>CM072936.1:47160343-47282843 GCA_036971965.1 Nyctalus aviator | reverse complement strand
TTAGAGACATGTTTTGAGAAACAGCGCAGGGAAATATTGAAGTAATTACGATCCTCCCCTTGCCAGGCCCGCCGCCGCCGAGGGAGGGGCCTGCTTCCCGGCGCGGGTGAGCGCTGGGAGCACCAGGGGTCGCCGTGAGGTCGGGGGTCCCTGACCCCTGACACCTGCTCCAGGCTGCAGACCTCACCGGGGGCGAGGGCCAGGCAGGCAGGGGCCCCACCCTCCATCACCCCATCTGCCCCTCAGATAAACACACAATGATATTTCTATCTCGCCCTCCCTCTCCCTTCCTCTCAATCATCAATAAAAAATACATATATATATATATATATTTTTTTTCTTTAAATGATGCTCAGGCCCTAATGGGTGTGGCTCAGTGGATAGAGCGTAGGTCTGTGGACAGAAGGGTCCCGGGTTCGATTCCCGTCAAGGGCATGGACCTTAGTTGCAGGCACATCCCCAGTGGGGGGCGTGCAGGAGGCAGCTGGTCGATGTTTCTCTCTCATCGATGTTTCTAACTCTCTGTCCCTCTTCCTTCCTCTCGGTAAAAAATCAATACAATATATTTTTTTAAAAGATGCCCAGTGGCACTTAGCTGGGGTTTTTAATTCCTTGCAAAGGGAGAACCAGAGAAGGCGGGAGAGAGGCATCACCTGGCGGGGACCCGGCCCGGGAGGCAGTGCCCGCAGCGTCGGCTCGAACCCGGACTCAGGGTCCCCGCCTCCTCCCGCTCCCTCGTCCACAAGAGACATAACGTGGAGATGTAACGGACTGTCTGACGGCCCTTTAATGGCTGGAAACTGTAATCACCTTACCTCCGAGCGGGTGCCAGAGCCCTCGGCTCCTCCCGTGGAGTTTTCGTTCGAGAATTCCCTCCGCCCCTTAGCGGCCGCCGGGGCCGGGCGTGGTCCCCGCGGCCGGCAGGACGGGCCCATACATCCCCGCCATGGCACCGTCAGGGCGCCGCCGCCGGCGTGGAAGGTTCCGGAAGCCGAGGCTCGCGCTCCTGAGCCGCACGGGGGCCACGCGCTGGGAGGGGCTCCGAGGGGCCCGTGGCCCCCCCACAGCCCCCGGCGCCTCCGCGCTCCGGACGGCGGGCCGGTCTCCGATCCCGGAAGAGCCCGCTGGTCTCTAACATCGTCCTCCGATCAGACCCGCAGGGCTGGGCCGGCCCGCGCTGGCCTTCTTTGGGGGCGGGGGGGGGGGGCTGCCGCTGCTGCCGCCAGCTCACCGCCCTGGTGATGGGGCCTCGGTCAGCTGGTTCTGGTGCTCCAGGCCCGGTCAGGGCACAGGCCCGGCTGGTGGGCTCATCCCCAGTGGGGGGTGGGGGGTGCAGGGGGCAGCCGACCCATGATTCTCTCTCACCAGGGAAGTTTCTACCTCTCCCTCCCTCTCCCTTACTCTCCCTCCCTCTCTGGAAATATATATGAAAATATATATGAAAATATATATGAAAATATATATGAAAATATATATGAAAATATATATGAAAATATATATGAAAATATATATATATTTAGATTAAACAAGAACGAAGGTGAGCACCGGATGCCCAGGACACTGCGGCCTGTGCGCCCTCTGCTCTCTCGTCCGGCCCTCGGCAGCTGCGGGTGCTCCAACCCCCCTCCCCCCGGGGCCTCCAGGGTTTCTGCTGCCTGAGCCGCTGGTGGCCCCGGATCATTTCCTCCCCTCGGCACGGACACCGCCCGGGCCGCCCCGGCACCCACCCGCCGCCGGCCTGACACACAGCCGCCGGCTCCCGTCACCGGCCCCCGCGGTCCCCTGGCGGCCGCCGTCTGTCTGTCACTCTCATCACGCGGGAACCATCAAAGTCCCAGCGACGGCTGAGGACCAGGCACTGCACGGCCAGCCCCACCCCCTCTCCCCAGCGGCCTGGGCCCCATTACTCACCCCCATCCTCTCCCTGCAGCTCGAGGGGGGCTGGCCGGGGCTCAGGGCGTGAGGTCACCGGCTGATTCCTGTCCGGGGCACCTGCCCCGGCCCATCCCCAGCTGGGAGCGGGCCGGAGGCAGCCCATCAACTTGATGTTTCTCCCTCATCAAACTCTCTCTCTCGCTCTCTCTCTCTCTCTCTCTCTCTCTTTACTCTCTCTAAAATATATACGTTCTAATTGATTTACATATTGTGCATTCTGACTGGTGATATATAAGTCAATAAACCCTGATTTAAAGGTGAGAAGAAGCAGAGGAGGGAGGGTGCCCTCAGGCGCAGACACGGTACTTGGCTCGGAGACCCTGACGAGGCGGCCATTCCTGGACCAGCCCGGGTCCTGTGTGCGAAGCAGGGCTGGGCCAGACAGCACAGGGCCCAGAATCCCCGTCTCTCCCCTCGGGGAGGCAAGGCGGCCTTCCTGCTCTGGGACCCCCGCCCCGGGGGGGGGCCAGCCCGGGCGGCGCTGGCAGGGCTGTGGGCTGGGAGGGTGGGGGGCGGCGCAGCTCAGGAGGAGGCCTGGTGCTGCCAGCCGGCACCCGGCAGCCGGTGCAGCGGCCGGTATCTCCCAGGGGAGCGGCTGGGCGCTGGGGCCTCTATCCCTCCTGCCCCCCCCACCCCACCCCCGCCTGCCTCTCGCCGATTCTCCGGGGAAAAGGCTCTTTGTCCCCGTGGCTCCCCGGGGCGGGGAGGTGGGGCCACGCCGCAGGGGACGGCACGGCCATCCCCCGATGACGGGACGCACACTCCTGGCGGAGGCCAGCCGGAGCGGCAGTGCGTCAGGCCCACGGACGGCGTGGGACCGTCTCCGGTGGGAACGGTGACTGTGGGGGCGGGGCCTCCTCCCTGACCCGGCTCCTCCGCACCCAGAGAGTGCGCACACACACACACACACACACACACGGTCTCAAACACACACACACAGAGACACACATACACACAGAGACACGTACATACACAGCGCCACATACACACACACACAGCCCCACACACACACATACAGTCTCACACACAGTCACACACAGGCACACATGCACACACAGGCACACATACAGACACGCACATACACATACACACACACTCACACACACACACAGTCTCACACACACACAGCCCCCCCACACACACACGGTCTCACACATGCAAACAGTCACACACATGCACATAGGCACACACAGGCACACATACACAGGCGCACATACAGGCACACAGGCACACATACACAGGCACACAGGCACACAGGCACACATACACAGGCGCACATACGGGCACACAGGCACACATACACAGGCACAGACACGCACACACAGGCACACATACACAGGCACAGACACGCACACACAGGCACACATACACAGGCGCACATACGGGCACACGGGCACAGACACGCACACACACAGGACGCGCAGGGCGCCCCACGCGGAAAGCAAATGGCTGCCTCCCGGTCCCTTCCCGCGGAAGGAAATACGCCGGCATTAACGAGCGGTCGTTATGTTTAACATCCCCTCCCTCGCGCGGGACCGGCCCGCCGCCAGCCGCCGCCGCTCCCACCCCTTACAGCTGCAGGACGAGCGCGAACAGCTGGCGTGCGCCCGGGAAGCCGGCGGCGAATGGACGTCTGGGGGCCATCCTCCGCCGTTTGTTTCCTGTTAACCCCTTCCTGGCGGAGCCGCCGCCGTGGCCCGCCGCCGTGGCCCGGCTCAGCCCGGCGTGGCGCCCGCGGGTCCGCTGGGACCGGGACTCCCCTGGGCGCCTCCCGCTTCGCCCACGTCGGCTCGGGCCCTGGCACCAAGGGCAGCAGCATCAACACCCGAACCCAAGCCCTCACGGCGGCCGGCCGGGAGCAGGGTGAGCGCGGACCCTTGACCCAGAAGGTCCAGGGTTCGATTCCCGGTCAGGGCGCAGGCCCCGTGGTGCGGGCTCCGTCCCCGGTGGGGGGTGTGCAGGAGGCAGCCGGTCCATGATTCTCATCATGGAAGCTTCTCTCTCCCTCTCCCTTCTCCCTTCCTCTCCAAAATCAATAAAAATATATATTTTTAAATCACAAATATAACCTCTTAGAAATTCTAACATCACACACCAGGGGCCTCTCATTGGGGGTGAGATCGAGCCCGTTCACAGGAGCAGCGGGCACGGCAGCAGGGACTGCCCGCCAGGGGGCTGCCCGCCCAGGGGGCTGCCCGCCCGGGGGCTGCGGGTGCCGGCACCCGTACCTCCCAGCTCCTCATGGGGAAGGCGACGCCGAGTGTGACTGACAACGGCTTTCATTGAGAAAATTAGGAGCCGTTCCTGACGCGTGTGGGGTGTGTATAGCCCCGAGCCAAACAAGGCAGGTGCTGCTTGCCACGTCTGAAAAGACCCCCGGGGAGCGGAGCAGTGACAGCACCGGCTTTTCTGTATTCTCTTAACATTTTCCTGTTTGATTCCAGGGAGGCCGGAGGGAGCGGGAGATAGAAAGTCAGCGCTGAGAGAGTCCTGGACCGGCTGCCTCCTGCACGTTCCCCCCCACACACCCCGGGGATGAGCCCACAACCCGGGCCTGTGCCCTGACAGGCATCGAACCCTGGCCTCCTGGTTCCCAGGCCGACCCTGGGGTCCTGAGCCTGCCCCGGGGCCTGCTTGCTGTGCGCACAGCATGGGGTCGGGCGGTAGTGAGCGGATTCAGGGTGAAGCCATCCTTTTCAGGCCTGGGATATACGGCTGGTGCCATGCAGCCGGGCAGCCGGCCCATACCCCCACATGTCACCACGGAGGCGGGCCCAGCCCTCCGCGTCACTCACGTCGGGCCCGAGCGGCCGAATGAGCCTCGGGCTCGCTGGGGACCTCAGCAAGGTAGTCCGGGGACGGAGGGAAGCTGCGGATGCTCGACCAGGGACACGCCTCCCCGGGGGGAGGGGGGACAGGGCAGCACCGGGCGGAGTCACCGTCACAGCCGGGGGCTGGCTGCCCCGGGAAGCCCCTGACCTGCCAGTCCCTGGACGCCCCTCAGAGGCAGGGGCTGGATGGGCAGGGGAGCCGCCCTCAGGAGCCCAGGGCGTCCAGGCGCCTCTCCCAGTCCATCCGGGTGCAGACTTCCCAGCAAGGAGCCCGTCGCCCTGGCTGGTGTGGCTCAGGGGACGGAGCGTCAGCCTGCAGCCCGAAGAGTCCCGGGCTGGATTCCGGGCAGGGGCATGTACCTCAGCTACAGAATCCTTTAAAATAAATAAACACAAATAAAAGAAGCCTTTGTTCATTGCTCCTGACTTGGGGGAGTGGGGGGAGCACTGGGTTAAGGCATTTAAGACAAGCAGCTCCGAGGTCTGGGCCCACCCTGGGGTGCAGCGCCCGGCGCTGGTCCCACGTGGCCTCAGCCCTCAGGGCCAGCGGGACGCCCCAGGTGCACACGTGAGGGCCGTTCAGGGCTGGAACCACACGGTGTGATGAACAGCTTGATTGAAAACAGTCCCAGCTGAAACCGGTTTGGCTCAGTGGATAGAGCGTCAGCCTGCGGACTGAAAGGTCCCGGGTTCGATTCCGGTCAAGGGCATGTAACTTGGTTGGAGGCACAGCCCCAGGTGGGGGGTGTGCCGGAGGCAGCTGGTCGGTGTTTCTCTCTCATCGATGTTTCTAGCTCTCTGTCCCTCTTCCTTCCTCTCTGTGAAAAATCAATAAAATATATATTAAAAAAAAAAAAAGAAAGAAAGAAAGAAAACAGTCTCAGAACCGTGAGTGCCCCCTGGAGGTCCCATCAGGCCAGACCTGCCTTCCCGCCCACACGCTGAGCGGGGACCCGGGCTCACACAGCGGCCGTAAAGGCTTGGAAATCTGAGCTCTGTGCATGAGGGTGTGTGTGTGTGTGTGTGTGTGACAGGGTGTGTGTGTGGTGTGTGCGTGTGTGCGTGTGAGGGGTGTGTGTGTGTGCGTGTGTGTGAGTGTGTCTGTGTGTGTGTGTGGTGTGTGCGTGTGTGTGTATGAGTGTGTGTGTGTATGTGTGTGTGCGTGTGCGTGTGTGTGCGTGTGTGTCTGTGTGTGTGTGTGCGTGTGGGGAGGGGGGGAGCACAGGCTCCTCTGAGCAGTCACCGCCCTCAGCTGGTCTCCCCGGCTCTCACTCCGTCGGCTGCGGCTCCAGCCTCACCCAGTTCCTCCGGGACTGCAGGCAGCTGCTCTGAAAGCCGGCACCGCCCGGCTGGCATGGCTTACGGACCGGGAGGTCAGGGTTCAGTTCCCGGTCAGGGCACAGGCCCGGGTTGCGGGCTCCGTCCCCAGTGGGGGGCGTGCAGGAGGCGGCCGACCTGCGTCTCTCCTGTCTCTCCCTCTCCCCCTCCTTCCGCTCTGCAGTCAATAGAAACAGCTTAAGCCAAACAGCAGGAGCCTGTCCTTCCGGACCGCGGAGGCCGCCCTGTAGCTGACCCCAGAGGCAGGGACCTGCGGCTGCCGCGCCCCCCCCACAGGGTCACAGAGGGCGCCCTCTGACCTGTGGCCCCGTGTGACCTCCACGTCTCCCGTGGCCGCGTCCCCCTCCATCCTCCCGGCGGCCCCCACGCCTGCCCCCCCAGCATTAGACGTGCAGACCCGTGAGACATGGATGTCCCTGCCCCACCCAGTCCGTGGTGAGCGCAGTTCAGCTCCCCATCCGTCCGTCCGTCCGCCCGCCCGCAGGACAGACAGACCAGCAGGTGTCGGCAGAGGGCCAGGCCCACTGGGAGCCAACACCTGGCTTCAAACACCAGCGTTGCCATGGTGCTCGGTCGTCCCTGGCGGCGTGGGTGGTGGGTGGCGGTGCCTGGGGGTGGGAGGCAGCCAGGGGACTGGTTGGTTCTGGTTCTGGTTCTGGTTCCGGGCCGGCCGCTCGCTCACTTCGGAGAGACCTCGGGCTGCGGGCCCGGCGCCCACACCCAGCACCGTCCCGGCAGGGGCAGAGAGCACTGGGGCGTCTCCTCGGCCCGAGACCTTCCCGCTCCCCGCGCCGCCGAGAGCAGCCCGCCCACACCCACGGGAGGCGCCGGCCACATCGCACGCACATCGTTCTGAGAGGGCTGTTGGGCCACCTGGCGTCCGCGCAGACAGGCCGCGGAGAGATGGCTCCCGCGGGTGGGGAGGGGCCGGCGTTCACATCCGAGCCCAGAGCACCGTCCGCGGGATGCGGGCGGGAGAGGCACCTTCTGCTGCGGGAAGCCGAGCCGACGGAGAGCCGCCTTCACCGGCGGAGCCAGAGCGAGAGCCAGGGAGCCGGGGGAGCGGGGCCCGGGCTCCTCGGGGTGCAGGCGGCTGGGGGTGGCTGGGCGGGCATCTCCCTCCTGGGCCCAGGCTCACCCCGGCCAGGCTCACCCGGGTCCGGCTCACCCCGGGTCCGGCTCACCCGGGTCCGGCTCACCCGGGTCCAGCTCACCCGGGTCCGGCTCACCCGGGTCCGGCTCACCCCGGCCAGGCTCACCCGGGTCCGGCTCACCCCAGGTCCGGCTCACCCCGGCCAGGCTCACCCGGGTCCGGCTCACCCGGGTCCGGCTCACCCGGGTCCGGCTCACCCCGGCCAGGCTCACCCGGGTCCGGCTCACCCCGGGTCCGGCTCACCCGGGTCCGGCTCACCCGGGTCCGGCTCACCCCGGGTCCGGCTCACCCGGGTCCGGCTCACCCCAGGCCCGGCTCACCCCAGCCAGGCTCACCCCGGGTCCGGCTCACCCGGGTCCGGCTCACCCGGGTCCGGCTCACCCCAGCCAGGCTCACCCGGGTCCGGCTCACCCCAGCCAGGCTCACCCGGGTCCGGCTCACCCCAGCCAGGCTCACCCGGGTCCGGCTCACCCCAGCCAGGCTCACCCGGGTCCGGCTCACCCTGGTCCGGCTCACCCCGGGTCCGGCTCACCCCGGGTCCGGCTCACCCCAGCCAGGCTCACCCGGGTCCGGCTCACCCCAGGTCCGGCTCACCCCAGCCAGGCTCACCCTGGTCCGGCTCACCCGGGTCCGGCTCACCCGGGTCCGGCTCACCCGGGTCCGGCTCACCCCAGCCAGGCTCACCCTGGTCCGGCTCACCCGGGTCCGGCTCACCCTGGTCCGGCTCACCGGGTCCGGCTCCGGGCACGCCTCCCTCCGGGCTGGCGCCTCCTGGGAACCGTGCTCCCTGTTCCCGTCCCCGGCTCTCCATTCGGCGCCGAAATAATTCATCAAATATTTGGAATGTGTAATTGGATCTCTAATGCCAATTAGCAAATTACTAATGAAATAATCAGGGGCTTTTATGGTTTATAGTTCGGCTCGAAGTTTAATTCTAAGTGGTTATTGATTCTAAATAGAGGGAATCCGAGCTGCAAACATGAGGTCCGTGGGACTGACGTGGGGAGGGGAGAGGTGGGTGGGACTGCCCGGCCCTCGCCCTCGTGAGTACGGGAGAGTGTGGCACGGAGGGATCCCCAAGGACTCCTGTCCGTCCCTAAGAGAGGGCACAGGGCACAGGGCACAGGGCACGGGGTACAGAGCACAGGGCACAGGGCACAGGGCACAGGGCACAGGGCACAGGGCACAGGGCACAGGGCTCAGGGCACAGGGCACAGGGCTCAGGGCACAGGGCACAGGGCACAGGGCACAGGGCACAGGGCTCAGGGCACAGGGCACAGGGCTCAGGGCACAGGGCACAGGGCACAGGGCACAGGGCACAGGGCACAGGGCTCAGGGCACAGGGCACAGGGCACAGGGCTCAGGGCACAGGGCACAGGGCACAGGGCACAGGGCACAGGGCATAGGGCACAGGGCTCAGGGCTCAGGGCTCAGGGCACAGGCACAGGGCTCAGGGCACAGGGCACAGGGCGTGGGCACAGGGCACAGGGCTCAGGGCACAGGGCACAGGGCACAGGGCACAGGGCTCAGGGCACAGGGCGTGGGCACAGGGCACAGGGCACAGGGTACAGAGAACAGGGCGTGGGCACAGGGCACAGGGCACAGGGCTCAGGGCACAGGGCACAGGGCAGAGGGCACAGGGCACAGGGCACAGGGCACAGGGCACAGGGCACAGGGCGTGGGCACAGGGCACAGGGCACAGGGCTCAGGGCACAGGGCACAGGGCAGAGGGCACAGGGCACAGGGCACAGGGCACAGGGCACAGGGCACAGGGCACAGGGCGTGGGCACAGGGCACAGGGCACAGGGTACAGAGAACAGGGCGTGGGCACAGGGCACAGGGCACAGGGCTCAGGGCACAGGGCACAGGGCACAGGGCGTGGGCACAGGGCACAGGGCACAGGGCACAGGGCACAGGGCACAGGGCGTGGGCACAGGGCACAGGGCACAGGGTACAGAGAACAGGGCGTGGGCACAGGGCACAGGGCACAGGGTACAGAGAACAGGGCGTGGGCACAGGGCACAGGGCTCAGGGCACAGGGCACAGGGCACAGGGCACAGGGCACAGGGCACAGGGCTCAGGGCACAGGGCACAGGGCACAGGGTACAGGGCACAGGGCTCAGGGCTCAGGGCTCAGGGCACAGGGCACAGGGCACAGGGCACAGGGCACAGGGCACAGGGCTCAGGGCACAGGGCACAGGGCACAGGGCTCAGGGCACAGGGCACAGGGCACAGGGCACAGGGCACAGGGCACAGGGCTCAGGGCACAGGGCACAGGGCACAGGGCTCAGGGCACAGGGCACAGGGCACAGGGCACAGGGCACAGGGCATAGGGCACAGGGCTCAGGGCTCAGGGCTCAGGGCACAGGCACAGGGCTCAGGGCACAGGGCACAGGGCACAGGGCACAGGGCACAGGGCTCAGGGCACAGGGCACAGGGCACAGGGCACAGGGCACAGGGCACAGGGCACAGGGCACAGGGCGTGGGCACAGGGCACAGGGCACAGGGCTCAGGGCACAGGGCACAGGGCACAGGGCGTGGGCACAGGGCACAGGGCTCAGGGCACAGGGCACAGGGCACAGGGCACAGGGCTCAGGGCACAGGGCACAGGGCACAGGGCACAGGGCACAGGGCACAGGGCACAGGGCACAGGGCGTGGGCACAGGGCACAGGGCACAGGGCGTGGGCACAGGGCACAGGGCACAGGGCACAGGGCGTGGGCACAGGGCACAGGGCACAGGGCACAGGGCACAGGGCACAGGGCATAGGGCACAGGGCTCAGGGCTCAGGGCTCAGGGCACAGGGCTCAGGGCACAGGGCACAGGGCACAGGGCACAGGGCTCAGGGCACAGGGCACAGGGCACAGGGCACAGGGCACAGGGCACAGGGCACAGGGTACAGGGCCCGGGGCTCAGGGCTCAGGGCACAGGCTCAGGGCTCAGGGCACAGGGCACAGGGCACAGGGCGTGGGCACAGGGCACAGGGCTCAGGGCACAGGGCACAGGGCACAGGGCACAGGGCTCAGGGCACAGGGCACAGGGCACAGGGCACAGGGCACAGGGCACAGGGCGTGGGCACAGGGCACAGGGCACAGGGCTCAGGGCACAGGGCACAGGGCAGAGGGCACAGGGCACAGGGCACAGGGCACAGGGCTCAGGGCACAGGGCACAGGGCAGAGGGCACAGGGCACAGGGCACAGGGCACAGGGCACAGGGCACAGGGCACAGGGCACAGGGCGTGGGCACAGGGCACAGGGCACAGGGTACAGAGAACAGGGCGTGGGCACAGGGCACAGGGCACAGGGCTCAGGGCACAGGGCACAGGGCACAGGGCGTGGGCACAGGGCACAGGGCACAGGGCACAGGGCACAGGGCGTGGGCACAGGGCACAGGGCACAGGGTACAGAGAACAGGGCGTGGGCACAGGGCACAGGGCACAGGGTACAGAGAACAGGGCGTGGGCACAGGGCACAGGGCACAGGGTACAGGGCACAGGGCTCAGGGCACAGGGCACAGGGCACAGGGCACGGGGTACAGGGCACAGGGCACAGGGCACAGGGCACAGGGCACAGGGCACAGGGCACAGGGCACAGGGCGTGGGCACAGGGCACAGGGCACAGGGCACAGGGCGTGGGCACAGGGCACAGGGCACAGGGTACAGAGAACAGGGCGTGGGCACAGGGCACAGGGCACAGGGCACAGGGCACAGGGCGTGGGCACAGGGCACAGGGCACAGAGCACAGGGCACAGGGCACAGGGCACAGGGCTCAGGGTACAGGGCACAGGGCACAGGGCACAGGGCACGGGGCACAGGGTACAGAGCACAGGGCACAGGGCATGGGGCACAGGGTACAGAGCACAGGGCACGGGGCACAGGGTACAGAGCTCAGGGCACAGGGCACAGGGCTCAGGGCACAGGGCTCAGGGCACAGGGCACAGGGCACAGGGCACAGGGTACAGGGCACAGGGCTCAGGGCCCAGGGCTCAGGGCACAGGGCACAGGGCTCAGGGCACAGGGCACAGGGCACAGGGCACAGGGCACAGGGCACAGGGCACAGGGTACAGAGAACAGGGCACGGGGCACAGAGCACAGGGCACAGGGCACAGGGCACAGGGCACAGGGCACAGGGCACAGGGTACAGAGAACAGGGCACGGGGCACAGAGCACAGGGCACAGAGCACAGGGCACAGGGCACAGGGCTCAGGGCACAGGGCACAGGGCACAGGGCGTGGGCACAGGGCACAGGGCATAGGGCACAGGGCACAGGGCGTGGGCACAGGGCACAGGGCACAGGGCACAGGGCACAGGGCACAGGGCACAGGGCATAGGGCACAGGGCACAGGGCATAGGGCACAGGGCGTGGGCACAGGGCTCAGGGCACAGGGCACAGGGTACAGAGAACAGGGCGTGGGCACAGGGCACAGGGCACAGGGCACAGGGCACAGGGCACAGGGCGTGGGCACAGGGCACAGGGCACAGGGCACAGGGCACAGGGCACAGGGCACAGGGCTCAGGGCACAGAGCACAGGGCACAGGCACAGGGCACAGGGCTCAGGGCACAGGGCACAGGGCACAGGGCACAGGGCACAGGGCACAGAGCACAGGGCACAGGCACAGGGCACAGGGCACAGGGCACAGGGCACAGGGCACAGGGCACAGGGCGTGGGCACAGGGCACAGGGCACAGGGCACAGGGCGTGGGCACAGGGCACAGGGCACAGGGTACAGGGCACAGGGCACAGGGCACAGGGCACAGGGCACAGGGCACAGGGCACAGGGCACAGGGCACAGGGTACAGAGAACAGGGCACGGGGCACAGAGCACAGGGCACAGAGCACAGGGCACAGGGCACAGGGCTCAGGGCACAGGGCTCAGGGCACAGGGCACAGGGCACAGGGCACAGGGCACAGGGCACAGGGCACAGGGCTCAGGGCACAGGGCACAGGGCACAGGGCACAGGGCACAGGGCACAGGGCACAGGGCACAGAGCACAGGGCACAGGGCACAGGGCACAGGGTACAGGGCACAGGGCACAGGGCACAGGGCACAGGGCACAGGGCACAGGGCACAGGGCACAGGGTACAGAGAACAGGGCACGGGGCACAGAGCACAGGGCACAGAGCACAGGGCACAGGGCACAGGGCTCAGGGTACAGGGCTCAGGGTACAGGGCTCAGGGCACAGGGCATGGGGCACAGGGTACAGAGCACAGGGCACGGGGCACAGGGCACAGGGTACAGAGCACGGGGCACAGGCCAGACTTGGAGGCTCACCATGGTGGGCCCGTGCCATTATGGTCGCCTGGATGCAGGGCCCTTGCCATGGGCCCGGGAGACCCCAGTCCACAGGCCGCAGGGTCCTGGCCTGTCCCCGAACCTAGCTGTTGCGTCTCCGCGCCCGTCCGTGGGCGGCGGTGAGGGCGTGAGGCCCAGAGGGTCCTGTGGCCGCCCGGGCCGAGGCTGCGGTCCCGGGGGAGCAGCTAAGTGAAGTCACGCCTATTACACATGGGGGAGGGGAGACTGGTGCCCGCGTCCTGCCTGCCGGGCCTCGGCGTCTCTAACAATCTCCCCGCCCCCGCCGGGCCCCGGGCAGGTCACCGAGCGCCCTCTCCTCAGCACCAGCCGGCAGCCCGGGAGGCTTCTCACCGGCTGGCTCACCCCGGCTCCCAGACGGCGAGGCCGCTGCAGCCCGAAGGCCGGGCAGCCCTCACCGCCACCCAGGCCCACGCTCGCTGCCCTGAGAGTGAACCGCCAGCCCCGTGTCTCCCGGGACGCCCACGGCCCCCTGGGACACCCACGGCCCCCCGGGACGCCCACAGCCCCCCGGGACGCCCACAGCCCCCGGGACGCCCACAGCCCCCCGGGACGCCCACAGCCCCCCGGGACACCCACAGACCCCCAGAACGCCCACAGCCCCCCGGGACGCCCACAGCCCCCCGGGACGCCCACAGCCCCCCGGGACACCACAGCCCCCCAGAACGCCCACAGCCCCCCGGGACGCCCACAGCCCCCCAGAACGCCCACAGCCCCCCGGGACGCCCACAGCCCCCGGGACGCCCACAGCCCCCCGGGACGCCCGCCGCCCCCGGGACACCCACAGCCCCCCGAGACGCCCACAGCCCCCGGGACACCCACGGCCCCCCGGGACGCCCACAGACCCCCAGAACGCCCACAGCCCCCCGGGACGCCCACAGCCCCCCGGGACGCCCACAGCCCCCCGGAACGCCCACAGCCCCCGGGACGCCCACAGCCCCCGGGACGCCCACAGCCCCCCGGGACGCCCACGGCCCCCGGGACACCCACAGCCCCCCGAGACGCCCACAGCCCCCGGGACACCCACAGCCCCCCGAGACGCCCACAGCCCCCCGGGACGCCCACAGCCCCCCAGGACGCCCACAGCCCCCCGAGACGCCCACGGCCCCCGGGACACCCACAGCCCCCCGAGACGCCCACAGCCCCCGGGACGCCCACAGCCCCCCAGGACGCCCACGGCCCCCCGGGACGCCCACGGCCCCCGGGACGCCCACGGCCCCCGGGACGCCCACAGCCCCCCAGGACGCCCACGGCCCCCGGGACGCCCACAGCCCCCGGGACGCCCACGGCAGGCTGTCAATGGGTTGCAGACGGCTTGGCGAGGTCGGTCTTGGCTCTGCTCGGTCTTAGACTTCCCAGAGGAAGTGGGAGGAGCAAGGGCTGAGCCCCAAGGGAGGCCTGGCCCCCCATCCCCACCCCCTCCCCCGCCCACAGCCTGAGCTGCCCCACGGCCGCCCGGCCTCCCCGGGGCCGGGCCTGGGCAGCCAGGTAGACGTGCCCCCCCCACCCCCCCCCGCCGGCAGTCTCTGGGAGGGAGGGGGGCTGCACTCCGCTCAGCAGTGACTTACACTCCGGATTCATTAATTAACACATCAATGAGCCGATGGGGAAGCGTGTCTTGTTGTCTGGCTGCTCAGATGCTGGACACGGGCTCATTAGCCTTCAGCCGGCGGCCGACAGCACGGTTGCTCCACACGGACAGCCATCGACTGAGCGCTGCAGCCAACGGGGCTCCAGCCATGAGACTGCTCACCTCACACACACACACACACACACACACACACGAGGCCACGCGCACACACACACAGGGCCACAGCACACACACACACACACACACACACAGGGCCACAGCACACACACACACACACACACATAGGGCCACGGCACACACACACACACACACACACACACACATAGGGCCACGGCACACACACACACACACACACACACAGGGCCATGGCACACAGGGACACACACACACACACACACACACAGGGCCACAGCACACAGGGACACACACACACACACACGCACACACACACACACACAGGGACACACACACACACACGGGGCCGTGGCACACAGGGACACACACACGCACACACACACAGGGACACACACACACACACACGCACACACACACACACACAGGGACACACACACACACATAGGGCCATGGCACACAGGGACACACACACACACACACACACACACGAGGCCACAGCACACACAGGGGCATGAGGGGCACGCACGGACGGGAATCCCGTGGCCTGGCTGGCACCGGCGACGTCTGCAGGGATGAGTGGGGCATCCGGCCACCGTCTCAGCTGCTTCCTGGGCAGAGCTGGGCTGACATTCAGATCTGGCCCCGACCCTCAGGAGCCCTCGGCTCCACCCGCCTCCCCCTCCCCCCCGTCTCCCCCTCGCCCCCCTCCCCGCCTCCCCTCCCGGCTCAGGGAGCTGCCGGCCGGCCGGCTCAGGTGCGTGAAGGCCAGAGCCTCTTCCGGCCGCTCCCGGCCCAGCCCTCCGAGCCCAGGGCGTAAATAACCACGTGGCCTACACTCAGCCGTGGACGAGGGGCCGTAAAGCCACGGAGATGTGTTTACGTCCGAGAAATACTTCCCGAAAACGATGCTTTACTGGCTGCGGGTCGGACGGGTGGGCTGTGCGTACGTAACCGCCCAAAGGTTTTCCCGCCCCCGCCCCCGACCCCGGCGCCCGACGTAGCAAATTGATAAGCCTCCGCGGCGAGCTTTATTCGCCCTGACACGGGCCCGTGACACTTTATAAGAACGAGTAATCCGGAACAATCTCAGGTAATTAACACCTAGATAAACAAGCATAAATTCCTGCGCCGCCTTTATTTGGACTACCACTCAAATATGCGTGAACCATGCTTTTTTAATTAAAAGATAAATCCATGTGACACTTAGCTTCAAACTTAATTATTCAGCATAGTATAATAAAAAATAGGGCCCATTAAACGTGTCTCGCACTGTATTTCTGTATTAACAGCGAAACAGTGCGGCCGGGATCACTTAAATCCCCCCTCTTCCTCCGCCTGCGATTCCCCGGGTCCCCGAAGCCCTCCCCCGCCCGCCCTCCCCCTCCGCTCTCCGCTCTCCGTTCTCCACGCAGGTGAGGAGAGAACTAGCCGCACACGGGACGTGGCGGCGGCCGGCGGCCACGTGGGGATCCGCCCGCCGGAGGCCGTGGCTTTGACCTCCGCACGGAGGCACCTCGGCTCCCGCCTCCCCTGGAGCCGCGGCCCCAGTGTGCAGGCCGGTCCCTGGGCGGGGTGTGCCACCCGCCGGGGGAGGGCTGCGTGGTCACCGGCACACGCAGGTGTCCGCCCGGGGGGGCTCCCCAACAGGAGACGGGACAAGCGCCCCCCGGCCCTGGGGACCAGCAGCCCAGCGGCCCCCGGGGCAGGCAGGGAGCCCGCCGAGCCGCCCCGCCGGCTCCGGAGAAGGCGCGGGTCCCCAGGCCGCTCAGCGCGGATGGGAGGTGATGAGCGTGTGACTGCGTGTCATTGCATGTGACTGTGCGTAATTGCATGTGACTGCGTGTAACTGTGTGTGACTGGGTGTGACTGTGTGTGCCTGCGTGTGCCTGGTACCCATCAGCCACTCCACGGATGGATGGTGGTGGGAGGATTCGAACCCACGTCCCTCGTGGCCACCCGGTGCCCCGAGCCCCTGGCCGCTGTGGGCTGGGCAGCGGGTCTGTGGCGTTGGGACCCTCCGTCCGCCTCTCCCCGAGGGGCCGCCCCGCCTCTCACCGTGCACCGGACTCACCTCGGCCAACGGTGACAGCTGACCGCGGGGTCCCCTCAGCCCCGCTCCTGTCCGGCGGCCGCACGTGGAAAAGACACGGTGACACGCAGGCCCCTGTAACGGGGCCGCCCCTGCGAGGACGGCTCTCGGACCCTCAACCCCAAGGCTGCAGCCGCCTAAGCCGCCTGGGGCTCAGGACGCACCCAGGACAACCTCCCCGCCCCGCTCCCCCGTCCCCGCCCCGAGGGCGCCCCGCCCGCCCCCGCCAGCCTGGCCCCGGGCCATGTGCCCGCCTCTGCCTTTGGGGGAAGCCGGGCGCCTCTGGTGACGTGGAGGCAGAGACGCCCCTGCACTGCGTGATGTTAGAAAACCACCACTTTCCATCGGTAAGCGGAATAACAGATCCCAGGCTGCCCGCGTCCGATGTAATTACTGTGACGGGAAAAGCGTTTTCATTTCCGAAGGTGTCGCCTGATTGAAGCTGGTGTCGGCCAGCCTTCCCAGAGACAGATCTCACACATGCACAGGGTGTGCGTGCATACACACACATACACACGTGTATACACGAGTGCACACGCGTGTGCACGCACACACTCCTCACCCAGCACGGAGAGTCTTTCGGGGCCCGGCCGGCCCCTCTGCTCCCCGTTCTCCGCAGGGGTGACCGGGTCTCACGGTCCGGCCGGCCGGGCTGCCCGCCAGTCCTCCCCTCCTGGCGGACAGACGGGACGAGGAACAGAGGCCGGTTCTCCAGAGGTAGAGGTTTTATTGCATAAAACACTGGATAGAACGGGACTACTTCAAAGACATTTTATTCTAACAGCAGAAAGGAAACAGCCATCGCTGGAAAAAACAACTTTAATACTTTCTATACCAGAATAAAGTTCTGTCGACCGACGTAGCATCGTAATAAATAATGACCGAGAATAGACTTTAAATACAAATTGTCTACTTGGTACAAGCATCGCAACAAAACCCTCTACTCTACGGACCTCCGACGCCCCGGGCGCCTCCGGGGGCGGCGGGACCAGCATCACAGACCACAGGCGTCACGGGGGCGGGGGCACCGGGCGGGACGGCGCCCGGCTGGTGTGCGGGGGGGCGGGGCCACGTGGGAGGGACACACACGCCGGGACGGGAGGCTGCCAGGGTCACACACGGAATTAGTATTATTGCCTGTCGCATCGGACGATGCTCAGAAGACACGCGAGATAGGAGTCCCAAAGTGCTAGAAATGGAATGTGGCTCTCATCTTTTTTCCTGTTTTTTTGTGGGTTTTTTTTTTTTCGTTTCTTTTTCCTTTTTTTAATCTTTTTTTTTTTTTTTTAATATATAGATAGTTGTTTGTATTTTTTTTTTTTTCCTTCTTTGCTAAGATAGGCGGGGCGGACACACGGAAAGCAAGCGACCGGCACAGTCACCAAACACAGCAGCGTTAACACCTACAGCTCACTACGGTCGGACGCCGCGGCCCCCTCGCGGGCCCGGGCCCGGCGTTGTGAGTCCACTCAGTGAAGTAAGGCAGTGAGAACTAGTCTAGAAAGAACGAGAAAGCAGCTGGCGGGCGCCCGGCAGCCCCGGGCCCGGACCCGGGCCGGCCTGACACCCCAGCCCGGGCGTGTGCGCCCCGCGCCGGCCGGAGGGCGAAGCGCCGTATTTACATCGTCGCAGTCCGGCCCGGGGACCGCGGAGGCGGAGCTGATGCTTAAGGCCCTGGGTTTTGTCCTGCGCTCCCAGCCGGGGGGGAGGGGGACCCTTTCCTCTCTCTTTTCTCTTTTCTCTTTACGTCTGAGGGTCCTATTAGAAGCCGGGGCTCCATCGCCTCTCCCCCCGCACCGGCTCCGGTCCCTCCCGGGGCAGGCGGGGGAGGCCGGACCTCTCTCCCCCCCAGCAGGTCCAACCGTCACCCTCAGCGAGTCTTCCTTCCACGTCTTTTTGCTTTTGTGGGTTTTTTTTTTTTTTTTAAGGAGTTCAGTGTTTATGTCTCCCTCTGGGCGGTGAAGAACTTGATGAATTTGGAGTACCCAATCAGTAGAAAAATCTAAAATCTACAAAAATAGAGAACACATTTGTTTTACAAAAAAAACAGACATTTTTAACTCAAACCGTTTTCTCCGGGAGCAGCCGGGAGCGGCGTGCCGGGGTCCGAGTCCGCAGCTGACACGTCCCCAGGCGGATCAGCCCTTGCTGGCGTCTGATCATCAGAAATCGGAACAAAAGCCCGTCTCCCCACAGGGACACCCTCTCCCTGTCTGCCAGCGCCTCATCGGGAAGGGGGGGGGGGGGAGGCCCTAGAATTTCTGAACCGTATTTCATAGCGTGTCCCCCAAAATGCTCTCATTAGCCACCTTCTTTGTGATGGATCCAAAAATTAAAAATTAAGACAAACCAGGAAAAAAAAAATTTTTTTTTTAAAAAAAGGACTTTCCTTGATGCTGCAGTTTGAGCTAAAATTTTTTAAAAGGGGTGGAGTTTGTAATCGCGCACCCCACCTGCCATGGGCCTGCCCCAGACCCGTCCCCACGGGGCCGCTGAGCGAGGCCGGGAGGGGGGGGGAACACCGGCTCCGGTTCCCGATCGCTTTCCGGCCGAGCACGCAGCCTGGCTGGCACCAATGCCCTGGGCGCCGGGCGCCGGGCGCCGGTCCGGGACAGGGCGGTGTCAGGTTCGGGGACGTGAGGACCGCCCTCCAGCCGCGCGGGCGCGGGGCCGGTCCCTCGCCTCCGCGGGCAGAGCCTGGCGTGGGACGGGGCCCTGGGGCCGCCCTCCGCCCGCGGCCGGGGTGGAAGTCCTTGTTGCCGGAAACAGCTCAGCGGCCGCGGTCCCGGCCATCTGTTTGCGATTCGGACAGGATCTGCTCTCCCCGTCGTCCTGGGCACCGGGCGGGCGGGGGGCGGCCCGATGGGGGAGCAGCCCCCGCGGCCCTAGGCCTGGGCCGGGGCGCCCGGGGCCGGCTCCTCGGGGGCCGGCTCCTCCTCGGCCGGCTCGGCGCCCGCCGCCTCCTCGGGGCCGGCGGCCTCGGCGTCCAGGCGGGAGCGCTTGAAGCGGCGGTCGGGGTACTGGCTGTTGTCGAAGGGCATGCGGTGCACGCACAGCACGTGCGTCTTCAGATTCCCCTTCTGCGAGGCGCTGTACGGGCAGTAGCGGCACTGGAAGGGCCGGTGACCTGCGGGGAGAGGGGCGTCAGCTCCAGCTCAGCCTGCGCCCGCCGGGCAGGGCCCTGTCACCCGGGGCCCGTCACCCACGGCCCCTGTCACCCACGGCCCCTGTCACCCTCAGCCCCTGTCACCCACGGCCCCTGTCACCCTCAGCCCCTGTCACCCTCAGCCCCTGTCACCCACGGCCCCTGTCACCCTCAGCCCCTGTCACCCACGGCCCCTGTCACCCACGGCCCCTGTCACCCTCAGCCCCTGTCACCCTCGGCCCCTGTCACCCTCAGCCCCTGTCACCCTCGGCCCCTGTCACCCACGGCCCCTGTCACCCTCAGCCCCTGTCACCCACGGCCCCTGTCACCCACGGCCCCTGTCACCCTCAGCCCCTGTCACCCACGGCCCCTGTCACCCACAGCCCCTGTCACCCACGGCCCCTGTCACCCATGGCCCCTGTCACCCACAGCCCCTGTCACCCTCGGCCCCTGTCACCCTCGGCCCCTGTCACCCAGGGTCCCTGTTACCATGGTCCCTGTCACCATCGGCCCCTGTTACCCTCAGCTCTGTCACCCGGGGCCCCTGTCACCCTCAGCCCCTGTCACCCAGGGCCCCTGTCACCCACAGCCCATCACCCACGGCCCCTGTCACCCTCAGCCCCTGTCACCCAGGGCCCCTGTCACCCACAGCCCATCACCCACGGCCCCTGTCACCCTCAGCCCCTGTCACCCGGGCCCCTGTCACCCGGGGTCCCTGTTACCATGGTCCCTGTCACCATCGGCCCCTGTCACCCTCAGCCCCTGTCACCCGGGGCCCCTGTCACCATGGTCCCTGTCACCCTCAGCCCCTGTCACCCGGGGCCCCTGTCACCATGGTCCCTGTCACCCTCAGCCCCTGTCACCCGGGGCCCCTGTCACCATGGTCCCTGTCACCCCTGCCATCAGTATCTGTGTCTCGGACTTTGTAAGAGTCACCAGCAAAGGAGAGACAGGCACCACTGCGTCCTCCGGGCAAGGAGGGGCCGCTGAGTCCCCGAGCCAGGGGCACGGCGGGCACGTGGCAGGCTCTGCACCCACCGGGTCTGCTTTGTCTCCCGTTTTCATTGATTTCAGAGAGGAGGGGTGGGGGGAGAGAGCGAGCGAGAGAGAGAGCGAGAGAGAGAGAGAGAGAGAGAGAGGGGGGAACATCCCCGATGAGAGGAATCCTGGGCCGGCTGCCCCGCACGGGGCTGGAGCCGCAGCCGGGGCCTGTGGCCTGGCCGGGAGTTGAACCGGGAGTCGCCCTCCGTCCCTCAGCCCCTGGGCGGCGGCTCCTCGGCGGAGCTCCTCACAGGAGGCGGCGGTGGGTGGGGACGGACACGGCCCTGCCGCGCTCCCACCTGCGCGTGGCTGAGGCCCAGGACCGCCCCGCGGACGGCGCCGAAAGCTGCGTTTCAGATGCTCCCGGGGAACGGAATGCTATTCTGGCCTGAGCTATGTTCTCCCAACGGCGAGAAACGTGAGACCGCCCCGAGCTCTCCGTCTGCGGAGGACAGACCGTCTATCGGCTCCTTCTTTCTTTCCTCCTGTGAATCCTCACCTGGAGATCTCCCCACTGATTGTTAGAGAGAGTGGACGGGAGAGGGAAAGACAGAGAGAGACACACCCATTGGCTGCTCTGACCGGGGCCAGACATGGAGCCTGCAGGCGAGGTGTGCGCCCTCGGCTGGGAATCAAACCTCCCCCCCTCAGTCCTGTGGGCCGGCGCTCTAACCACTGAGCCCACCGGCCAGCGCTCTAACCACTGAGCCCACCGGCCAGCGCTCTAACCACTGAGCCCACCGGCCAGCGCTCTAACCACTGAGCCCACCGGCCAGCGCTCTAACCACTGAGCCCACCGGCCAGCGCTCTAACCACTGAGCCCACCGGCCAGCGCTCTAACCACTGAGCCCACCGGCCAGCGCTCACGAAGGCGGAGCTGGGAGAGCGGCTCTGGAAGCCATGCTTTTCTGGGTCGGCTCCGAGCCGGGCAGAGACGGTCCCTGAGCCTCAGCCGCGCGCTCCATGCCTGGGCCCGGAGCTCAGCACCAGCCGGAGCCCACCTCGGGGAGCCGCATGGGTTCGGGGGCGGGGAGGAGGGGAAGACACGAGAGGATGACCCTGTCCCCGAGGCCGGAGCCGTGGATGCTGTCCCGCCCGGAGCGTCCGCCCCGAGCCGCTTAGCGAACGGGGACATCACGGCCCGTCTCCCCGGAAAGGGCACCACAGCCCTTCTGAGAGCGGCTCCCAGCGCCCTGCGCCTGCCGACAGTCTGTCCCCCGAAACCGCGGCCCCACCGCCCTCTGTCCCCCGAAACCGCGGCCCCACCGCCCTCTGTCCCCCGAAACCAGGTCCCCACCGCCCTCTGTCCCCCGAACGGAAGCCCCACCATGCTCTGTCCCCCGAAACCAGGACCCCACCGCCCTCTGTCCCCCGAAACCGCGGCCCCACCGCCCTCTGTCCCCCGAACGGAGGCCCCACCGCCCTCTGTCCCCCGAAACCGCGGCCCCACCGCCCTCTGTCCCCCAAACGGAGGCTGGCCGCGCTCACGGCTGAAGCTCCCCCCTGCGCCCGCGTCCCCGAGCACTTCCCTCTCCCCAACAGAGGCCCCCGCCCCACGCCTGACCTGCTGGCTCCCCGCTCGCCACACCTGACCCGGCCACTGGGCCAGCCGCCCTGGGACCCGCCGGGGCCCCCGCGCCCAGGGACCGTGACGCCCAGCAGCCCTCCCCCGGCTCCCCGCCCGGAGCCCCCGGCCACCTGCCTCTGAGGGACCAGGGGCCTCGGCTCAGCCCGACTGACCGACGTCCAGGCCTGCAGCGCCCGATGGGCCGTGTCCTTAGGGAGCGGGGAGTTGTGTGCGCGTGTGCGTGCGTGTGCGTGTGTGAGTGCGGGCGTGTGTGCGCGTGTGCGTGTGTGCGTGTGTGTGTGCGTGTGGAGAAGGCGCTCCGCCACGTGGGTCGTGAGGAGCCTGACCCGGCCGCCCACCTCGCCAGGAGAAGCCGTGCGGCCACGGGAGGCCGGGCCACGCTCAGTCTCCCGGGCTGCGGCAGCCTTCCCGGGGGCTGAGGGCCCTCTGGCAGGAGAGCGACCAGCCACGGGGCTGAGGCGGCGCCTGAGGCCCAGCAAACCAGCGGCTGGATTTCACAACCGATTCCCAGGGGCTACCCAGCTCCCGACCCCGATTCTCCCCCGTGCTTTAAAACACATGATCACAGTGTGTTTTACAACACGCACACGCACACGCACACGCACAACACGTACATAAACACACAATGCACGCACCACAAAACACGAACAACATACATGCACATAAACACAGACTGCATGATCACGCACATATGCACATGCGTGTGCACATATGAACACACATGCACACACCCTTCTGTGGGTTTTCGAAGGTCTGGCCACACTGAGGTAGGAGAACGTCCTCTGAGGAAAGGAGGGCCCCTCCCAGGTCACAGGCGGAGGGAGGCTCTGGGGGTGAGGGGGGGGCGGGGACCCGGGGAAGCTGGGACCCCGTGGAGGAGGGAGGGGGCAGCCGCAGCCTGGTCCCATGTGCAGCCGGGGCCGGGGCCCCCCGCCCCCCCCCCCCGCCCCCACCCCTCACTCCCGGCCTCCGCTCGCCGTCGGAGAGTAAGTACATCGTACGTTAATCTGTATTGTCACCGCGCCGCCTGCCGTAAAGAGCCCATCCATTTTTAATCCGCCATGAATAATACATGGATATGTACACGGAGCGGGGTCAGCGAGGAGAGGGCAGGCGGCCTGTTCACAACGGGAGTGGGGAACGGGCGTCTTCCTCACTTCCTGTCCCTGCCTGTCCGCGGGGCGCCGTCCCTTATTTCCGTGGTGCAGCCTGCGCTCTGGACCCCGAAACCTGGTCTCTTCTGCGGGGGCGGGGGGGGGGGCTGGGGGAGGGCCCTGCCTGGGGATCCCCCCCTCCCGGGGGCGAGGGATGTGACACCCGCTCCCCGGGCACATGGGGGGGATAGTGAAATGTGTCCAGTGAGCACGGCTGCCCCGTCCGTCAGGCGGTTACCTGGTGGTCTCAGAGCAGAGGCTCGGTCCCATCCCCACACCAGGGCCCTCCGGGTGCCTGAAGCCAGGGCCCCAGCTAACTGTCTGTAGTGAGGAAGGGCGCCCCCTATAGGGCCGTTGTCTATGTGAGGAGCGGGGCCCAGTGGGGGGCGGGGCTGCAGACTCCGGAGCAGGTCAGGCCTGCAGGGCGGGGTCTGGGCCCGGGCACCCCACCTCTCCCTCGGAGCGTCTGCCCTGCCCGGGGCGTCCATGCCCAGCTCCCCGCTGCCTCCTCCAGCCCCCAGCCCAGGTGCCACAGGCGTATGCAGATCGCTCTGCATTTCCCTCATTCCACAGCCAGGACGGCTCTCATCAGACACTGACTCTTGTGTTCGGTTTCCAAAAAACATGCCTCCGTCTAATCAAGATGCCGAAGGGCTGGAGACCTGCCTCCGAGGGCCAGGGTTCCCTCCCCGATCCGGGCTTTGGCGTGGGGCATCCCGGCTGTGACTCACTGACCGTGAGCAAACAACATTCTTTTCGTTGTTCAGCCTCATGGGATGATATTTTTCCCACTGACTCTTAGAGAGAGTAGAGGGAGGAGGGGGGAGAGAGAGGGACATCGATGTGACAGACACGCATCCGTCAGGTGCCTGCCGCCCTCGCCCAGACAGGGCCGGGTGAGCTGCCTCCCAGGCCCATGCCCTCCACCGGGAGCCGAACCCGGACCCTCTGCAGTGCCTCCCCCGCTCACGGACACGCCAGGAAGACTCTCCCTCCCAGCAGAGCCGGTGTGCACGCTCTCTCACTGCTTCCTCGTCTGTGTGGTTTCCGTTTTCCTTTTTCTAGTTTCCTTGCGTTATTCCAGTGTCTGTGACTGGGTTTTTAAAAAATATATTTTAGCCAAAACCGGTTTGGCTCAGTGGATGGAGCGTCGGCTTGCGGACTGAAAGGCCCCGGGTTCGATTCCGGCCAAGGGCATGTACTTGGTTGCGGGCACATCCCCGGTAGGGGGCGTGCAAGAGGCAGCTGATCAATGTCTCTCTCTCATCAATGTTTCTAACTCTCTCTCTCTCTCTCTCTCTCTCTCTTCTTCTCTGTAAAATATATATTTTATTGATTTTTTTTACAGAAAGGAGGGAAAGAGATAGTTAGAAACATCGATGAGAGAGAATCATCGATCAGCTGCCTCTTGTACGCATCCTCCTACCGGGGATGTGCCCGCAACCAAGTACATGCCCTTGGCCGGAATCGAACCCGGGACCCTTCAGTCCGCAGGCCGACGCTCCATCCACTGAGCCACACCGGTTTTGGCTGCGACTGGTTTTTAAGAGCGTTTCTAGGACCTGAGATGTTAACCGTGTCTCACGTGTTGCAAAAGAAATGCCATGTTTCCTGTGACTGTCTCACTCTGGTGCTTTACCTTTTGGTGTATCAAACGTGCGTATGAGCTGGAACCCTGTTCTGTTAAAAAAAAAAAAAAAAGGCTCTGGGCCCACACACATACACACACGCGCGCACACGCACACATACACACTCATACACACACGCACACACATACGCACACATATGCGCACACACGCAGATACACACACGCACACTCCCAGGTTAAGAGGATCCATTTAACTGCGGCGCCCGCGTGTCCGCTGCGTGAACAAATGCAGACGCCTTAGGACGGAGCCGCGTGTGATCCGGTGAGGGCGTCTGATCTCACGGAGCAGCGTGGAGAAGAGGGGAAAGCCGGGAGGCTCCCAGCGGCGGCAGGGGAGGCGGGGGCAGGGGAGGCAGGGGCAGGGGAGGCGCCCGGGCCCAGGCAGGAGCTGCCCTGACCCCGGCTTGCAGGGCCGCGCCCCGGCGACCCTCTCCGGCCGGACCGCGCCGGGCCACCCACGGCCGCCAGCCCGGCAGCTGCCGCGGGGAACGTCCCCGGCCTGGCCTCCCGGCGTGCCCGGCCCGCCGGCGAGCACGGTGCAGGCCGAGGGGAGGATCTGCCATCTCCCCCTCCGCCTTCCCACAACAACCTCGGCAGAACCACATGACTCGCCTCCGACAGTCTCCCGGTGAGGCTGCTGCTTTGGCAGGAAGTCAGGACGGCTGTTATATAAATTCCATCTGATGCCAGCACGGCCATCTGTGAGCGGGCGGCGAGGCGGCTGCCCCAGCCTGCCTGCACAGCCACGCTCCCCGGACGGGGGAGGGGAAATGTGATTAATTTGCAGAACGCCCGTGATTTGCTCATATATTATTATAACCGCTCATCAGCACATGACACGCTCCCGGCCCTCGGTGCAAACGCCGCCTGGTTTCAGCAGTTTCCTGCGCCGGCACATGACAGGCTGCCGGCCTCTCATGGCCCTCGGATGCTTACCAACAGAATTCCGCCCCGACTCGGAGAGAAAGCCCGTGGGAGGCAGAGCGGACGGCGCCCGGCTATTCTGCTTCCTTCGGGGACATCAACCCCATGGAACTCCCGGGGGCGGGCCCGGGAAGAGCCTGCCAGCCCCAGGTGCCGCCCGCGGAGACAAAGACCCTCTCCCGGGGCAGGTGGGCGCTGTGGGAGCCGGCTGGCCCTCTGCCTCCACGTCGGGGTCCCTTCCCTTTGCCCACGTTTAATCCCCTCGGAGCCTCCGTGTCCTCTGCGCGCAGCCTCACAGGGCGCTGGGATCCCTGCTCCCCCGCCCCCCGCTCGGAGGACCAGGATGCTCGGAGCCCTGCCTCTGTGCTCCATGGCCTGTTTCAGATTAGAGACTTTAGCGGGAAGACAAAGGCTCAGCCTGCGCATCCCCCGCGCAGGAACGGGACCGCAGAAGGAGGCCGTAAAGCGCCCGCGCCATCTGTCCGCAAACAATAACCTGCTTGCCGGGAGGCTCGCAAATTACCCCGCGCCGCCCGCCCGAACGGCGGAGCGGGGGACCGCACGGAGACCCCCTCTGATGTTCCTCAGTGTTCCCCGCCCCCTCGCCCACCCCCCAAACTGACTGCTCACAGTGGAAGGATGCCTGGGGCCAGGGAGATGTTTGTGATCCGGATCTTCCTATCCCCTGCGCCTGGGACTGGGGGGGGAAAGAGGGGGGCTGGCTGTCTCCCCACTAGACCATTGGGACAACTGGCTGCAGGCTTGCAGGGTCTGGGGTCTGGGTCCTTCCCCACGCAGCTGGGAGGGAAAGGGGCAGGGGGAGGGTCCCTGAGCAGACCCCACTCCCAATAGGGAGAGTCCTGGCCGACCTGTCTGTCCAGCAGGCTGCTCAGCTGGCCCCTGGCTTTTGCTCCAGATTCTGTGGGAGGCGTTTGGACAACAGGGACAGGGCTCCCTCCCCAGCCCCAGCCCCAGCCCCCCCATTCCCCAGAAACACACTCTCCCACCTTTTCTTGCTCAGACTGATAGAAACTGCCTCACTAACCACCACCACCACCCCACCCCCCCACCTCCGGGCATAAGCTACTCATGGTAATTAGCCAGACTCTTCACTCAAGCTACAGAATCCCGGGAAAGTGATTTACTGGGATGGGAGGAAAAGGAAAGCCAGCCACCCCCCAAGAGGAGGGAACACGGCTTGTTTGTTGCGGGAGGTTTTCTGTCAGGTGCTCCCGGCGGTTCTGAGCCTGGACCCGGGTCCCACGGGGTTAGCTCGGCGTCCCAGCAGGTCCTCCCACGTCCCAGGCGGGAAGAGCGAGGTGCAGAGTCGGCACCCTGCCAGGGTGAGCCATTAAAGCCAGCTGCTCTGGCCCGACCCCTCCTCTCAACCCCCAGAGCCCGCCAAGACGCTGCCTGGGAGGAGCCTGCAAAGCCCGTTTGGTGCCCAGGAAGCCGGTGGACTCTGCAGCCACACGGGATGTCTTCCCCGCGTCTCACAGCAGACTCCGGCTGCGCAGAGGGAGAGGGCTGAGCGGGAAGGAGGCCTCCCGGCCAAGTGCACCAGCTCCTAGCTCCCCCAGATCCTCTGGTTCCTGGTGCACCCGCCCGGAGCCAGGGCCCACCCCACGGCCGTCTCCCCCTCCCCACAGGCCCACGACCAGCGCTGCTTGGCCCCACCCGCGCCTGGCCAAGCCCTGCACCCAGGGAGTGACGGGAAAATAAACGCGGATTGTAGGATCTGGGGGAGGTCTCAAGAGGCCGCCCCCAGCTCTGACTTCGCCTTGTTTTCCTGACGCCCCACCTGCTGTCAGGCCCGCTGACACAGCCTGGCTGAAATCTGGGGGCAGAAGGGGGGGGAGTTTCACGCTCATTCAAGCCACCAGGTGTTTATAGTTTCAAGATACAAGTGCCCCTCGGCGGTCAGCTCTCCCGCGTCCAGAGCCCCACGTGCCCCGCCCCCGCCCCAGCCAGAGGCCCCGCCCCCGTTTCCTGCTGCTTCTCACCTCCTGTGCCCCCGCCTCTGCCGCGTGAGCCGCGCCCTGGGATTGGCTGAGCGCTTCCGCTCACGTGACCATGGGAGGCTGGGAAGGCGCACGCGGCCGGGATTGGCCGAGTGCTTCCGCACACGTGACCCTGGGAAGGCGCACGCGGCCGGGATTGGCTGAGCGCATCCGCACACGTGACCCTGGGAAGCGGCTGGGAAGGCGCACGCGGCCGGGATTGGCTGAGCGCGTCCGCACACGTGACCCTGGGAAGCGGCTGGGAAGGCGCACGCGGCCGGGATTGGCTGAGCGCGTCCGCACACGTGACCATGGGAGGCTGGGAAGGCGCACGCGGCCGGTGCCCGGGGCCTGCTGGTCCCTTCCCAGCCCCTGGCCGCTTTGCTGCGGAGGAAAGACCCGGATGTCCATTTCCCGTCCGACGCCCGCCTGGTGGCAACGGTGCCACGTCCGCAGACAAGGGCCCAGGCGGCCCTGCGCCGCCTCCCGCCGCCCTGGGCACACAGCGGGGACCGGGAGGGCGCAGGTCCCTGGGAAAGGGTTCGTGCCCCCGGTGGGTCTGTCCGTCTCCAGCCCGTCCCCCAGGCCCGGGCTCGCCTCGCTCTCCCCACCGGTTCCCCGCTGGGCACGCGCCCCAGGAGGCGAAGCCCCTTCCCGGGAACACTGACGGCCCGAGGCCGAGCCAGCGGCTCTGGGCGGGTCTGCCCAGCACCTGCCGGGCACCTTAGGCCGCAGCCCCCTTCCCACCTGTCCCAGGGCGGACCGGGGCCCCCTGCCAGAGAGGGCCAGGCCCAGGGCGGGGACCCGGGCGGGGGGGGCGTTGCGCCCACTGCCTACGGCTGCTGCCCGCAGAGGCCGGCCCCCGCCCGGCCCCCAGGAGGGGATGCTGCGTGGGCGAGAGCCTGGGAGGCACCGGCGTCCCCACGCGGGCACCCACTTTCCTGACATGAATGGAGCCCACCGGCGTGAGGGCTGGGACGGTAGCAGGTGAGTGTGCCGCCCAGTGAGAGGCCGATGCACCCGCCTGACTGCCCTTAGGGGCAGCGTCCACTGCACGGGCGGCCTGCCGGGCCGTGACAGACCAGCACGTGTGGAGTTTGTGTGCCCACAGCGGGCCTCGTGCGCCCCCAGCGCTCGGGCCGGCCGGGGAGGAGCGCACCTCCAGCCCCAGGACATCGTTAGACGCCGTCCACTCGCGCTGACACTTCAAAGGGTCCCCCTGGACCCGGAACAAAGACCCTTAGGCACCCGCTCCCCACAGCGAGGACTCAGCCCCACGGGAGCACGAGACAGACAAACCGACTCTGGGCTGGGGGCAGGGCGGGGGGTGGGGAGAGGGGCAAGAAGGGGGCAGGGGAGACCTGAGTCGCTCAGGCAGCGCCCAGTGAGCGCTGTCTCCCTGTTTCTGGGCATCAGATCCTCAGCAGGAGTCCGGACCTTTTTCTAACAAATAAAGTAAAACGTTATCCGGGCATCTGCGCCCGGAGTGAAACCCACCTTCTGCCCCGAGGACTCCGGGGAGAGAGCAGGTGCCCGGAGAGCACGGCCTGGCCCGTGTCTCCGAGAGCCACGCAGGTAAACAAACCGGAAAACCCGGAGGCAGAGCCCACCCTGCGGGCATCCCACCGCGCAGACCGAGCCCTGGGCCGGGCCTGCATCCTGGGCTCCCCAGGCCCCACTCCTTTTTCGGGGGGAGGGGGGGTTGGTTGTTTACAAAGTGAACCTTCTCAGCTCCCCGAGACCCCGACACTGTGCACCCCAACCGCAAGCAGCCCTAAGGGAGCTGGCGGGCGGAGGCGCCGCGCTCCTGACTTTGCCCTAAAAGACGGGGATCGTTCACATTGAGGAGCGAGGCCCCAGCAGCGCTCTGTGGCGTGGGCCTGATCCGCAGACGTGGTCCGTGGTCGGTGGAGCCGAAGGGGACCCAGTCCCGGCCGGGAGCACGGAGCCCCCGCAGCGAGAGCCAAGCTGCTTCCCCTCGGGGTCTGGCTGGCTGGACGCGGGAACGTGGCGACCTGCGATGTGTTTCCTTTTAATTCAATTTGGTTTCACGTCCTGTTTTGCAAGTCAGCGAGACGAGCGAGGTTTGCCGAAGGGGGCGGACGGAAGGAGGGACGGTCGCCGGGCAGGGCTGGCCGGGCCGGAGCTGCCTGCCCGGCCCAGGCGCCCGCCGCCCGCGGCCCACAGCCGCTACCTCGCGCTGAAGGGCCTATTTGTCTGCTTTAAGTGAAATCACTCAATTCTCAAAAGTCAGTGGAGGACTTTGGGAGGGGGAGGGCTCAGATAGGCTACTCCAAATAAGTTCCATTAATCAAAAGACACAGTGTAATGTAACTAATATTTTACAATTAGGGGAGACAAGATGGAACTCGGAGCCATCTATCTCTCTTACACCGCGTGATCATCGATTCATAATCGGGCCTGGGAGTCGCAGGAGATGCATTCGCTGGCGGGGCCGGGGGGAGGGCCGGTCGGAGCCGGGATAATGAACACGATGAGTGCACGGGCTGAGGCTGAGCCGGATGACAGGCTCCCGCTGACGAATGACACGGAGACGCGGAGACACCTGACAGCCGCCGCCATCGCCGCCACCACCGCGCTCCTTCCCCGGCTCCGGCTCCTCAGTCACCCGGGAGCCACCCAGAGGGGCCGCCGGGGCTCGGGGCCCGGGGCCAGGCTGCCTCGGTGCCCGGGCCAGGCGAGCGCCACTCTGCTGGGCGGTGCCTCCCATTGTCTGCCCTCCTGGGCACCCGGCGACGCGGCCGCCCCGCTCCATCTGTGTGTAACGAAATGTCCACCTCTCCGAAGAGAACCACTGCCACCTTCAGGAGGAGAGGCGCTGGCCCTTTCCGGAGAGGGAGGGAGGGAGGGAGAGGAGGAGAGAGGAAGGAAAGGAAGGGAGGAGAAAGGAAGGGAGGAAGGAAGGAAAAGAAAGAAGGAAGGGAGGGAGGAAGGAAGGAAGGAAATAAGGAAATAAAAAGAGAAAGAGAGGGAAAAAAAGAGAGAGAAGAAAGAAAAAAAAAGGAAAGGAAGAAAGAAAAGAAAAGAAGGAAAGAAGAAAGAAAAAGAAAGGAAGAAAGAAAGAAAAAGAAAGACGAAGGAAGGTAAAAAAGGAAGGAAGGAAGGAAAGAAGGAAGGAAAGAAGGAAGGAAGGAAGGAAGGAAGCAGACCGGGGTGCCTGGGAGCGGGGAGGCTCCAGGCCGCAGAGAGGCCACCGGGGCCTGCACTCTCAAGTGACCTGCCTGAGCCCGAGGGAATCCTGCAGGCAGCGAGCCGAGCGGTCACCGGGCAGAGAGGGAGGGACGGTGAGGGCGCTGCACAGGCCTCCCTGGACGTGGGGAGCCTGAGCCCCCACAGGCCCGTCCTGACCCCCGCAGCCCCACAGCGTGGTCTCTGCCTGAGACACAGAGGGCCCGCCGTGGGCTCAGAGCGAAGAGCAGCCAGCCCTCCCCAGGGCGGGGAGCCGGCTCGGTAGGAGGCAGGCCCCGGGCAGGCGGGGCGACGGGCCCCGGGCCTGTGGGCGACCTACAGGCCATGGTGACCGCGTACGTGAGGTGCACAGGCGGAAGCCAGAGGTCGGCGAAGGCACAGCATTCCTTTTCCAGCCGGAACTTGACGGCTGGATGTGTCCCTTGCTGTTGACCAGCCTGCCCGCCTCCGCCTGCCCTGCCCCGCCCCCACCCCCCGTCCCCTCCCTGCCCCCATGGGGTCTGCTGCCGGAGCTGGGGGCCCGGAGCTGGGGGGACGGGCTGGGGGCCCGGGGCTGGGGGCCGGAGCTGGGGGGACGGGCTGGGGCCCGGGGCTGGGGGGACGGGCTGGGGACCCGGGGCTGGGGGCCGGAGCTGGGGGGACGGGCCGGGGGCCGGGGGCGGGGGGGACGGGCTGGGGGCCCGGGGCCGGGGGCCGGAGCTGGGGGGACGGGCTGGGGCCCGGGGCTGGGGGGACGGGCTGGGGACCCGGGGCTGGGGGCCGGAGCTGGGGGGACGGGCCGGGGGCCCGGGGCTGGGGGGACGGGCTGGGGGCCCGGGGCTGGGGGCCGGAGCTGGGGGGACGGGCTGGGGGCCCGGAGCTGGGGGGACGGGCTGGGGGCCCGGAGCTGGGGGGACGGGCCGGGGGGACGGGCTGGGGGGACGGGCTGGGGCCCAGAGCTGGGGGCCCGGGGCCGGGGGGACGGGCTGGGGGGATGGGCTGGGGGCCCGGGGCTGGGGGGACGGGCTGGGGGGACGGGCTGGGGGCCGGGGCTGGGGGGACGGGCTGGGAGCCGGGGCTGGGGGGACGGGCTGGGGGCCGGGGCCGGGGGGACGGGCTGGGGGGGGGCCCGGGGCTGGGGGGACGGGCTGGGTGGGGGCCCGGAGCTGGGGGCCGGGGCCGGGGGACGGGCTGGGGGCCGGGGCTGGGGGGACGGGCTGGGGGCCCGGGGCTGGGGGGACGGGCTGGGGGGACGGGGCTGGGGGCCGGAGCTGGGGGGACGGGCTGGGGGCCCGGAGCAGGGGGGACGGGCTGGGGGGACGGGCTGGGGGCCCGGAGCTGGGGGCCCGGGGCTGGGGGCGGGGGCTGGGGGGACGGGCTGGGGCCCGGGGCTGGGGGGACGGGCTGGGGGCCCGGGGCCGGGGGCCGGAGCTGGGGGGACGGGCTGGGGCCCCGGAGCAGGGGGGACGGGCTGGGGGGACGGGCTGGGGGCCCGGAGCTGGGGGCCCGGGGCTGGGGGGACGGGGCCGGGGGGACGGGCTGGGGGCCCGGAGCAGGGGGACGGGCTGGGGGGACGGGCTGGGGGCCCGGGGCTGGGGGCCCGGGGCTGGGGGGGGGCCCGGAGCTGGGGGGACGGGCTGGGGGCCCGGGGCTGGGGGCCCGGGGCTGGGGGGGGGCCCGGAGCTGGGGGCCCGGGGCTGGGGGGGACGGGCTGGGGGCCCGGGGCTGGGGCCCGGAGCTGGGGGGACGGGCTGGGGGCCCGGGGCTGGGGGGACGGGCCGGGGGGACGGGGCCGGGGGGACGGGCTGGGGGGACGGGCTGGGGGGACGGGCTGGGGGCCCGGAGCTGGGGGGACGGGCTGGGGGGACGGGCTGGGGGCCCGGGGCTGGGGGCCCGGAGCTGGGGGGACGGGCTGGGGGGACGGGCTGGGGGGACGGGCTGGGGGGACGCGGGTGAGGGTAGGGGCACGCGGGTGAGGGTGGGGGACGCGGGTGAGGGTGGGGGCACGCGGATGAGGGTGGGGGACGCGGGTGAGGGTGGGGGGACGCGGGTGAGGGTGGGGGCACGCGGATGAGGGTGGGGGACGCGGGTGAGGGTGGGGGGACGCGGGTGAGGGTGGGGGCACGCGGATGAGGGTGGGGGACGCGGGTGAGGGTGGGGGCACGCGGATGAGGGTGGGGGACGGGTGAGGGTGGGGGGACGCGGGTGAGGGTGGGGGCACGCGGGTGAGGGTGGGGGACGCGGGTGAGGGTGGGGGGACGCGGGTGAGGGTGGGGGACGCGGGTGAGGGTGGGGGACGCGGGTGAGGGTGGGGGGACGCGGGTGAGGGTGGGGGACGCGGATGAGGGTGGGGGGACGCGGGTGAGGGTGGGGGACGCGGGTGAGGGTGGGGGGACACGGGTGAGGGTGGGGGACGCGGGTGAGGGTGGGGGACGCGGATGAGGGTGGGGGACGCGGGTGAGGGTGGGGACGCGGGTGAGGGTGGGGGACGCGGGTGAGGGTGGGGGACGCGGGTGAGGGTGGGGGACGCGGGTGAGGGTGGGGGGACGCGGGTGAGGGTGGGGGACGCGGGTGAGGGTGGGGGACGCGGGTGAGGGTGGGGGACGCGGGTGAGGGTGGGGGGACGCGGGTGAGGGTGGGGGACGCGGATGAGGGTGGGGGGACGCGGGTGAGGGTGGGGGACGCGGGTGAGGGTGGGGGGACACGGGTGAGGGTGGGGGACGCGGGTGAGGGTGGGGGACGCGGATGAGGGTGGGGGACGCGGGTGAGGGTGGGGGACGCGGGTGAGGGTGGGGGACGCGGGTGAGGGTGGGGGACGCGGGTGAGGGTGGGGGGACGCGGGTGAGGGTGGGGGACGCGGGTGAGGGTGGGGGACGCGGGTGAGGGTGGGGGGACGCGGGTGAGGGTGGGGGACGCGGGTGAGGGTGGGGGGACGCGGGTGAGGGTGGGGGACGCGGGTGAGGGTGGGGGGACGCGGGTGAGGGTGGGGGGACGCGGGTGAGGGTGGGGGGACGCGGGTGAGGGTGGGGGGACGCGGGTGAGGGTGGGGGGACGCGGGTGAGGGTGGGGGACGCGGGTGAGGGTGGGGGGACGGGGTGAGGGTGGGGGACGCGGGTGAGGGTGGGGGGACGGGGGGGGGGGGGACGCGGGTGAGGGTGGGGGACGCGGGTGAGGGTGGGGGACGGGTGGACGGGTGGGGGACGCGGGTGAGGGTGGGGGACGCGGGTGAGGGTGGGGGACGCGGGTGAGGGTGGGGGGGGGACGCGGGTGAGGGTGGGGGACGCGGATGAGGGTGGGGGGACTGGGGGGACGCGGGTGAGGGTGGGGGGGACGGGTGAGGGTGGGGGACGCGGGTGAGGGTGGGGGACGCGGGTGAGGGTGGGGGACGCGGTGAGGGTGGGGGACGCGGGTGAGGGGGGGGACGCGGGTGAGGGTGGGGGGGACGCGGGTGAGGGTGGGGGACGCGGGTGAGGGTGGGGGACGCGGGGAGGGGGGGGACGCGGGTGAGGGTGGGGGACGCGGGTGAGGGTGGGGGACGCGGGTGAGGGTGGGGGACGCGGGTGAGGGTGGGGGACGCGGGTACGCTGAGGGGTGGGGGACGCGGGTGAGGGTGGGGGACGCGGGTGAGGGTGGGGGACGCGGGTGAGGGGGGGGGGGACGCGGGTGAGGGTGGGGGGACGCGGGTGAGGGTGGGGGACGCGGGTGAGGGTGGGGGACGCGGGTGAGGGTGGGGGACGGGGGGACGCGGGTGAGGGGGGGGGGACGCGGGTGAGGGTGGGGGACGGGGTGAGGGTGGGGGACGCGGGTGAGGGTGGGGGGACGCGGGTGAGGGTGGGGGACGCGGGTGAGGGTGGGGGACGCGGGTGAGGGGGACGGGGGACGCGGGTGAGGGTGGGGGACGCGGGTGAGGGTGGGGGACGGGGTGAGGGTGGGGGACGGGCTGGGGGGACGGGCTGGGGGGGGACGCGGGTGAGGGTGGGGGACGCGGGTGAGGGTGGGGGACGCGGGTGAGGGTGGGGGACGGGCTGGGGGGACGGGCTGGGGGGGCACACGGGTGAGGGTGGGGCATGCGGGTGAGGGTGGGGGACGCGGGTGAGGGTGGGGGACGCGGGTGAGGGTGGGGGACGGGCTGACGGGGGGGGGGGACGCGGGTGAGGGTGGGGGACGCGGGTGAGGGTGGGGGACACGGGTGAGGGTGGGGGACGGGGGGGGACGCGGGTGAGGTGGGGGGACGCGGGTGAGGGTGGGGGACGGGGGGGGGGGGACGCGGGTGAGGGGTGGGGGACGCGGGTGAGGGTGGGGGACGCGGGTGAGGGTGGGGGGACGCGGGTGAGGGTGGGGGACGGGGGGGGACGCGGGTGAGGGGTGGGGGACGCGGGTGAGGGTGGGGGACGCGGGTGAGGGTGGGGGACGGGGTGAGGGTGGGGGGACGCGGGTGAGGGTGGGGGTCGCGGGTGAGGGTGGGGGACGCGGGTGAGGGTGGGGGACGGGCTGGGGGGGGACGCGGGTGAGGGTGGGGGACGGGCTGGGGGGGGACGCGGGTGAGGGTGGGGCACCCGGACCCCTCACACATGGGGACACTCCCTGTCTCGAGGCCCAGAGGCCCCGGCCTCTCTGCCCACGGGCGCCTCGGCGGGCGCCATGAGGGAGGGAGGGCTCTGCCAGGGGGCGGGTCAGGGCCGGCCCTCAGGGGGGGCCCTGTCACCTTCCTGACGACCCGATGGTGCCAAGGACACGAGGTGTGGGAAGCCGGGCGCTGAGTCCGATGGGCTGGGCCAGTCACAGGGCGAAGGTCTGGCAGCCGATCGACTCCTGAGGCCTGAGGAGCCATGATTGCCCCCCCCGCCCCCCCCCCCCCGGCGGCACCCCGGGAGCTGCACCAAGGCCGCGCGCGGGCCCCGCAGGCCGGGTCGGAGAGCACAGACACACCCGGCACCGATGTGTGCGCCCCGCCAGGCTCGGGAGGACGGTGGGGCAGGTCCCGGCTGCTGCCCCCAGGCCACCAGCCGGGAGCGCCGGGAAGTCCAGCTCGGAGCCAGAGCCCCACCCCTGCCTGGGCGACAGGCCCGCTCAAGAGCCGCCTTCCACAGGAGCCAGGCCCCCGCCGCCGCCGCCGCCATCCCGCGCAGAGCCAGCGGCCCAGCCTGCGGACGGGAGGCCCGGAACCCCGCCCGCCCACCGGCCCTCTCCGCGCTGGGACTCCGCCCTCGAGGCAGGATGAGTTTTCAGGCGGAAGGGCCTGCCAGGTGCACCCCTCAATAATGCGGATTTTTTTCAATCGATGGAGTTACACATATGTTTGATATATACTGGTATGCGATCCGATATGTATGCTATTTTGTTGTATTGACAGCAAGCTTCAAAACTTCATATGTCAAATTTTCTGAAGGTGTTAACATCATAGATATTTTTACACTTAAAAATGTCAAATTTCGTGCCAAAAAAAGAGCATTTGCGGGAAGTCTTAATTCATTACTTTATTTTGAAGAAAAAGTTAATCGTATACTTCGGGAAGCTTATGGTGAACATGCTCCATCTCAAGATAGTTGTGAACGCTCGTGGAAATGCTTTAAAAATGACGATTTCCATGTGAAAGACAAAGAACATCCAGGTCAACCGAAAAGGTTGGAAGACCAACAATGACAAGCATTACTGGATGAAGATGCATGTCAAACTCAGAAACAACTCACAGAAGAATTAAACATTGCTCAGCAATTTCCGATCATTTACAAACAATGGGAAAGATTTTAAAGGGTGGAAAATGGTGCCACATCCACTGAACAAAAGACAAATGGAAAACCGAAAAGTCATCAGTGTATGTTGCTTCAACGGCACGAAAAAAAGTATTTTTTGCATCGAATTGTGACTGGCGATGGAAAGTGGATTTATTCTGAGAATCCCAAACGCACAAAATCATGGGTTGATCCAGGTCAACCATCAACATCGACGGCAAGGCCAAATCGCTTCGGAAAGAAGACACTGCTCTGCGTTTGGTGGGATCAGGAAGGTGTGGTGCATTATGAGCTTCTCAAACCAGGTGAAACCGTTAATACTGATCGCTACCGACAACAAACAATCAATTTGAACCACGTTTTGTTCATAAAACCACCAGAATGTTCAGAAGACACAGCAAAGTAACTGTGCTACATGATGACGCGCCATCACACACTTCAGAACCAGCTAAAGACACGTTAAAAGATCTTGCCTGGGAAGCATTAACCCACCCGCCATGTTCACCAGCACCTGCTCCTTCAGATGACCGCCTGTTCCCATCGACGGCACACGCCCTGTCTGAGCAGCATTCAACACGTACAAAGTGGAAAATGGGGTCTCTGAATGGTCTGCCCCAAAACAAGAAACATTCTATTGGGACAGGACCCACAAATGACCTGACAGACGGGGAAATGTGCAGCTAGCGATGGACATCACTTTGAATACAGCACTTTCCATGTTTCTCTTCAAATGACCATATTTTCTTTGATCACAAAATCCGCACTATTAACCGGTACACCTGGTCTTTACGGAAACCGCCCCCTCTGGGGCCCAGGGCATTGTGGGAGGAAGCAGGAAGCAGGCTGGGCCCCCCACATTCCGAGGGGAGCCCCTTGTCTGGGTTGGTCATGTGAGTCTTTGCTTCTGTTCCTTGAGGTTTGATCAAATGCAAGACAAGGAAGATGTGTGATTTCTAAGGAGAGATACTCTGAGAGGGAAATACGCACACGCCAAGCTATACCGGCTTGTCTTACTGTATCACTACACACACACACACACACACACACACATACATGCACACATGCACATGCGTGCGCACACACGTGCACACACGCACGCGGACACACGCACACACACACACATGCACGCATGCACACCACCAGCCCCGCCCGTTTCCTCGGGGGTGAGAGCATGGGCCCGGGACTGAGGGGTTGAGGGGGCGGTTCCGGTCAAGGGCATGTTCCTTGGTTTCGGCTGGATTCCCAGCCCGGGTCAGGGCTCGTGTGGGAGATAATCAATCGGTGTGTCTCTCTCACGTGGATGTTTTTCTATCTCCCTCCCTCTGTCTCGCCCTCCCTCCCTTTCACTCTCTCTCAAAAAAATCTATATATCAATGAAAAAAATTTTCTTGGGTGAGGATTAACAAAAAACAAAAACAAAAAACCCAACCAGAGTTAAAGGTCTGAATCGTTCAGCGGAAGGAGGTCTGAGTGGAGGCCTGGCTGTGCTCTGATAGCCACACACAGGGAGCCCTCCAGGTGAGGGTTTGGGGAGGGGCAGGTGGGGGGAAGGGAGGGGCAGGTCGGGAGGGGAGGGGCAGTTGGGGGAGGGGAGGGGCAGGGGGAGAGGGGGGGGCAGGGGGAGAGGGGCAGGGGGAGAGGAAGGACAGGCGGGAGGTGGCCCCTATTACAGTGGGGGGTGTTTTGCAGCCTGGGGGCCCTACCTGTGCTCTGGGTGGTGGCGTTAGGGAGTTCCTGGTTGTGAAAAGGTGCTTAGGGCCCAGCCCATCCCGGAGGCCCCTGGTTTCCAAGGGTCTGGTGAGTCTAAGTGTCCACAGCAGGAGGGACGAGGGGCTGGGAAGGGGCAGAGTCGGGCTCCCCTCCCTGCCCCGCGGCGGCGGGAACGGGAGGAGCAGAGGCTTTCGGGAGGAAAACATTCCAGGATCTCACAGCGGCTCTGCCCTCCCCCCCCAAACGCATCCCGGGAGGACAAGGAGCCGGGCAGGTCCTTCCCGTTCTCAGGAGAATGGAGAGGACTGAGAACTCGGGCCCATCCCATACTGGGCCCGCTCCTCCCCCCTCCGTGCATCTGACACGGGCGCGGGCGGGGGCCTTCGTTCCAAAGCTGGGGTTCAGGCACCTGCACCGCCCAGGGTCCCCTGACCCCGCTTTCCAGGAGCCGCGGCCTAGCGGCGGTCTCTCGCGCCCCCCGGCGGCCGGCGGGCAGGCGGCGCCGGGGGAGATTAAACACAGCTGAATAATTGAATGAGGGGCAGGTTGAATCAGGGGTCACCATCTGCTTGACTGGAATTGTTGGCACACTTGGGCTGAGCCGCGCGGCTCGTAAACATGCCTGCAGTCATCATGGCGCGCACGGCCCCGGAATGAAGGAGAACGGGCCCTAAAATAAGCCCGCGCTAATTAAACATATACCATCCTGTTGTCATGGAGACCGAGGAAGGTCACCCGTTTCTCATGGCATTAAGGAGGGCGTTGGTGCCAAAAAAGGAAAAAAAAGACAGGTGATCCTTTCATCTCCGGGGAGGGGGGAGGAGAGGGAAGAGAGGGGAGGGGGGAGGAGGAGGGGGGAGGGCTCCCCAGGCTGCTTCCTCCCTCCCCCTCCGGCGTGAAGCAGAGGGAGGGCATGGGCAATGACACCATCTTAGCAGATGCCAGCGAGGGCGGGGCTGCAGGGATCCGGTGCCCCTGCCAGCGTTGCTTAGCGTCATGCCCATTGGCGCATTCGTCCCTGGGGCGGGGCTGGGGCTGGGGCAGGGGCTGGGGCTGGGGCTGGGCTGGGGCTGGGGCTGGGGCTGGGGCTGGGGCTGGGCTGGGGGCAGTGGGCAGTGGGCTGGGGCGGGGCTGGGGCTGGGGCTGGGCTGGGGCTTGAGGGGGGGACTGGGGCTGGGCTGGGGCTGGGGGCTGGGCTGGGGCTGGGCTGGGGCTGGGGCTGGGGCTGGGGCAGGGGCTGGGGCTGGGCTGGGGCTTGGGGGGGGGGACTGGGGCTGGGCTGGGGCTGGGGGCTGGGCTGGGGCTGGGCTGGGGCTGGGGCTGGGGCAGGGGCTGGGGCTGGGGCTGGGGCTGGGGCTGGGGCTGGGGCTGGGCTGGGGGCAGTGGGCAGTGGGCTGGGGCGGGGCTGGGGCGGGGGCGGGGGCGGGGGCGGGGCGGGGGCGGGGGCGGGGGGGGGGCTGGGGCTGGGGCGGGGGCTGGGCTGGGGCTGGGCTGGGGCTGGGGCTGGGGCTGGGGCTGGGCTGGGGCTGGGCAGGGGCTGGGGCTGGGCTGGGGCTGGGGCTGGGCTGGGACTGGGGCGGGGCTGGGGCTGGGGATGGGGCGGGGCTGGGCCTGGGGGCTGGGCTGGGGCTGGGTCGGGGCTGGGGCTGGGGCTGGGGCTGGGGGGTTCGGGGCTGGGCTGGGGCTGGGGGGGGGGGGAACTGGGGCTGGGCTGGGGCTGGGGCTGGGCTGGGGGCTGGGCTGAGGCTGGGGCTGAGCTGGGGCTGGGCTGGGGCTGGGGCTGGGCTGGGGGCTGGGGCTGAGCTGGGGCTGGGGCTGGGGCTGGGCTGGGGGCTGGGCTGAGGCTGGGGCTGAGCTGGGGCTGGGCTGGGGCTGGGGCTGGGCTGGGGGCTGGGGCTGAGCTGGGGCTGGGGCTGGGGCAGGGGCTGGGGCTGGGGCTGGGCTGGGGCTGGGGCTGGGGCTGGGGCTGGGGCTGGGCTGGGGGCTGGGCAGTGGGCTGGGGCGGGGCTGGGGCTGGGGCTGGGCTGGGGCTTGAGGGGGGGACTGGGGCTGGGCTGGGGCTGGGGGCTGGGCTGGGGCTGGGCTGGGGCTGGGGCTGGGGCTGGGGCAGGGGCTGGGGCTGGGCTGGGGCTTGGGGGGGGGGACTGGGGCTGGGCTGGGGCTGGGGGCTGGGCTGGGGCTGGGCTGGGGCTGGGGCTGGGGCAGGGGCTGGGGCTGGGGCTGGGGCTGGGGCTGGGGCTGGGCTGGGGCAGTGGGCAGTGGGCTGGGGCGGGGCTGGGGCTGGGGCTGGGGCTGGGGCTGGGCTGGGGGCTGGGGGGGGGACTGGGGCTGGGCTGGGGCTGGGGGCTGGGCTGGGGCTGGGCTGGGGCTGGGCTGGGGCTGGGGGCTGGGCTGGGGCTGGGCTGGGGCTGGGGCTGGGCTGGGGCTGGGGCTGGGCTGGGACTGGGGCGGGGCTGGGGCTGGGGATGGGGCGGGGCTGGGCCTGGGGCTGGGCTGGGGCTGGGTCGGGGCTGGGCTGGGGCTGGGGGTGGGGGGGAACTGGGGCTGGGCTGGGGCTGGGGCTGGGCTGGGGGCTGGGCTGAGGCTGGGGCTGAGCTGGGGCTGGGCTGGGGCTGGGGCTGGGCTGGGGGCTGGGGCTGGGCTGGGGCTGGGGCTGGGGCTGGGGGGGCTGGGCTGAGGCTGGGGCTGGGCTGGGGCTGGGCTGGGGCTGGGGCTGGGCTGGGGGCTGGGGCTGAGCTGGGGCTGGGGCTGGGGCAGGGGCTGGGGCTGGGGCTGGGCTGGGGCTGGGGCTGGGGCTGGGGCTGGGGCTGGGCTGGGGGCAGTGGGCAGTGGGCTGGGGCGGGGCTGGGGCTGGGGCTGGGCTGGGGCTTGAGGGGGGGACTGGGGCTGGGCTGGTGCTGGGGGCTGGGCTGGGGCTGGGCTGGGGCTGGGGCTGGGGCTGGGGCTGGGCTGGGGCTGGGGGCTGGGCTGGGGCTGGGCTGGGGCTGGGCTGGGCTGGGGGCTGGGCTGGGGCTGGGCTGGGGCTGGGCTGGGGCTGGGGCTGAGCAGGCCTCCTCCCGGGAAGGAGGTGCCCCATGGGGCTGGGCCTCGCTGCCAGCTGCCTCTGGGGCGCGGTGACCAGGGGTCGGATGTGGCGGGGCCGGGGCCGTGAGGGTTCCGGTGGGCTCTGCGTGGCCGGCCGGCGGGCACGCCTGTTCCAGGAGAAAGACCAGCGCCAGAGCCGTCTCATGGCCTCCGCCGGGAGCCGGCCTCGCTCAGGGCCCGGGCCCCGGGGGGGCAGGGGGGGCGGATGCTGGGGCGGCACACAGGCTTCCTGCAGACCCAGACCTGGGCTCCGAGCCGGACAAGACTGGCTGAGCCCCTGAGGTTGGGGGTGTGAGGGTGCCCCCCCCCGTGGCCCCCCAGCCCTCGCCCGCCCCTGCACGTGACGGCGGCCTCCCCTCCCTTGGTGCCTCCGGAGGCCCGGCCGCCCGTCCCCGCAGGCGCTGTCCGCGGCGCCGGTTCGCGGGGCAGACGGCGGGGCGACCACGTGCAGGGCCTCCTCGGGACGCAGTTACGTCTGTGGGAGCCGGGCCGGCGGGCGGACAGGCCACGGGCTCCTGAGGGGCCGTCCGCTCGCGGGCGGCGGTGCCGGGCGGAGAGGCGCTGAGACGGGGCCGGGAGTGCAGGCAGGAGGCCCCGGCACCGCGCCCGGTGATGAGGGCCATCCCACCAGCTGGTGCCCGTCTGGCCGTGAAACCAGGCTGCGGGCGGCTGCCCGGAAGCCAAACGGCCTCCCCGGCGGCGGGCGGACAGGAGGCAGGCCGGGCGCTGCCAGCGGACGCGGGGCCGGCCACCCAGGAGGGACCCCCGCCCTCCGGGCCACAGCGCCCTCCGCGGTGCTTCCTGCCGGTCCCCCCCCCGCAGCTCCACGCCCCCTCCTCCGGGAAGCCCTCCCCGATGCTCACTGGCGCCCTTTCCCACGCGGCCGGGCGGGGCACAGCCGCTGGTCACCCACAGGCGCGTCCCGGACGCTCGCGCCGGCCTTCACCCCTCGGAACCCCCACGTGACCCGCTGCCCGCCCCACGGGCTCTCGTTCCTGGAACAGACCTGCCGTGACCGGGAGGCGCGCAGGGAGGGTCCCTGGTTTGGGGGTGAGGGGCGGGGGTGGCAGGGACTTGGCGAATGGAAGGGGCTGGGAAGTGGGGGGACGGGGCGCACCTGGCAGGGCCCCCGGATGAGAGACAGCTGTGGGGTGGGTAAGGGGGGCAGTCTGTGCATGGCCGCCTCCCCTTCCTTGTTACTATGGTGACAGAAGTCCCGGACTGTGGCTCCTAGACCCACCCCTGTCTCCTCGGTCGGCCTGACCCAGTCCCCTGGCCGGCCACACCAGCGTCCGCTGTGCCACGCCCCAGTCCCCACCCACTGCCCCACCCATTCACACACACACACACACACACACACACACCCCGGGCTGTGCCACGCCCCAGTCCCCACCCACTGCCCCCCCCTGGGCCTCTATCTGCCACGAGCAGCCACAGCCCGGCCTCCTGCCTCCCTCCCGGCCACCCTGGCTTCTCCGCAGTGACCTCCCCCGACCCCCACATTGCCCTGTGCGGCCCCCGCGGAGCGGCCGTTCAGGGGAGGGGCCTATTGATGACCCACCTCACCGCCCCCTCCTCCCTCCCCCCCTCCCCCCGTCCCCCCTCCCCCCCCTCCCCTGGCCTGCGATGGATTAACTCTCAATACAAAGCCAGGCAGGCGCCCGGAGACCGGGAGCCCGGCTCAGCCGCCCGCCCTCGGCCGTAGCAGCGGGTCAGGGCTCCGGGGCCACTGCACCTGCGCCCCCCTCAAGGCCATCCCCAGGGGGCGCCGGAGGGCAGCCCGTGCGGGGAGGGCAGGCGCTGGGTCAGCCAGATGGCCGAGTGTGGCTCATGGCCTGGACAGAGACCCCCTGACCCGCACGGGCTGCCCTGTGATTGGCCCTGGGGCCACCTGCCCGTGCGGACACTCCCCCCGAGACAGCCGGGAGGGGTGAGCCTGAGGGAGCCCACGCTGCCCGCGGACGGCAGCCCAGGACGCCGCGTCCCCCAAACGCCAGCCAGGGGCCTGTCTCTGCACAAACGCAGCCTCCCCGCCCAGCCCCGCTGAGGCCGCCCGTCAGGCCCAACGCCACGCGCTCAGGGCCCGTGACCCCGAGCAACTGCCCAGAGGCTCCGGGCCAGGCCGGGCCATTCGCGCCGGAGCACTCGCAGCCCGAAAAGGGCCCCTGCCGGAGACAGCACCGTGCGGGCGGGTGGCCAGCCCGAGAGACGGGGATCACAGCCGCACGCGTGTGTGGGATCTCATGGACAACATGCGCCGGGGGAGGGAGGGGCATCCACATACTTTCAGCAACAGAGATAAAAAGATTTTAAAGCCGAGACCGGTGTGGCTCAGTGGATAGAGGATCGGTCTGCAGACTGAAAGGTCCCGGGTTCGACTCCGGTCAGGGGCATGTACATTGGTTGCGGGCACATCCCCAGTAGGGGGTGTGCAGGAGGCAGCTGGGCGATGTTTCTCTCTCATTGATGTTTCTAGCTCTCTATCCCTCTCTCTCCCTCTCTGTAAAAAACCAATAAAATATATTTTTTAAAAAAAATTTTAATGGAAACGGAACAATTCGGTGGGATGCATAGTGTTACCCCACAAACAAGCCCGCCGTCCGGAAGCCCCCCACGGAGCCCCCAAAGACTGCTCAGACACGTCCTGGCGAAAGGGCTTTGCTGCCAGAAGTGCTGAAAACATAAACAAGCAAATAAAAGATGAAGCACACGGAGCCTTCTCTCCACAGAGCCTGCGCTGGGAGAGACAGGGTGAGTCTCTGAGGCTCCGTTACTGAAGCAAAGACACTGTTTGCTGTTTCTGAGCTGGAACAGGATCGCCCGGATGCACACCCCGCACGGCCCCCCTTCCCCGCTGGCCCCCCTATCTGGCTGGACCATCTCTAGGGGGTTAGGAGCAGAGCCCGCCCATCTGCGGGTTTCGGGCGCCCTCTTGTGGCCATTCCGGGTTCCGGGCCTGGTCCCTGAGGGCACAGCCCAGGCCCCGGAGCTCCGCCCACAGGAAGCGGCCCAGGCTCCCAGTGGCGGCAGCAGCTGGACAGGCTGCGGCCGTGGGGTCGCTGACCTCTGACCGCGGACAGCAGCGCCCGGAGCTCGCAGTCCGGAGGCTGCGGGCACCACACTTCCTGTTATCAGAAACCCAGAGGAACCTTCAGATCTCACCGTCTCTGTGGGTGACTTCACCCCCCACTCAGGCCCGCGGGGTGCCTGTCACCTTGGGGTTCCCGACCACCACCCTGTGCCCTGCAGGCAGCTCTGCACCGGCAAGGCCTCCTGGACCGATGGGCACGGGGAGGACCACGGGCAGGCGCCCGGCCGGTGACCACCCCCAGACACACCCGGGGCCGGTGACCCCCCCCCCCCAGACACCCCCGGGGCCGGTGACCCCCCAGACACACCCGGGGCCGGTGACCCCCCAGACACCCCCGGGGGCCGGTGACACCCCCCCCAGACACCCCCGGGGCCGGTGACCCCCCCAGACACCTCCGGGGCCGGTGACACACCGGGCCCCCCCCCCCAGACACACCGGGGCCGGTGACCCCCCCAGACACCCCCGGGGCCGGTGACCCCCCAGACACACCGGGGCCAGTGACCCCCCAGACACCCCCAGGGCCGGTGACCCCCCCCCACAGACACACCGGGGCCGGTGACCCCCCCAGACACCCCCGGGGCCGGTGACCCCCCCCAGACACACCCGGGGCCGGTGACCCCCCCAGACACACCGGGGGCCGGTGACCCCCCCCAGACACCCCCGGGGCCGGTGACCCCCCCTCTGACACACCAGGGGGCGGTTACGCCCCCCCCCCCCCCCCCCCCGCCTGGGCTGGCCCAGAGGCCCGCAGGCACCATGCAGCCTGCTCTGGCCCAGTCCGGCTGCTGCAGTCTGACCCGCCCCGCCCTGTGCTGGGAGGGGGAGGGGGAGGGGGGAGGAGGGGGTGTGGGCCACGCGGCATCTGCCCCTGTGTCTGGGACAGCAGGACAAGAGTCTGGGTCCGGTGCCACCATCTCTCTGACGCGGCCCGATGTGCTCTGAGGAGCCTGGGTTTAAAATTTGGGCAGGTTTGATTTAATTTCTTAAAAAGAGGAGAAATTAAACGGTGTCTTCAGGCGCCAGTTCCGAGAGCAGGGACTAGCGGGTGAGTCTCCAGCCCCCTCACCCCCAGGGGGGCGGGGCCCTGGGTCCCTCCAGGCAGGACTGTCCCCAGAAGGACCCAGGAGGGCCCAGAACGGGGCAGTGCAGTGGGGTTTAGCCTGAAGGCAAGCCTGGGTGCCATTGCTGTGCAGACACTGCCACCTGCTGGTGGCCGGGATGAGAGCAGCCGCGCTGGCTGTTCCCTGGTGCTGGGAGGGGGCAGTGCACCTGCTGACGGAGGAGCTAGGCCTCAGCACAGCATTGCCAGGAGCTGAGCCCAGGTGCGCCAGTGTTCATGCCTGCACATGTGTGATTGTGGCATGTTTGCACACGCGTGTCTGTGCCATGTCTGCGTACGTATGTCTTTGGCATGTCTGCACACACGTGCCTGTGGCATGCCTGCACCTGTGTGTCTATGGCATGTCTGCCTCTGGCCAGTGACCCTCTCTGTCCCTCAGCCCTCTGACCCCAGTGCTCCCCACACTGCTGCGCACCCCGCCGGCCTGTGCCAGGAGGGCACCGGCTGGGTCCTGGGGCCTGACTGACATGGAAATCCTTCCGGAACACAGATCCCGTCTGGGCAGCCACCAGCCTCTCCACAGCCAGGTTCCCAGGAGCCACTCCAGGAGGCTGTCCCCGCAAGGGGACCCCTGGGGGCCCAGCACAGGCTGGAGGGGGTCCTGGGCCCAGACTCCGCGTCTCATGGCTGCGCCAGCTGCCTCCCGGCCTGGCCTGCCCGCCGCCCGCCGCCTGCAGAGCAGCCGGCACGGCTCTGAGCCTGCACTGCTCCTCGCTCTCCAGCTCGCTCTTCTCAGCAGGGGGCTTCCTCTTGATCAGCCACTTCCCTCTCCCTGAGCCCAGCGGCGCCCCGTGGCTCCTCACGGGGGAGCCGGAGGCTGCAGTGAGTGTGCGAGCGTCCGGGGCCCGGGTTCACAGCACAAGGCGCTCCCCGGCCCCAGGGCAGGGACCCCACGGCGGCCCTGTGTTCACAGGCCCAGGTCCCGCCCCCCCCAGCGCCCCCGCAACTGGATTCGAAACAAGAACGAATAAAAACCACCGGGAAATCCCTCCCACAGGCGAACCCCCGAGGGGGCCGTCCCAGCCCCCCTTTCCGGTGAGGAATCCCGGACCGGAGAAGTTAGTAACCGGCCAGAGGCCACACAGCCAGGGCGGACCAGGGTCTGGGCCGGTCCTCGGAGCACAGCCGAGCCGGACGCCGCTCTGTGCTCCGGGAGGCGGGCGGGCCTCCTCCCAGCGCCAAGGCCGCGCTCCCGAGCCACGGGGCGCCCGCCCCGGCCCCCCAAGGTCCGGTGTGCCACGGCCTCCACGCCTGCAGCCGCCCCAGCATCCGGGCAGCCGGGCGGCCTGGGCAGCTGCGGAGGCGGGCGAGGGGGTGCGTCCGCCTGGCGAGCTCCGTCCGCAGCCTCCCCCCCGCCCCCCCCCCCGATGGCTCCGGGCGCGGGCGTGGCGCGGGGTATCTTTCCGATCCGGGAATCTAAACAAATGAGCCTCCTTCTGGGTGCATCTATCACCAGAGCTCCCTCCCGCACAGCTGTGAGAGAGTGCGTGCGTTCCTGGCAGTTTTACCAGAGATTAAAGCAGCCTGAGGGGGGAGGTGGGGGTGGGGGAAGCGGTGGCAGAGGGGTGGGGGTGGGGGGGAGGTGAGCGTGGGGGGGAGGTGGGGGTGAGGGTGGGGGCTGGGGTGGCGGAGGGGTGGCGGAGGGGTGGGGGAAGGGGAGGGGGAGGGGGAGGGGACACTGGCAGCGGAGACAGCCATATGCCACTTGACCCGGCCCCGGACCCTGTGGTTCATTCCGGAGAGGGGATTACGGCCTCACTGTTAGTAACTCCCTTTTCATATGGAAATTCCTTTTCAGAGCACAGATCTGTCTTTAAAAGCATCCCCCTAAAAACATGCCTATTTCTTAATTCCCCGATCACGGACATATAGGTGTTTTTTATGGTTGTCTGCGAGCATACATTAATGTTTAATGTCTCCGGGCCCCTTTGTATTTTGTTAATGTCACGGCCTGCGAGAGACCTTGCCAAGTTTCTTAACTGTCATGTTAATTCCGAGGCCTATTCTGCATCCTCTGACATTTCGGGACAGAACAAGGCGGTAAAAATAGATTAGAAACAGCTTAGAAGCGTCAGGATCCGGGCCGCGCAGATGGCGGGACCAGGCCTGCGGGCGGTGACGCGCCCAGTGACACTGGCCGGCCGTCCCCCGGGGGTAAATATTAGGACGGGCGCGAGACGGCGGCGGGCTCACGGCGGGGGCCCGGGAACTCGACCGTCCCGTCGCTTTCAGCCACGTCTGGGGGACGCGCACCATCCTGACCCGTCGGGGAGTTCCCGGGTCCGCCTTCCGCACAAACAGGCCGCCGGCGGCCCTGGCTTTGGCTCTGGGTCCGCCCGAAGGCCGGGACACGGTCCAGGCCGAGGCCGTCGGCGGGGCCCGAAGGTCACAGACAGGGAGCCGGGCCGTCGTCCTAACCGGATGGGCGGGCGCCCACCGCCGGCGTGATCTCCATTTCAAAGGCCGCTGCCCTCTCATCTCTGAAGTCCCAGCCCGAACCGGGAGGGCAGGAGGGAGTCGGGGTCAAAAGTGCTTTCTTCCTCCCCATGGGGAGCTGTGTGTGCGCGTGAGTGTGTGTGTGCGTGTGTGTGTGTGTGTGTGCGTGTGTGTGTGTGTGCGTGTGTGTGTGTGTGTGTGCGTGTGCGTGTGAGTGTGTGTGTGTGTGTGCGTGTGCGTGTGAGTGTGTGTGTGTGTGTGAGTGTGTGTGAGTGTGTGTGAGAGAGTGTGTGTGTGAGTGTGTGAGTGTGTGTGTGTGTGTGATTGTGTGTGAGTGTGTGTGTGTGTGAGTATGTGTGAGTGTGTGTGTGTGTGTGAGTGTGTGTGAGTGTGTGTGTGTGAGTGTGTGTGTATGTGAGTGTGTGTGTGTGTGAGTGTGTATGTGTGTATGTGAGTGTGTGTGAGTGTGTGTGAGAGTGTGTGTAAATGTGTGTGTGTGAGTGTGTGTGATTGTGTGTGAGTGTGTGTGAGTGTGTGTGTGTGTGTGAGTGTGTGTGAGTGTGTGTGTGTGTGTGTGAGTGTGTGTGAGTGTGTGTGTGTGTGAGTGTGTGTGTGTGAGTGTGTAATCCCCTTCCCTTCCAGGGGCCTCATTATCCCCATGGTCCCCGCTCCGTCCCCATCCCGCAGGCCCCCCTGTCCCTGAGCGCTCTCATTACCGCCGTCCTTTTCCCACGGCCCGGCTGGCGGCTCGCACACAGCGCGGCATTGACCGGGCAGGGCCCCGGCCCCCGCTGACCCCCAGACGCCGCGTTGAAACGATAATCGCTCCCCTCCTCGCCGGAAACCGGGGGGAGAGCCCCCATCCGTCACCACCAGGTATTACCGAGGCCCCGTCTTCAGAACTCAGAGGGACATTAAAAAAAAGAAAAGAAAAGAAAAGAGAGAAACACACACACACACACACACACACATGCACATGCACACGCCCGCCTCGCCGCCTGTCCCCCGTCCCTCCGTCCACGGGGGGGCCCGGCGGCCATTCTTTGCGGCTGACATAATCCAGATTGATTCGTTCAGCAGATAAAATTCAGGCCACTTCTGCCCTTTATGGGAGAACATAATACCCGCCTTTATTCGGCCACAACGTAACCTAATGGCAGCGGAATGTGCAGAGGAGGGATCTCCCATTGCTGGGCCCGCCGGCCGGCACAGGCTGCGCCTAATGCTCAGACCGTGAGGCCCGTCCCGGCCCCTCCGCCCCGGAGGTCAGGCCCGCCCGCGGGCGCTGTTTTCGGGGCAGAAACTCTTTGCTGAGATCCCCATGAGGCCGGGTTCTGGGGGGCCGCCGTCGGAGGGTGCTAGGTGGGGGCGGGGTCCTCTGGGGCTGCCAGCGGGAAGCTCTGGTCTGGGAAAGTCGCAGAAGATTAGGGGGAGGAAACCATCAAGACAACGACTCCTCTCCCATCGCAAACCTGGAAATGCCCGCCGGGCCTTCGGCTGTCAGTTCAGCCCCTCCTGTTCCTCTGCGTCGCTATCGACACCGAGCGGCCAGGTGATGGTGATCTCTGGACCATAGTCATCTGGCCACTCAGTGTCTATCCTATAGAATAAAAGGCTCATGTGCAAATGGTCCCCTCGGCCAGCAGGCAGGCCGGCCAACCGCCCATGTCCCCTCCCCCTGGCCAGGCTGGCCGGACCCCACCCATGCCCGAATTCATGCACCGGGCCTCTAATACACACACACACACACACACACACACACACTCACACACACACACTCACACACACACACACACACTCACACACACACACACACACACTCACACACACACACACACACACACTCACACACACACTCACACACACACTCACACACACACTCACACACACTCACACACACACACACACACTCACACACACACACTCACACACACTCACACACACACACTCACACACACTCACACACACACACACTCACACACACTCACACACACACACACTCACACTCACACACACACACACTCACACACACTCACACACACACTCACACACACACACACACTCACACACACACACACACACTCACACACACACACACATACACACACACACACACACACACACACTGAGTGGCCAGGTTACTATGCGTTCAGAGATCATCATAACCTGGCCGCTCAGTGTGTGTTTTATACAAAACGTGTGCTTCCATATGACCACCTGTCACTGAGTACGTTTTCTGTGCACAACACTGCATTCATGTCTGTATGTTTCCAAGATATATATGCTTCAAAATACACCATTTCCCCAAATGTATTTGCTGTGCATAATAACACACGTGTAACCACGTGATGTGTGCACAGCACGTACGCCCACAGCCCAGGCTGGGCAGTTCCGTGGTGAGAGCACCTTCCCGACACGCCAAGCATGTGGGTTCGGTGCCCGGTCGGGGCACAGACAGAAGTCAACCAGTGACGGCATCAACACGTGGGCCCCAAATCGATGCTTCTCCCCTTCTCTCTCTAAAACCAGCCCGTCAGTAAAACGGTGCTCCCACATGTATTCCCCCAAACGTTTCACTGAGTATTTCCTGTGCGTAACTCTGTAACACGCTTTCACAAAACGTACGCGTCAGCAGCTGACGCTTCACCAAAGGTTTCCCGTTCCATCGCCAGGGGCTCTGGCGACGCGGTGTCACCCGCCGCCCTCTGCACGCCGGCGGGGAAACGTGTCTCCATGGGCCGGCCGTGTCACCCGCCACCCTCCGCACGCCCTCCGCCCGCCGGCGGGGAAACGTGTCTCCATGGGCCGGGCCGTGTCACCCGCCCTCCGCCCGCCCTCCGCACGCCGGTGGGGAAACGTGTCACCATGGGCCGGGCCGTGTCACCCGCCCGCCCTCCGCACGCCGGCGGAGAAACGTGGCTGCAGTCGACTTAGACGCCCCTCCTGCGAGCCGGCGCGGTCCTCGGCCGAAGGCCCAGCAGGGGGCGCTGTGAGGGGGGGTGCCCCTGTCGCATTCACGGGACACAAGGCTCCTCCTCGGCCTCCAGACACACCCCCCCCACCGGTGCCAGTGAGGACCGGACGCTGCCCTGGCGGCCAGGGGCCCGCTGCCCAGACGCATCCTTTGGGGCGACACAGCCCGAACCCTCCCCGAGCCTCGCTCTGCACCTGCTGACGTAGGATCCCCCGGATCCCGCACACGGACGCAGACTGCCGTGGGGAGGGACGGCGCGGACAGCAGCAGCCGTGCAGACGGCCCTTCCAGGCCCACGGGTGCCTGAGAAGGTTCTGGAAAGGCGGACGGGGGACCAGAGCAGAAGAGACTGCGCTTGGATGGAAACCCTTTTCTGCCTGCGCGAAGCCGAGCCTCCTGCAGTTTCATCTTCGCATTTGAGAGCAGCGCGGCCTCTTATCTTGTTTAAATAGGAGACTTCCCGCGGTGGGTCCTGCGGCACCGGGGCTCGGAGACGGCGCGCCGCGCTCCGGAACGCTGCGCCCGCGCTGGGCCCGCTGTTTGGCCAACTCCGCGCTAGCGGAGCCAGGCGTGCGCAGGGCGAGGGAGCGCGTGGGAGGCAGACTGCAGGTGTGTTACCCATCCACACACACGCACACACACCCCACACGTGTGACCTCACCCTGACAATGCACACATGCAGACACCCACACACATGCATGCACATATTCAGCGAATGTCCCACATACATGTGTATACACACGCACACACACACGCACACAGAAACACACTCATCTACAGACCAGCACCACCGCAGCGCCGTCACCGGAGACTCACACCGTCTGACACACCTGCCGGTGGCTGCGGCTCCACTGTCAGCCATGAGAGCACACGCAGTCAGGCCCTGTGGCCTGGGAACCTTCAGTCAGTGGAACCTTTCAGAGCTGAGGCTCCCAAAGCCGTATCAGATGTGTATCCAGTGAGGAGGTTAATTGGATAATTGATCCCTCGGTCAGGATGAAGCGCTCTTGGCTCTCTGGGCGGCTCGGGACACGCTGTGGTAGATATTTACCCGCTGACCAGGCGCCGCTGCCTCATGCGGTTACCTGAGCCCCGAACCCGGGCCTTCCCTGTGCCTTCTGACGCCAGAGGCCCCGGGCGGACGGGACGGCTGCTTTCCCGCCGTGACTGAGGAGAGAGGCGAGCGAGGGGCCGGCCACAGCTCGCTCCCGGCCTTCCCCGACATCAGACACAGCGCGAGGGACCGCCCACCCGCCCGCAGCAGGACACGCTCCGAGCCTTCACGCCCACGAGGGCCCATGGCCGCGGGAACACCCGTCAGCTGCCCCCCCCCCCCCGGGCATCGGCAGCAGGCGCCCTCCCTTCTGCCGGTTTCTCTTCAAAGGCGGGGCCTCCGGGGACAGCGCCGGCGCCACGCCCTCTGAGAAGCGGGCGGCCCAGCCCGTCACCACTGCCAACGGCTTCTTTGAAGGGGTCGATGGAGCGTTATGAAATCACCAGCTGTGTACACACCTGCATGCACCTGCACGTACCTGTTCACCCCTGCATGCACCTGCTCACGCCTGCTCACCCCTGCACACACCTGCACACGCCTGCACACAACTGCACATATCTGCATGCACCTGTACATGCTTGCACACACCTGCTTGCACCTGCTCACACCTGCTCGCACCTGCACACAACTGCATGCACCTGTACACACTTGCACACACCTGCACACACCTGCATACACACCTGCACATGTCTGAGTCGGAGGGGCGGGCCCAGAAGGCCTGACCGTGCTCTGGAGCGATCCCCGCACACCCCGGCAGAGCCCGTGTCCGTATGGAGCGTCAGCCTGTCGCCCGGAGCTCAGAGCGCGTCTGGGGAGAAGGCCGCGCAGGCCCCACCAGAGGCGGCCAGGCCCGGGCTCTGCTCACACCCAGGATGGCTCGCCCACCGAGGAGTGAGGAGCAGACACGGTGCTTCCCGCCGCGCTGCCGGCCGGCCTGCCTCTCAGTCACTCCTCAGGCTGGGCCTGCAGCCACGCGGGCCAGGGGGCGAGGGGGCGAGGGGGCCAGGGGGCCAGGGGTCGAGGGGGCGAGGGGGCGAGGGGGGCGAGGGGGGCGTGGGGGCGAGGGGGCGAGGGGGCGAGGGGGCGAGGGGGCGAGGGGGCGAGGGGGCGAGGGGGCCAGGGGGCGAGGGGGCGAGGGGGCGAGGGGGCGAGGGGGCCAGGGGGCGAGGGGGCGAGGGGGCGAGGGGGCGAGGGGGCGAGGGGGCGAGGGGGGCGTGGGGGCGAGGGGGGCGAGGGGGGCGAGGGGGCGAGGGGGGCGTGGGGGCGAGGGGGGCGAGGGGGCCAGGGGGCGAGGGGGCGAGGGGGCGAGGGGGGCGACGGGGGCGTGGGGGCGAGGGGGCGAGGGGGCGAGGGGGCCAGGGGGCCAGGGGGCGAGGGGGCGAGGGGGCGAGGGGGCGAGGGGGCGAGGGGCGAGGGGGCGAGGGGGCGAGGGCGAGGCCGTCCGGACAGCACACACGGAGGACCCCGGGCCCGGCTGCACCCCAGGAGCCCAGGGAGGGCAGGCCCAGGAGGGGTCAGCGGAGAAGCCGGGGAGGAGCGGCCAGGGCGGGCCGGGCAGGGGCTGGCAGAGGTGCGGGCGCCCCCATGGACGTGGCTGCCCGGGGCCACCCCGGGCTCAGCGTGATGACGTCGCCCTCCAGAGGCGCCCGCGCCCGGGACCGTGGAATCGTGTGGGCTCGCGGCTCGGTGCCGCCTCTGCGCCCGGCCCCGCGCCCGGCCCGGCCGCAGGGACCGCCGTGGTAATCAGAGCCCACGCCCGGCGCTCGCCGGCGTCAGCCTGAGGCAGATGCGATTAGAGCCCGGGCTCCATTACCGACCCGGCGAGCGGCCGGCAGCGACTCCACTTTTCTTAGGAAAACGGGAGAACGGATCGCCGTCCGCGGGGAGAGGCGGCGATCGGTGAGGCGCGGCTCAGGTGGCGGGGCTCCCTGTGCCGGTAATCGCCGCGGCCCGGGGCCGTCTCTGGCTGTATAATGAGCGTTAAAAGGGTTTGTGCATCATTACTCTCTACGAGTTCCAAAGTTATTACCTGAGAGCCGGAGCGGCGGGACGAATGACCGCCCGCCCGCAGGCCCGCCCGCCGCCCGCCGCCCGCCGCCCGCCGCCCGCCCGGCCTCGGGAGAGGGGCGCGGACAGACCCCGCCGGCCGGGCTCGGAGAAGGGGGGGTGCTCCCGCGGCGTCTGAGGGGAGACCCGCCCCCAGCACCTGTGCCGGTTCTCCGCATGTTTCTGTTTCAAAGAAACGCTGTTGAACCAGGGGCTTAAGCCACACACAAGCTCTGAGCACAGCGGGGGCCCGGCTCTCAGACAGGCCCGGCCCGGGGCTAGGCCCGGGCTCGGCAAGCTCATCCGTCCGCAGAGCCAACTATCAACAGGACCGCGATGGGCATTCCTTCGGAGAGCCACACTTTTAAAACGTGAACTTCTCCTAAGGCCACTTCTTCAAAACAGACCCGCCCGGGCCGTGGCGTTTTGTGGAAGAGCCGCACTCATGGGGCCAAAGAGCCGCATGTGGCTCGAGAGCCGCAGCCCCAGCCTCCTCGTGGCCCAGGGTCACACGGCGGGGGTTAGAGCCCAGCACTCAGCGGCAATAACTGACTCCCCGGAGGAGAGGCCCCTCTGGAAATCCAAACGCACGGCCTCTGCAGACACGAAGGAGCTGACAGTACTCAGAGGGATGTTTAAATGTCGGAGAGGTCGGGGGGGGGGGGGGGAGGGGCGGCGGCAGCGTGCTAATGGAACCCGGTCAGGGGGACCCCCATCCCCTCATCCCGCCCCCGGCCGGGGGAAGTGGGTGCTGCTCCCCGCGCTCCGCTGAGCCTGTTCTGTGCGTTAATCCCAGCATTCCGTGCTGCTGGACCCCACCTGCCGCCGCCAGGCCCAGCGGGTGCCGGGAAGAGTGGTGGTCGGAGAGGCAGCTGCACAAACAGAGCCGGGGCCGGGGAGCCCCCTGCGTCCCCGCGAGCACGCGGCCCGTGGAGGGCCCCGACGGGGCTCGGACGGAGCTCAGGGCCAAGTTCCACACCGGCTCCTGGGCTGGGCCTCCTCCCTGCGCCCCGGCCTCCCTCCCCGGGGCCAGGCCTCCCTCCCTGCATCCTGGCCTCCCTCCCCGGGCCCCGGCCTCCCTCCCCTGGGAATCAGCCTCCCTCACCTCCCCCGGCCCCGGCCTCCCTTCCTGGGGATCAGCCTCCCTCCCCGGGCCCCGGCCTCCCTTCCTGGGGATCAGCCTCCCTCCCTGGGCCCCGGCCTCCCTCCCCGGGCCCCAGCCTCCTCCCCCGGCCCCGGCCTCCCTCCCTGCGCCCCGGCCTCCCTCCCTGGGGATCAGCCTCCCTCCCCAGGTCCCGGCCTCCCTCCCTGCGCCCCGGCCTCCCTCCCCGGGCCCCGGCCTCCTCCCCGGGCCCCGGTCTCCCTCCCTGGGCTCAGCCTCCCTCCCTGGGCTCAGCCTCCCTCCCTGGGCTCAGCTGCCCTGCCCTCTCTCCCCTGCCAAAGGAGGGGGCACTGGCCTCCGAGGGTCCTGCCCAGACCCCTGAGGGCCCCCCTGCTTCCCCCGGAGCAGCTCGGGGGAGGTTGTGTCCGCACACACGTCTTGGGGAGAACTTGCAGGTCTCCTCGAGGCCTGACTGTTGTGTGTCAGGTCTGCCTCCCCGGCCCCCGTCACAACCCCCGTCACAGCCACGGTCACAGCCACGGTCACAGCCACGGCCACAGCCACAGTCACAGCCACGGTCACAGCCACGGCCACAGCCACACCCCCGTCACAGCCACGGCCACAGCCACGGACACAGCCATGGCCACACCCCCCGTCACAGCCACGGTCACAGCCACGGCCACAGCCACACCCCCGTCACAGCCACAGCCACGGCCACAGCCACACCCCCGTCATAGCCACCGTCACAGCCACGGCCACACCCCCCGTCACAGCCATGGTCACAGCCACGGTCACAGCCACGGTCAAGGAGCTGCGACCCCCACACAGCCCCTAACAGCGGGCTTCCCGGCGCTCTGCTCCGGCCCGTCCTGTCCGTGCCTCTCACCCCGACCTCTAGGCCCTCCCCTGACGCACGGCGCCCTGCCCGGCCTCCGCTCGGGCTCTCTATGGGGGAGGGAGGGCGCTGCCATCGGACCGGACTGATCCCCCGAATGGAGCCGAGCCCGCACGCAGGGACCCCGCGCACCGCTTCTGTACGAGGAACCAGCAGCCCATCCGCCTGTTCCTGCCGGGAGCGTCTTACCGACGACAGCCGAAACGGTGCCGATGGGCAGCGAGGGCGGAAGCTCCCCTGGTCCTGCCAGAACCAGAACCAGAACCAGAACCAGAACCCACAGACGCCTGAGACTGAGCCCGCGGGAGGAGCCCAGGGAAGAACCCACACAGACCACAGGGCCGTGGGCACGGCTCCTTCGAGACCCAGTGCCGGGAGGGGGGGGTGAGGAGGGGGAGCTTCACGGGACCCTGGGAACGTCCGCGCGGAGGCCAAGCCCCACAACGACATTCCGGGAGTGCGGGCTCTTTCCTGAACTGAACCCGCTTCTCCCCCCACCCCCCACCTGCCCCGGCCCACCCGCCCCCGCCTCCCAGCCACCAGGCCCCGCTCTCATTGGGCTTGGAGGAGCGTTCCCGCCGCGGGCCACTAGGGGGCGCCCGCGCCGCGCGGCCGGCCGCGGGCAGGATGAACACATTAATTTGCGATGAGATAATTTTTGACGTAAATGTAAAATGGTGCCCATTCGGACTCCGTAATGAAGCATGGTGCGTTTCGGCGGCTCCTAATTTGACGAGTTAAATGACTCCATTACGTGTCTAACAGACAGAAGCAAATAATTTCTGGTCAGTTGATGTTCACTTACCCGTGTCATTTTTGCCCTGAAAAATAAAAGCCTCCCCTCCACCGTTCCTTTGTCTTAGGGCCTTTTTTTCCCTCTTTTCTCTTCCTTTTTTTTTTTTTTTTTCCTCTCTCTTTTTCTTTGCTTTTTCGTTAAGACTTTGAACGCAAATAGACTCAAAGAATCCGGACGAAAGCGGTGCCCACCAGCCACAGACACCCCCACACACAAACCACAGATCCCTTCGAGGGGAGCTGGACACGGGACACCCCCTGCCTGCCCCGCCCCCCTGGGCCCGGGAACTCGGCTCCCGGGGGTTCAGGCTGGGTCTGGGGGCTAAACAAGTGTCCACCCCTCACGTCCATCGTCCTCCCCGTCCACGTAACTCTGAGCGCGTTTGGCACGTTGTCAGCGGGGTGCGTGTTACCATCGCGACAAAAAAAGAGAAAAAAACAGCTTTCACAAATATCCAGAGAAGAATGATTTTGCCCAGAGGCGGGGGGTGGGGGGGTAATATTGAATCTTAATGCTCCTCACTGAAGGCTCTCTCTCCGCTAAAAACAAGCGGAGTGAAAGCGTATCGGCTTACACCGGGTGCATGCATATTAGCAGGCGCAGCTGCGCGCGGCCCCTAAGAGCCTGTGATTAAGTTATGGGGTATCGTGTCCCCCGCACCCCCTCCCATCGGCCACCCCGGCAGACAAAGCTTTCTCGCTGTCGGTCTATTAGATGACAGAGCGTCCGGCTCGGAAATGTGCAAGCCATTACCGCGGCACCTGTGTCCCGCCGCTCCCGCGCCCCCAGCGCGCCCGGGGCGGGCGGCGCCGTCCGGACCGCTGTCTGGGCGCGGGGCCGGCGGGGACCGCGGTGCTGGGCCTCGGTCGTGGGGAGCGCGGGGACCCCGGGGCCCGGCCAGCCACCCCCCCCGCCCCGGCAGCTGGGCCGGGGGAGCCCCACATTGGCAGGACCCGGCCCGCTCCGGCCGGCCCACCCGGGCATCGGCTGGCCACGCCATTTGGGCTCGAAGGCGAGTGGACGGCGCTGGCTCTCCCGAAGCCGCGCTGGCTGACCCTGAGGCCGCTGCTACACTCGGGCCGGAGGGCGCGTCCCTGAGCCCCGTCCCCCCGGCGTGCGGACCCCGCCTCGGGGAGCTGGCCCGGGCTGTGGACGGCAGGGGCAGGGGACTGCGTGCGGCTCACAGCTGCCCGCTGAGATGTCCCACTCCTCTGTGTCCGGGAGTGGCCCGGGCGCCCCGACTCAGCCCACGTGCCCGTGGGGGAGGGGCCGTGTCCGTGGGGGAGGGGCCGTGCCCGTGGGGGAGGGGCCGTGTCTGTGGGGGAGGGGCCGTGTCCGTGGGGGAGGGGCCTTGTCCGTGGGGGAGGGGCGGGTGGTGGGAAGGACCCGCCTCCGATGGGTGTCATGTGCGGCCTGAGCTGGGTGGGCACAGCTCTGGGCTGAGCGGCTGGAAGGAGACCAGGTCGGCTGGGAGGGAGCACCGTCTGGGAGGCCTCTGGGGGGAGCACCGCCTGGGAGGCCTCTGGGGGGAGCACCGTCTGGGAGGCCTCTGGGGGGAGCACCGTCTGGGAGGCCTCGGGGGGAGCACCGTCTGGGAGGCCTCTGGGGGGAGCACCGTCTGGGAGGCCTCTGGGGGAGCACCGTCTGGGAGGCCTCCGGGGGGAGCACCATCTGGGAGGCCTCTGGGGGAGCACCGTCTGGGAGGCCTCCGGGGGGAGCACCGTCTGGGAGGCCTCTGGAGGGAGCACCGTCTGGGAGGCCTCCAGGGGGAGCACCGTCTGGGAGGCCTCTGGAGGGAGCACCGTCTGGGAGGCCTCTGGAGGGAGCACCGTCTGGGAGGCCTCTGGAGGGAGCACCGTCTGGGAGGCCTCTGGGGGGAGCACCGTCTGGGAGGCCTCTGGAGGGAGCACCGTCTGGGAGGCCTCTGGGGGGAGCACCATCTGGGAGGCCTCTGGGGGGAGCACCGTCTGGGAGGCCTCTGGGGGGAGCACCGTCTGGGAGGCCTCTGGGGGGAGCACCATCTGGGAGGCCTCTGGGGGGAGCACCGTCTGGGAGGCCTCTGGGGGGAGCACCGTCTGGGAGGCCTTCGCGCCCGGCTGGGGTGTGGGATGCGGGCCCCAAAGCCATGGGGGGGCCTTCCCCAGCACAGCCCTGGGTCTGTGTCCTGGGATCGGTTAGAGGCAGCGCACCCCTGCGGTGAGTGAGTGCTGACAGCCAGAGGGAGAGCGGCCCCGCGGAGGGCACACCCCCAGGAACGTGGCCCCCGACCCCCCAGGAGCCAGAGGCGGGTGAAGGGGACGTCCTGGCGGAGCCGACGCCAGAGGACAGGCTTCCAAATGCCTCCCAGGAAGCTCTGCCACTCCCGCAAAGCGGGGAGCACCTCCCCCGGAGTTCCAGCTTCCCCGGAAGGGGGGTCCCCGGGAAGGGGGGTCCCCAGGGAGGGGGGTCCCCGGGAAGGTGGGTCCCCAGAAAGATGGGGTCCCCAGGAAGGGGGGTCCCCGGGAAGGGGGGTCCCCAGGGAGGGGGGTCCCCGGGAAGGGGGTATTCCCAGGAGGGCAGCCTTGGGGAGGCGCTGAGGGCATCAGAACCAGTTTAACCACCACCCCCCCCACACACACACACACACACACACCCGCTGCTCTCCCACCTGCTCTGACAGGTGATGCTCAGGCCTGGGGTGTCCAGGCTCATGGCACAGGGACCTGGGGCGACCGTGAGGACACACAAAGGAGGCCTGTGCCTGGTACCCAGAGCGGGGCCAGAGCGGGGCCTTCCGAGGGCCGGCATCGTGGGGGGGGGCGCCCCCAGCAGGACGGGGGGAGGCATTCGAGGGTTTGCAGGCCGAGCCCCGGGGACCAGGGGAAGCGGGGGGCGAGAGCAGCAGGGACCCCGGGGCCGTCAGCAAACACCTCGGAAACCCCGGGACAGGCAGACGGGCTGTGGCCGTGCCTCAGGCAGCCCCGGCGTTTAACGGGGCGGGGGGGGGGGGGACCCCAGCGCGCCCGCCGGCGGAGCCCGGAGGAGATACGGGCGCCGCTAATCAGCGACCAAACAGGGAGAGTTACGATTTAATTAAAGATATTCAGCATGGGTTCACAAAAGGGAGGCCATACGTAACAGAACTAATAGAATATTTTGAAAAAGTAACAAAAAGGAATTGAGAGGGAAGCCAAGGGTATAATTTACCGGGACCGGGCGGGGCGGCGGGGGCGGCCACGGCTGCGCCGGGGGGTGCGGGGAGAGCGTGGGGGCCGGGGCTCTGTGGGCCAGGCCCCCGGGGACGCCCCGGGCGGATACGGCTAAGCTAATATCTCAGAGCGGCTGCGCCGCAGGCCGGGCCGCCGGTCCGAAGGCCGCCGGAGGAGGAGGCGCCGGTGAAGGCCGTGTGCTCGCCCCGTTACCACGGCAGCAAAGCCGTCCTCAGAATGGCCGCCTGGCTCCGGGAGCGAGCGCGGCCCACGGCCCACAGTCAGGGCCCGGGCCCGGCTGTGGGCTCCCCCTGACGCCGAGGCCGCTGGGAACCCCCACCCTGTGTGTCCCCCCGGGGGACGGGGCATCAGCCATCTCAGCCCGCCTGCCCCTCACGCGCCCGGCAGAGCCCGTCCCGCACGGCGGACCCCCGACCCGCCTCACCTGGGACAAGCCCGGGCCCGTCCCCCCAAACCCACCCTCAGTCCTCTCTTTCCCGGGGAGACCGTCTCCAAAGGAACCGGCAAGAGCAGTGCACGGAGACAGCACGCTTACCCACACTCTCTGTACACAGGAGGGGCTGGATGTGACGCCGGCCAGACCCATGTGCATCGCAAACAAACTCCGATTTGTGGGCCCCACGGGTCCCCGCCGAGAGTCTGCCTAAACTCGGACTGAGCTGCCTGGCCGTGCGGCTCGGGGACGGAGCGTTGACCTACGAACCAGGAGCTCAGGGTTCCGTTCCCGGTGAGGGCACAGGCCCGGGGGGCGGGCTCCCTCCCCATCGGGGGCGTGCAGGAGGCGGCCGATCCCCGGTTCTCTCTCCTCATTGACGTTTCTCTCTCCCTCTGTCCCTTCCTTTCTGACATCAATAAAAATGTGTTTTAAAAAAGTAAAAAACTAGGGCTGCGCTCACAGAGCATCGGAGACGAGATTTGGGGCCAGAACTCGGGTGAACCGGCTCTTTGGCCCCTGGAGGGCGGCTCTTCCACAAAACACCTCGGCCTGGGTGAGTCCATGGTGAAGAAGTGGCGTTAGGAGAAGTTTAAGTTTAAAAAATCGGGCTCTCCAAAGGAATGTCCACCGTTGTGCTGTTGGTATTGGGCTCTGTGGACGAGTGAGTTTGCGAACCACTGGCCCTAAAGTGATGGGCAGTTTAAAAACACGATGCGTGACTTTGGTAAAAATAAAAAATAAAAATTTACCAGGCCTATGAGAAAGAAGACCCCATAACACCCACAGGGACTAAACTCCTTAAAGTTTAAGAGTCTCGCAGACTTTAAAATAAGACTTTGCATTTAAGAAAATAGACATTCAAGAAAATAACGACAGGCAGAGACTTTTGTGGGAAATTAGAATCTTAAAGAGAAATCAGCTGGTCACTCCCGAGCTAAGAGCCAGGATCTGACACTAAAGCTGGTGTTTCTGAGACGCGGGGAGAACCCGTTCGCTGAGCCACCGGGTGCCCGTGACCCCGATGTGTTCTCTCAGGAGACCCGTCTGGACCGGTCACAGGCACGGACACCCACTCAGCACAGGGGGCCCACGGACATGCCGGCCCTCACTGGTGCCAGGAGAGCCCGCAGCCGCCGCGCAGGAGGTGCTGGGGGCGGGCAGCGGGGCACAGGGGCGGACAGCGGGGCACGGGGGCGGGCAGCGGGGCACAGGGGCGGGCAGCGGGGCACAGGGGCGGGCAGCGGGGCACAGGGGCGGGCAGTGGGGCACAGGGGCGGGCAGCGGGGCACAGGGGCGGGCAGCGGGGCCCAGGGGCAGACAGCGGGGCACAGGGGCGGGCAGCGGGGCACAGGGGTGGGCATTGGGGCACAGGGCGGGCAGCGGGGCACAGGGGCGGGCAGCGGGGCACAGGGGCGGGCAGCGGGGTACAGGGGCGGGCAGTGGGGCACAGGGGCGGGCAGCGGGGCACAGGGGCGGGCGGGGGGGCACAGGGGCGGGCAGCGGGGCACAGGGGCGGGCAGCGGGGCACGGGGGCGGGCAGCGGGGCACAGGGGCGGGCAGCGGGGCACAGGGGCGGGCAGTGGGGCACAGGGCGGGCAGCGGGGCACAGGGGCGGGCATTGGGGCACAGGGCGGGCAGCGGGGCACAGGGGCAGGCAGCGGGGCACAGGGGCGGGCGGCGGGGCACAGCGGTGGGCAGGGGGGCACAGGGGCGGGCAGCGGGGCACAGGGGCGGGCAGCGGGGCACAGGGGCGGGCAGCGGGGCACAGGGGTGGGCAGCGGGCACAGGGGTGGGCAGTGGGCACAGGGGTGGGCAGTGGGGCACAGGGGTGGGCAGCGGGGCACAGGGGTGGGCAGCGGGGCACAGGGGTGGGCAGTGGGGCACAGGGGTGGGCAGTGGGGGCACAGGGGTGGGCAGCGGGGCACAGGGTGGGCAGCGGGGCACAGGGGCGGGCAGTGGGCACAGGGGCGGGCAGTGGGGCACAGGGCGGGCAGCGCGGCACAGGGGTGGGGGCAGGGGCCCTCGCTCTCCACCGGCCTGCTGCACCGGACGCCCTCTGAGGGGCGCGTGGGGACCTGAGCACCGTCTGCTGCGGGGAGTGACATGGGAGCAGGAGGGCGAGCCTCCGTGCGGCCCCCAGGGTGCCACACCACCCCCCTGGAGCCCCTGCCCTCCCGCTACCTGCCCCCGGCCGGGCGCCGGGTGAGGGAGTCACTCCGAGAGCGCCGAGCCCCCCCACCAGGACCGGACCCCACGCCCCCTCTTTGTCCAGATGATAACAAACACAAAGCAGCGACGACATCCAAACAGACGCTCGGCTCCAAACAGCCGATGGCCGCCTTCCCCAGGTGCCAGCGCTGAGCCGGCTCCAAGCGCCATATGCCGCTCTCCTCCGCCGTGTGGGCGGGCCCGTGCGGGGGCCCTGCGTGCTCGGCAAGGCAGGCGGGACACAGCAGTGTGCACACGCGTGCACACACTTATGCACACGCACACACGCACACATTCCAAGTCATTCACACACGCACTTATGCACATGTGCACACTCACACATTCAAAGACATCCACACACGCACACGCACACACTTATGCTCACGCACATGCACACGCATACACATTCAAATACATACACACACAGTCACACACACTCACACACTTATGTACATGTACACACTCTCACACATTCAAAGACATCCACACACTCAAATACACACACACACACACACACACACACACCATCTCACACATACACACACACACACACAATCTCACACACACACACACTCGGGTATTAAATGGAGGGACAGTGGGGAGACGAGCACACACCCAGGACCTCCCGGGCTTCATCCTCTCGGGCTCCTGACGGTCCTTCGCCAGCGGGACCGGGCTGCCCGCAGACGCCCGGGGCAGAGGTGCCGGGCGCCCCAGGAGAGCGGGAGGGAGCCTGCCCCCGTCCGCCATGGGCCGCGGTGCCGGGCCAGGCCCTCGGCTGCGGACAGGGAGCGGCACGGGCAGGCCGCTCGGGCACTCTCTCTTCCTCCGTCTCCTCCTGACGGGGATCTTAAGCTCGTCAAGCCCTCTGCCAGAGCCTCCCGGGCGGGCGCCGAGGGACATATGGTGCTCGCCCGGTCCATATGACTGGCTGAGCGTCGACCACCACTGTTGATACAATACATCACGTTCCCCTCAATATTGTGACAGCGTTCGTCAATGCGATGAGATCGCTGTCAGACGCGGCCCGCCGGCGTACGGCGCCGCTCGGCGCGCCAGCCCGCGCCTCCGCCAGCGGGACCCCGCTCGGTGCCCGGCGGCCCGCGGGGGGAGCGGCTCCGGCGCCAGCAGGGCTGCAGCCGGCACGGGGCCCGGCGGGGGGGGTGTCCGCGGGGCGCACACGCGGGACACGGGTCCCCGGGAGGGGGCGGGCACGCGTGCTCCGCGCCTGTGCGGGAGGACACGGGCAGGAGACCGCGGGGCTTCCGGTCGGAGAGGACAGGCCCGGCGTCGCCGAGAGGGGCAGCAGCCCCTCCGAGTCCATCCCGCCCGCGGCCCGCCTGAGCTCGGGGCTGAGGGCGGGGACTCGCCGGGGGGGGGGGGCGCCCAGCGGGAAATGAGAGCTTCCCGCAGGCCCCGTGGCATCGGCCACGCTTCCCTCAGGCCCGCTCACCGGGAGCCCAGGGCGCTGGCAGGACGGGCATTGTGGCCCGGGAACCGCGGTGCCGGGTCCAACAGGCTGACCGCCCCCGCGGCCTGCGTCCAGCCCGCCCACCCTGTGCCCACACGGTCAGTGCTGCCCTGGCTCCTGGAGAGACACCCGGGGCCCGGCTGGCGCCGCTCGGTGGCTGAGCTTTGACCTGTGACCCAGGAGGTCAGGGTTCAATTCCCCGTCAGGGCGCCTGTCCAGGTGGCAGGCTCCAAGCCCAGGAGGGGGCGTGCAGGAGGCAGCGGATCAATGGTTCTCTCATCATGGATGTCTTGCTCTCTCTCTCTCCCTCTCCCTTCCTCTCTGAAATCAATAAAAATAGATTTAAAAGCACCAAAGATAATCTGATTGAGGATATATATATATATATATAGAGAGAGAGAGAGAGAGAGACTGTGATCTTGGCCCCGTGGGCTCTCCCGTGGGCTCTCCTGTGGGCTCTCCCGTGGGCTCTCCCGTGGGCTCTCCCGTGGGCTGTGTCCCGGGGGCTGTGTCCCGGGGGCTGTGTCCCGGGGGCTGTGTCCGGTGAGATCGGGCCTCCGGGGTGTCCTGGGGGTCTCACACGCCTGAAAAGCCAACCATGCGCCTCTCCTTACGGAGCCTCCGGCCTCAGCCGCGCCCTCCACGGCTCAGACAGGAGGCGTGTCCGCCCTCGCGGAGAAGGTCCCAGGGGCTCCGGCTAACGGGGAGGGCGTCTCGTCTCAACCACGCCCCACCCGTGGCCCTGAGGGCGGGCGTGCTCCAGGCCGGCGGCGGCCTCGGGAGGGACTGGTGTCTCCTCAGTCGCTGAAGAGAAGCCCGAGGGGCCTCTGGCCTCTACAGCAGGACCCAAAGCCGGCAGCCTGCCCGCCCGGGGGGTGGGGGTGGGGGCCGGGCCTCGCACAGCCTGGCGCCGTCCCCGGCTGGCAGCCCGCCTTCCCCCCGACCGGCCCCGCACAGAGAGGGCGCCTGGCGGCCGCGGAAGGGGCATGGGCGCCAAGGTGACGGCACATTCCAGCTCGCTGCGCCAGCGCCGCTCGCACCTGAGCGCCAGATGCTCCGAGCAGATGGCGGGGGCGGGCACGCCGGCTCCGGAGAACCAGCCGCGAGGCGGCCCCGTGCCCAGCCGCCCAGCCTCCGCCCCGACGCCGGGCAGGCCGGAGCCCAGCCCCTGCCCCGGGGTCCCAGACCCGCGCCGGCCGCCCGCCCGCCGGGCGCAGGCCTCTGCCCACGGAGGCCTCCCCGGCTCCTCCCCGGACGCCTCTGGGTCGGCAGGTGCATCTGCGTCTGCTCCAGAAGGTCCCAGTAAATGTGATTCATTTGCAAATTAATTTTTCAGCAAGTGGCTGGCTGAGCAATAAAAGGGAGCCTCCCGCGGAGCCCGGGCGGCCCCGGCGACAGCCCCGGGCCCTTCCGCTGACCTTGGCCCCAGGGCCAGTCCTGACAAGGACCTGCCACCCGGGGGGTCTGAGCGGCCACGGGAGGGGCGGGCAGGGCGGGCCGGGCCAAGGAGAGCTCCTGGGGGGGGGGGGGGTGCGATGCTCTCTCAGCGGCAGCGCTGGCAGGGGCTGCAGGCCAGGGCTGGGCCTGACCGGGCCCCCTTCTCTCCCAGCAAGCCTGTGTTCTCGCGTGCCCACACAGACACGCAGGGCCCACACAGACACGCAGGGCCCACACAGACACGCAGGGCCCACACAGACACGCAGGGCCCACACAGACACGCAGGGCCCACACAGACACGCAGGGCCCAGACACCCAACGCCCACACAGACACGCAGGGCCCACACAGACACGCAGGGCCCAGACACCCAACGCCCACACAGACACGCAGGGCCCACACAGACACGCAGGGCCCAGACACCCAACGCCCACACAGACACGCAGGGCCCACGCAGACACGCAGGGCCCAGACACCCAACGCCCACACAGACACACAGGGCCCAGACACCCAACGCCCACACAGACACACAGGGCCCACGCAGACACGCAGGGCCCACACAGACACGCAGGGCCCACACAGACACGCAGGGCCCAGACACCCAACGCCCACACAGACACGCAGGGCCCACGCAGACACGCAACGCCCACGCAGACACGCCTGGCTGTTTTACGGACGGATACACACACACACACACACACCCCACCATGTGGAGAATGCCGGGACGCACCAGGGGCTCGGTGAACAGGTTCCGTGGCCGGCGGCTGAGGCCGGGCCGGAGGGATGACGATGGAGGAGGAGACCTGCCAGGCCTGCGTGGCGCTGTGCCAAGGGCCTGTCGCACAGCCGCTTGCTCACAGGCCCTGCCCCGCCAGGCCCCCTCGGGGCGCCCCCGCCTGGCCGTCTCGCTCTCTGCCCCACAGGCGGCCGTGTACGGAGGTGACCCCGAGGCCGGCCCCGCGCTAGGCGCAGGGACGCGGGCTGCGAGGGCGGGGCCTCGGGAAGGGGCCCCGCCGAAGAGAAAGCAGTGGCTCCTGACTCGGGGCCCGGCGCGTGCAGGTGCGGCCGCTGGTCTGATGACGGTGTTTACTGTCCCCAGACCCAGTTACCAGGGAAGGACGGGGGGCCCGGCCGCGGGCTGCCATCCCTGGCGCGCTCGGCCCCTCCGCCCGCGTCACCTGCCCCTCTCACGCGTCACTAAGGAGCACCTGCGCCCGCGGGCGGCACGGGGCGCCCGGCGCCACGGCGGAGACACGGCCCCGCCCACAGGCCCCGGCGCCCCCTCCGGCGCCCGGGGCTGGGGGTGGGGGCGTGTCTCCCTGCCGCCCCCACCCCCAGCCCCCCCAGTGTGCGGGGCTGGGGGTGGGGGCGGCAGGACCCGCTCCATGGCGGCCGCGCCCTCCCCGAGCCCGTGCCCGTGCCAGCAGGCCAGCCAGCTCGCTCACAAGTGAACAGCTTGTAGCCCCATGAAAACCAATGGATGGAACAAATTGTATTAAATTATGTAAAATGCTACTAAAGAGCACATTCCACCAGCGAAGAGAAAAAATAACCCCTAAAACCCCATTCTAATGACAGAGGATAACGAGGGGCAGGAATGCTAAAGGTCCTGACGCCTGAAGACCAGCCCTGGGCCACGGCGGGCACAGGGACGGACCCGCGGGGGTCAGCCGCTCACTGTCCGCTCGTTCCAAACACGGCCTCTCCCACGGCTGCCCCCTGGCCGGGGGGGGGGGGGCGCGCTGGGCCTCTGACCCCACGTGAGGCCTAAGGGTAAAACACCCAGCACCCTGCCCACAGCCGAAAACACGGAGGACTCAGGCAGGGCCCCGAACAGCCTCCCGTCCTGGGGGAGACTGTGAGCCCGGCGGGCGGGGCTCAGGGTGAGCGTGGACCTGTGACCCAGGAGGTCAGGGTTCGATTCCCGTCAGGGCGCAGGCCCGGGTGGCGGGCTCTGTCCCCAGTGTGGGGCGAGCAGGAGGCAGCCGGTCCATGCTCCTCACTCCACTGGTGTTTCTGTCTCTCTTTCTCCCTCTCCCTTCCTCTCTGAATTCAATAAATACGTTTAAAAAGATAACATATGACATTTTAAAAAGTGAGAATCTCCACTGCGGTCCTGGAGACAGACAGACCTGTGCGCGGTCCGTCCGACACCCACCCCGCCCCCCCCCAGCGGCCCGAGGGGGGACGCGCTGGCGGCGGAGAAGGCCCTGCCGCCCCGCTCCTGACAGGGCCCCGGCCCTGAGCGCGGGCGCCGCTGCGGACGGAGGCCTCCGAGGGAAAACCAAACCGGCCCGAGACCGAAGCCCCGGTGCGAGCCTGCTGCCGGGGAGAAGCGCTCGGCGGGAGTGAGGATGGAGAGAAAAGCTGCAGCGCTTCTGGTTAAAAAATGACAATAATTAGAAAAATCACCGCCGCTCCAGGGAGCGAAAGCAATCGTGGGGGATCCCCGAGGAGGGAGCCTCGCGGCCACGCCTTCGCCGCCCGCGGAGCGCAGGGACCGCCTCGTCTGCCGGCGGGCGGGCCGGGCTGGCCGGGCAGCGGGGAGGGGTGGGAGCCAGCGAAGGAGCACCTGGCTCTGCGGGGACAGGCGTGCAGGGCCCGCCCGGCGCCCGCCTGCAGCCCACGCAGCCATCAGGGTCCCTCCAGGCCCGCGGTCGGCAAACCGCGGCTCGGGGGCCACGTGCGGCTCTTTGGCCCCTGGAGCGCGGCTCTTCCACAGAACACCACGGCCCGGGCGAGTCTGTGCTGAGGGAGTGGCATTAGAAGAAGTTTAGGTTTTAAAAAATGGGGCTCTCCAGAGACATTTCAACCGTTGTCCTGTTCATGTTTGGCTCCGTGGACTAAGGAGTTTGCTGACCACGGCCCTCGGCCACACGTGGCAATGTCTACAGACTTCTTGATTGTCACCGTTGGGGTGTGGCCTGGGCGCCTGGTGGGCAGAGCCAGGGACCCTCAGGGTCCTGGGTTCCCCGGGGGAGGGGGGGCGGAGGGCAGCCTGGATGTCCGTGCTGCTGAGGTCGAGAAACACTGAATTATATTTTTTAAATACGGGTTGTTTTTTAATTTACTTTTTGGAGAGAAAGGGGAAGGGAGAGGGAAAGTGATAGAAACAAGGATGAGAGGAGCATCACTGATCAGCTGCCTCCTGCACACCCCTCACTAGGGATGGAGCCCGCAGCCCGGGCCTGTGCCCTGACTGGGAGTCAAACCTGCGGCCTCCTGGTTCCTAGGTCGATGCTCAAGCCCTGAGCCACGCTGGCCGGGCTGGCCTCTCTTAGCAGGCACACAATCAGGAAGAGTGACAGAGCCACAAATAAACAATAAATGTGTGTGTGTTTGCATTTTGTGCAAATCATCCTAAGGAAATCAAGTGAATACGTTGTTTTTAAAAGTGGAAATCACCGAAGTTCATCCCATAAAAGAAAGAACTAAAACCGACCGAGCCCCACTCACACACACACTCACACACGCACACACACGCACACGCACACTCACACACACATACACACACACTCATGCACACACACACACATACACACACACGCACACTCACACACGCATACACACACACTCACACACTCACACACACACACACACGCACACACACTCACACACATACACACACACTCACACACATGCACACACGCGCACACGCATGCACACATGCACACATACACACGCTCTCACACACACACATGCACACATACACACACATGCACACACTCACGCACACGCACATGCACACGCACATGCACATAGACACACTCACACACACATACACACACACGCACATGTGCACATGCACACTCACACACGCACTCACACACAGAGATACACACATGCACACGCATGCACACTCACACACGTACACGCACACGCACACACACTCATGCACACGCACACACACACACAACAGAACACAGAGAAGCTGTCAGAGAGCCGCCTCAGAAATGCTGGCGGCCCAGATGTTCGCGCTGTTAATTCCATCAATCCTTCAAAGACAGATGACAGCGGCGCTATTTTAACCGTTGGCGGCCGGGGGGGGGGGGGGAGGAGAAAGCCTCCGATGCTTCCGGCTGGTGCGGCGTGGACCGCCAAACCTGGCACCGATATTTAAAACAATCCACCCCCCCCCCACGCCCGCCCACTCCCACCCCCTGCTTCTGAGCAGCCAGGCAACCGAGGCCAACGATATTTTACTTACTTATTGTTTTATTTTTTATTTTCCCGCACGCCTTACCCCTCAATGCCCTCTCCCCCTCCACCAGCCCCCCCCCCCCAAATGGAGCTTTAAACAGTCGGCCTCGGCAGCTGTGCGTTACAGAGAATCACAGGTTTCCACCAAATGCAGTTGGTTCTTTAAATAAAAAGATGAGCTGCTGTAGCAAAAGCTGCTGATAGGACTCGCTAATTTAATATTTTAATGTGCTGCCACGGGGGGGGGGGGGGCAATCACCTCCATCCTGAAGAGGCTTTTTTAAATTTAAACACACCGCCTCGTCCGGGCCATCCCGCAGAGGCGGGGACGGGCTCCCGCCGGGGCTGCACGCGCCTCCGTGCGGAGGGGACACGGCCGCGCGGGGAGGCGGCGACGCCGGTGCCGAGAGCCTGCCGTCCCGGATGCTGATGGGAGGCGGCGGGAGATCAGAAACAGTGACACGACCCGGAGGACGGCCAGCTGACCCTGACGGCCGGAGACGGGCGTGTTCGATTCGGCGGAGAAATCGGTATTCCTGATCGCCAACGAGACAAACACCACAGAGAGGAACCCTGATTTACAACGCAGGGCGGTATGGAGGAGAGAGGGAGAGAAGGAGAGGGAGAGGGAGGGGGGGGGGGAGGGGGAGGGGGAGAGAGAGAGGAAGAGGGAGAGGGAAAGGGAGAGGGAGAGGGAGAGGGGGAGGGGGAGGGATGAGGAGGGGGAGGAGGAGGAGGAGGGGGAGAGGGAGAGGGAGAGGGGGAGGGAGGAGGAGGGGGAGGGGGAGGTGGAGAGGGAGGGGAGAGGGAGAGGGAGAGGGAGAGGTAGAGGGGGAGGGAGAGGGGGAGAGGGAGGGGGAGAGGGAGAGGGAGAGGGATAGGGAGAGGGGGAGAGGGAGAGGGAGAGAGGGAGGGGGAGGGAGAGAGGGAGGGGGAGGGGGAGGGGGAGGGGGAGAGGGAGGGGGAGGGGGAGAGGGAGACAGAATACCTGGAGATCACCCTAAACAGCAATGCCAGGGCCTGTGTAACAGGAAAACAAACAATTGTGCATAACGTCACCACCGACTACGTGACAGTGTTAATTCTCCGTCCACACCTACAAATGTACTATTTCCTCATTCCCCCGAAAAACAAACAAAAATCCTGCTGAGTATTTGGAGGGGAGAATAATTTTTAAACTGAGGCTAACGATCATAAATAGACGAGAATGAAATTCGGAGCAGAAGGCCAGGCTGTCGGGGAGTTCCCTTCATCACAGTCGCCGGCGTGTTTGGGACACGCGTGGGGGTGACAGGCAGGTCCATGGGCACACAGGTGGGCGCCAGTGGGCAGAAGAGAATTCAGGAACTGATAAAAGTGCCTTTTCGGATCAATGAGAGAAAGAAGAATTATTGAATAACTGACATTTAGTCCACTGAGCCGCTGGGTGGGTGGTGGGAATAAAACACAAAACTGGAACCCAAATCCACTTCCTTCCCCCCCAAATCAAGTTGATTCAGGATGGAAAATTCCAGAAAAATGAGCAAGCATTAAAGATACCCTGGAGGTTAATATAAAATCTGGGAGGAAGTCATGACAGATAAAGCTAAGAATAAAAAAAAATAAAAAATAAAAACCCTAAAACCTCACCATGATAAAAACTATATAAACAATATCAAAAGGCATATGACAAACTGGGGAAAATATTTATGACACAAATGACAGAAAAGGGCTAATTTCCTTAATATATAATAAGCTCTTACAAACCTGTGAGAAAGATATCAATCATTCAGCAGGGGAAAGGGGGGAGGGGGAAGGAATGAAAAGGCAATCCACAGAAAAGGAGGAGAACGTGACTTACAGGCAGATGGGAAGATGGTTCCTGTCACTCGCAGTCACAGACGTGTAAACAAAAACACGGGAGCCCATCACATGGGCAAAGGTTTCCGTCTCTGACTGATCAAGTCTCTGATTTTGTCCTATCAAAGAGTCTCCTCTCTCTCTTCCTCTCTCTCTCTCTCTCTCTATCTCTCTCTCTCTCACACACACACACACATCACAGGTGGCCAGTTGTAAAAGAGGGAAACGATATAAATAATGATATTCTATTATCATCATCATCATATACAATAAAAGACTAATAAGCAAATCAACCGAACAGCGAAACAAATGGTGGGATAACCATTCGAATAACCATTCGAACAAATGGTGGGATGACCAGACGCTATGATGCACACTGACCACCAGGGGGCAAACACTCCACGCAGGAGCTGCCCCCAGCCTGCAGGCCCCAGGCCAGCCAAGACAAGTGCCAGTGGGGGCGGGGGGGGGGGGCGAGTGACCTGCCTGTTGCCCCACAGATCGGCCCTGATCATCAGGCAGGCCTCGAGAACCTACCTGTGCATGATTTCCATGCACGGACCCTCTAGTATTATGAGTGTCATACACACGGAGTGGCCACATGATGATGATCTCTGAATGCAAAATAATCTGGCCACTCAGTGTCTATCCTATATTTATTATATAGGATAATAAAAGGCTAATATGCAAATTGTCCCCTCTACCAGGAGTTTGACCAGCAGGCAGGCCGACCAACCACCCATGTCCCCTCCCCCTGGCAAGGCTGGCCAGACCCCACCCATGCACGAATTCATGCACCGGGCCATACACACACACACACACACACACACACACACACACACTAGGTGCACCAATTAATAATGCACATTTTTTTCAATAGATGGAGTTAGATGTAGATATATATGCGATTTGATATGTATGCTATTTTGTTGTATTGACAGCAAGCTTCAAAACTTCATATGTCAAATCTTCTGAAGGTGTTAACGTCACAGATATTTTTACGCTTAAAAATGTCAAATTTTGTGCCAAAAAGAAGAGTATTTGCGGGAAGTTTTAATTCATTACTTTATTTTAAAGAAAAAGTTATCGTATACTTCAGGAAGCTTATGGTGAACATGCTCCATCTCAATATACTTGTGAACCAAGGCTTTAAAAGTTATTCTTTCCATGTGAAAGACAAAGAAACTCCAGGTCAACCGCAAAAGTTTGAAGACCAACAATTACAAGCATTGTTGGATGAAGATGAGTGTCAAACTCAAAAATAACTTGCAGAAAGATTAAACGTCTCTCAACAAACAATTTCTGATCGTTTAGAAGCAATGGGCAAGATTTTAAAGGAAGGAAAATGGGTGCCACATCAACTGAATGAAAGACAAATAGAAAACCGAAAAGTCATCAGTAAAATGTTGCATCAACGGCATGAAAGAAAGTCTTTTTTGCATTGAACTGTGACTGGTGATGGAAAGTGGATTTATTCTGAGAATCCCAAACGCACAAAATCATGGGTCGATCCAGGTCAACCATCAACATCGACGGCAAGGCCAAATCGCTTCGGAAAGAAGACACTGCTCTGCGTTTGGTGGGATCAGGAAGGCGTGGTGCATTATGAGCTTCTCAAACCGGGTGAAACCGTTAATACTGATCGCTACCGACAACAAACAATCAATTTGAACCGCGCTTTGATCATGAAACTATCAGAATGGGCTAAAAGATACAGCAAAGTAATTTTGCTTCATGATGACGCACCATCACACACTTCCAAACCAGCTAAAGACACGTTAAAAGATCTTGCCTGGGAAGAATTAACTGACCCGCCATATACAGCAGCCCTCGCTCCTTCAGATGATCACTTGCACGCACTTTCTGAGCAGCACTTCAACATGTACAAAGTGGAAAATGGGGTCTCTCAATGGTCTGCCTCAAAACAAGAACAGTTCTATTGGGATCGTAACTACAGATGACCTGACAGATGGGGAAATGTGTAACTTGCGATGGACATTACAGTGAATAAAGCACCTTCGATGTTTCTCTTGAAATTATCGTGTTTTCTTTGGATTACAAAAATCCAAATTATTAATCTATTAACAATCTGCATTTTTAGCCAGTAAACAATCAATCTGCATTAACTGGTACACCTAGAGCATATATATGTTATATTATACATACACACACGCACACACACACACACACACACAATTATTCATCAACAGCGCGCTGATTAAGTGAATTATGGCGGAGACAAAGGGGCTGTTCCTGGGCAGCGCTAAGGATCTCCGACTGCCGGCTTAGGCCGCTTCCCGCCATCTGTCGGACATCCCCCGGGGGCTCCCAGATTTCATGCAACGGGCCTCTAGTTTCAAAATAAAAAGTTTAAAAAGTGGTGAAAACCTATTTTTTTCCTGCAAGCCTCCCTGGGACAATCAATGAAAGATACAAGACAGCTGACGGACAGTCCTTACATCCAACGGAAAATCCCCAAGGCGGGACCACACTACCTCCCGCCTCCATCCCTCCTCCCGGATGCCCTGTGCCGAGATCCTCTTGACACGCACACACCCACCCTCTCCCTGGCTGACAGAGAGACCGGTGGCCCCTCAGCATCCAGGCAGGTCCCTCGGGGACAGACATGGGAGCTGTGCAGCCTCCGGCGTCTGCTGGAGCCTTAGACCTCACCATGCCGCTGGGATTGGAGAACAGGCCGAGCCGTGGGACCCTCTCCTCGGCCAGAGCGGCCTGGGACCGTGTCCCTCCCCCACCCCTTCCCGCTCCCCCAACCCTCCACGTGTGAATCCGGGAGGAGAAAGCCATCCCCTGAGGCCCTGATCCCCAAAGACGGGCTGCTGACCTCCTGGCTCCGATCCCTCCCAGGGACCCAGCAGCCACCGAGAGCGAGAGCCACGTCCCCGCCCGCGGCCCGGCCCGGCGGAGCCCTGCCCGCCGGCGGCAGAGGAGGCTGGCGCGGAGGCGCTGCCCCCGGTTCAGGCTTAAGCGATGAAAATGATGTTGAAAACCAAGGCCAAAGGCCACAGGCACATCCTTGCCACCGATTATTGACACGAGCGTGCCACGGACCTGGCCAATCAGAAAGTAATTTCATAAACACTGTTATTAAACGGGAGGGCAATTACGTTAAGTACTGGGAAAATGTCAGGGTCGGGCGTGAGTTTGGTGGGTATCACGTTCTGTCTGACACGCAGTGGATCGATGGCGCCAGGAAATGTATTCAGAGACCGCGCGCCCCGGCCACCACCTCCCGCCGCCGGGCCTCCCTCCGCGGCGCCGCCCGGTGGAGAGAGACGGCCTTCCGGCCCATTCCGTGGACCGGGCGCCGGGAACGCTCTCGGCTCTTTCTGCCCACAGGGTGGGAGCGACGAAGGAGGACGGTGAGCCCTGACCAGTGTGATCAGTGGATAGAGCATCGGCCTGCGGACTGAGGACTGAAAGGTCCCGGGTTCGATTCCGGTCAAGGGCATGTACCTTGGCTGCGGGCACATCCCCAGTGGGGGGCGTGCAGGAGGCAGCTGATTGATGTTTCTCTCTCATCGATGTTTCTGAGACTCTATTCCTCTCCCTTCCTCTCTGTAAAAAATCAATAAATGTATTTAAAAAATAAAAAAAGGAGGAAGGTGAGTGTGCAGATTGGGTGAGGGGATGGCGTTCCAGCAAAGGCCCTATTTGCTTCCGTCTTTGTCGCGGAAGGGGGCAGGGTTCTAAGTGCTGAGGAGACACGGGAGGGTCCCGGCAGCCGCTGGACGGGGCCTGTTTGCAAACCGGGGTGCCCGGAGGCACCCACCCTGAGGCTGTCTGCTGTCGCTCCATCGGTGCCATCCGGGGAGTGCCTGGCGCCTCCTGCTGGCCTTTCAGAGGGCCACCCTCCTCCACCGGGAGGTCACGGTTCAATCCCTGGTCAGGGCCCAGGCCCGGGTGCGGGCTCGTCCCCCTGGGGGGCGTGCAGGAGGCAGCGGGTCCGGGATTCTCTCTCACCATGGGTGCTTTTCTCTCTCTTTCCCCCTCTCCCTTCCTCTCTGAAGTCAATAAAAATATATTTAAGACATAAAATGAAGGCGCAGCCCGGCCGGGGGAGGACTCGCAGGGGGTCGGCCTGGAGAAAAGCTCCCTCCCGGGTCACCTAAGGTCACAGACGGCCCGAAGCAGCGCGGAAACCAGCTCCTCAAAACCCCACCCGGCCCGAGAGGCTCCGTCCAATGCGGGCAGCCTCTTCCTTTCTAGGGAGGTTGTTTTTAGCTAAAAGAGAGAGAGAGAGCGAGAGAATATAGCACATATACATCTGCCTGTCTCGGCCTCATCTAACCTACGTGGTCATCAGACCCAACCCCCCCCCAAAAAAAAAAAAAATCCCGTTTCCTTAAATATTGCGGCTTCGCGGCCGCCTGCCTCTCCTCCCCCTTTCCCTGCAGCTTTGGGAAAATAGATAATTATTTCAGTTAATTCCAGCAAAACAGTTCAAACTCATCAGGCTGAACGAGTATAATTTACTGCTCCTTCTGCCGCATGGCTGGGGCTCGTGCGGAGGGCCGGAGCGAGGGGTAAACGGGGCGGAAGCGGGCTGACGCGGGGGCCGCCGGGGCGGCCGGGGCGGCGGGGAGACACCGGCCCGCGGTGGGCCGGCCGCGCGCGGGCTGTCACGGGGCGGGACGCGGTGTTATCTCATTGTGTCTTTCAGCGCCGCGACACTCACATCTCCCCGCGTGTCACTCCCGCCGCCGCCGAGCAGCCTTTCTGGGGACACAAAGGAAATGAGCGCCTTGCACTTTTCCTCCGCGCCCCCGCCCGGCTCCCCCCTCCCGGCTCTGCCCTTTCGCCGCCATTCCCGGGAATCTATTTTGCTCTTTAGTCAAATTGCCTTTTATTTAAATGGCTGCCCAAAATAGCTCAGCCGGGAGAGAAAAGCTCAGGCCGTTGTGCTGGGGTCCCGGCGGGAGGCGGTCCTGGGGTACGGGGGGCCGAGAACCAGCCCCCCCCCGCCCCGGGCCCTGAGCGCCGGGCCTCCACATGTGGGCGGTGGGGCGCTGCCCCCTCCTCCGACCCTGTCCCCGAGGACACGGCACCCCGAGAACACAGTTCCCGCCAGCCCAGCCACCTGGCGCGTCCCGGGGAGGACAGAGTGGGGTCGGGAGGCCCCCTGGTACGGAGCCAAGGACTTCTCCCCTGCAGAAGTGGGGTTCGGGGAGAGTCAGAGACGGGGTTCTGTCAGAACTGGGGTTCGGGGAGAGTCAGAGAGAAGGGGTTCTCTCAGAAGTGGGGTTCGGGGAGAGTCAGAGACAGGGGCTCTGTCAGAACTGGGGCTCAGGGAGAGTCAGAGACGGGGTTCTGTCCAGAGCCTGCGTGGAGACCGCGGGCAGAGGGACAGCCGCCACAGACGGTGGGGGCCCGCCGTGTCCCAGGGCCCGAGGGGGGCAGGGGGGGTGGCGCCCACGCGCTCATGGGCACGGGGAGCTGGCGCTCGGACCGCGTGGGCAGGAGGCGGAGGCCACGCCTGCCAGTGGGACCCGGGCTCAGCCGGGCTGGGCCGGCTCCCCGCGGACCTCGTGGCGGTGCCCGGCTGCGGGGACCGCTTCTCTGGGTGTCCCTGCTCCTGCCGCACCCAGTGAGCCGGTGCCCCCGCGGCGTCCTGCGGGGACAGCTCTGCACGCGCCAGCACACGCGTGTGGTTCCCGGGCCGTGGGGCCGGGGCGGAGGGTGCCACACGGAGAGACCTGGAGGAGGCGTGGGGGCCTCCAGTCCACCTCCTCCCCCCTCCGCCCCCCCAACAAAGGCTCCATCTGACTTGCCTTTTTACAACCATTTTTAAAAATATTTTGATTGATTTCAGAGAGGACGTGAGAGGGAGAGGAACATCCGTGATGAGAGAGCATCATGGATCGGCTGCCTCCTGCACGGCCTTTCTGAGGATGGAGCCCGCAGCCCCAGCCCGTGCCCTGATTGGGAATCGAACCCTGACCTCCTGGTGGGCAGGTCGACGCTCAGCCCCTGAGCCCCGCCGGCCAGGCTGACCCGGGTGCCACCCTGAGCGTTCCCCGGCCTCTTCTCCGATGGGCCAGGCTGTGGCCTCGAACCCCGGACGGCGTGCACAGGGCCTTCCCCGCCAGGCTCCGGGGAGGACCCGGCTCCACGTGCGGGAGGGGGCGCCCCCCCCCCATGGCTTCCCGGCTACGGGAGACCGCCCTCTCACCTGTTTACCTCCTCCCTCCTGCACCGTTACCCTGTGCCCCGCACGGCGGAGCCTCCTCTCCATCCCGGCAGAGCCCGCCAAGCTGTACGCTCCGCGCGCATCGGTCCCCCTCCTCCACCGCCGCGGACCGGCTGCGAACGGGGGCCGCTGATTTAGCCCGTGGGTTCGGGACGGGGAAGCAATGACCCCGAAGATGTCTGTGATGACGAGGCATTTGAGGGCTCACAGACACGGAGTCCGTCATGGGACGGCGTGTCCAGTGTGACCGCCGCTCACGCAGCCAATTAGGGGGCCGAGCGAGGGCCCCTTCCCCCCTCAATCCCCCCCAATCCCCACCCCCAATCCCCGCTGGAAACCTGCCTCGTCAGTCAGCGCACAAAAGGAAAGGTGCTCAGTGGGACGGGCCAGGGCAGCCCGGAGGCTGGGCCAGGACCCCGGGTTTAAACAGACCCCCCCGCCCAGTTCTATTCTCTGACGTCCCTGGTGCTCCCTCGGCATCCCGATTCGGCACCCATGGGTGCTGTCTCTGAACATGAATGCTACTTTTCAAAATATATTTTTGTTGGCTTCAGAGAGGGGTTCTGAGAGAGAGAGAGAGAGAGAGAGAGAGACATCAGCGATGAGAGAATCATCGACCCGCTGCCTCCTGCGCCCCTCCCCATCCCCCGCACTGGGGGTGGAGCCCACACCCTGGGCACGAGCCCGGACTGGGAGTCGAACCCTGACCTCCTGGTTCCTAGGTCGATGCTCTATCCCTGAGTCCCCCGGCCGGGCACGGGCGCTATTTTTGCTTTGCAGGAACCTGAGGCCTCGTGACTCCGTCGTGGAAATCGCGGCCGCTCTGCGCCCTGATTGCAGTGCTTGGCGCAAGAGTCGTGAATAATCATCTCGCTAAACACGCTCGCCGCCGGCTATAAATAAGGTGATCAGGCCGAGGAGGCTTTGTTTCCGAGGGAGCGGCGGCACAGGCCGCTGCTGTGAGACAATAGAGCTTTAATTTTAACGCGAAAATAAATACTTACATTCATAAATATTCAAGCGGCTCCCAGAGTGCAGGGGGCGGTGGGGGAGGCGCGCAGGAGGCAGCAGGGGGCGCCAGGCTTCCCAGCCGAAAGGGGCTCGGAGGGGGCCGGGCCGCTCCCAGGGATGCGTGCTTCTCCTCTAAGTTCTTAAAAAACACGTATTTTTATTGATGTCAGAGAGGAAGCGGGGTGGGGGGGAGAGAGGAACATCAATGATGAGAGAGAGTCACGGATCGGCTGCCTCCTGCACGCCCCCCACTGGGGATGGAGCCCACCACCCGGGCCTGTGCCCTGACCGGGAATCGAACCGTGACCTCCTGGTTCCTGGGTCCACGCTCACCCCCTGAGCCACGCCCCCCGGGCTCCCTTCTACGTTTTAGTAAAAGGATCGTCTGTGATCGCAAGCCCATGCAGCCCACTTTGCCCCAAGCCGCCCCAGCACCCAGTGAGGCCGAGACGCAGAGGGCGGGGCGCTGAGGGGCCGGGCGCTGAGGAGGCGGGGGTGTCCTGTCCAGACCCGGCCCTGACGTGGCCCTGACCCCGCCAATCCGACCTCGGCCGCCGGCGGCAGGAAGAACGCCATCTCCCGTTCCCTCCCCCCAGGTCTGTGTGCACGGGGTTAGCCGCCTCTGTCCGCACAGCCCCACCGCCTGGGCCCAGCTGGTGCCGGGAGCTGCCCCCGCGGCTGCGCCCCAGGTCACGGACGGCAGGCGCCCGGGGGACGTGCCCGGCCCATGGGGCTGGGAGGAAGGCGGCGGGCACCGGGCCCGACGGGGCGGGAGACACAGCTGAAGGGCAGAGGGCACTAAGGCCAGGCTGCTCTCAGATGCCAGGGGTTGTGATCCAGATTACGGCCTTAACCCCTCCGCCCAGATCCGCCATCAGCGAAGCCGCTCACGGACTCAAAATTGGGGAAAGTGAAGAGATTCTAATTGGATTTCGGCTGCACCTCGGTCCAGAAAATCAGCCAGGGAGGAAATGGGGGGCCAGGGTGTGGGGTGAGGAAGGATTGGGGTGGGCGGAGCCCAGGAGGTGTGGGCGGGGCCGGGCGGGCGCACACCTGTCCTGCCTCAGTGGGCATCCCTCCGGCAGTGGCCGGGGACGTCCCTCGTGCAAGAACGCGGGCGGCAGCCGCGTGAGGCTTTCCATCACCACTCGCCGTCTCCCGCTCTACGTTCCTGTAATTACAGCTCATCCTCTGACTTCAGTCACTTTGCATGCGCTTCGGCGGCAGCTGGGAGGCCCGGCTCCGATCTCGGGCTGCAGCGTCCTGTCTGCTGGCAGAGGCGTGTGTGACGGGGACCGGTCCCCGGGGCCACCGCGCTGCTGTTAAACCCGGCCCAGCGCCGGGCACGGGTCCCACGGGGTTTCTTTCACAGGCAGAAAAAAAAACCAAAAACCAGGCTGTGCCGGACACGTCATCAGTTCCCAGAAGGTCCCGGAGCCCCCAGAAGCCACTGCAGATAACCTCCCGTCTACGGTCGCCCAGGGGCCTCGGGAGAAAGGGTCTCTGACGGAAAGGAGACCAGTGCCGAGGAGAGAGGAGGGAAGAGATGGTGGGGGGGGGGGGGGAGGGAGGGAGGAAGTGCGTGGCCTCATCTGCCCGAGTCATAGGGGCCCCCACTGCACACAGGGGCCCCTCACGTCGGGGAGTAAACACCCCCCGCGCTGGGAGGCGAGCCTGCCCGACCCGGGAGGGCCTGGGGGAGGCCAGGGCTCGGGCCGCAGGGTCCGGCCTCGGTTCTGGACACAGCTTCGCCGACCCTCGGCGCTGGCCCAGCCTGGCGTGGGCACAGCGTTCGGTGCCACAGCAGCACCGTTCTCTCTGAGGGCGGCCAGGAAGCCGGCGGCCAGACCGCTGCCCTCACAGGCAGAGCGGGGGCTGCCCCCAAAAGTCCCGCAGGAAGACTGACCCCCTCTCAGTACCAGCCCGGCACTGTCCTCGGCTCAGAACCGGGCCCCTATTGTGCGACCCAGCCGAGTGGGAGGTGGACCGGGGCCGCGGCCAGTGCCCGGCCGGCCACCCCGGGACTCGGGGACGCCCGCTGCCGCGGCTGCTAATGGCCCCCCCTCCTCCAGAACCCCTCAGACGCCACCCCAAACCTAACACCAACGTGACTTAGAGCGAGCGCTGGCATCACGGGTCACAAAGGGGACCGGTGCGGGGGAAGCGGAAGATTCGGGGGCGGGGCAGTGCCCGGTCAGCCCGACGGCACAAAGCCTGGCCGGCCGGGCAGCGGGCCCCGCCCCTCAGAACTGACTCACCCCACACGTGCCCGCGCAGGGGCCTGGCCCCGCCCGGAGCCCGCGCCTGTACCCCACCCCTCCCCGTGCTCACACAGGGGCCTGGCCCCGCCCGGAGCAGCGCCTGGTACCCCACCCTGTGCCTGCGCAGGGGCCTGGCCCCGCCCGGAGCCCGCGCCCGTACCCCACCCCTCCCCGTGCCCGCGCAAGGGCCTGGCCTCGCCCGGAGCCCGCGCCCGTACCCCACCCCTCCCCGTGCCCACACAGGGGCCTGGCCCTGCCCGGAGCCCGCGCCCGGTACCCCACCCCGTGCCCGAGCAGGGGCCTGGCCTCGCCCGGAGCCCGCGCCCGTACCCCACCCTGTGCCTGCGCAGGGGCCTGGCCCCGCCTGGAGCCCGCGCCCGGTACCCCACCCCGTGCCCGAGCAGGGGCCTGGCCTCACCCGGAGCCGGCGCCCGTACCCCACCCCTCCCCGTGCCCGCACAGGGGCCTGGCCCCGCCCGGAGCCCGCGCCCGGCTTAACGAGCTTCCGCGGAACGTGGCCTTTGGAAGCCGCGCGGACGGCGGCTTTAAATCCGCGATGATGTACGGCGTCTCCGCGCGGACAGGACAATGGTGCTTACTGTGCTTTATGAGCCGCCGGCGGCTCAAAGGTCACTCTGGATATGGCTCGGCCGGCAGGGGCCGCGAGGAATGGAAATTAGGTTACATGCGATCAGCTTTCGTATTAATCAGGCCAGAATGGATTTTTAACATTTTTCTAATGAGCAACGGAGAAGAGAGAGAAACACCAGGAATGAGACGGCGGAGGCAGAGGGCGGCCGGGCCGGGGAGGCCCGTGGCCCCGGCGAGCCTCCGGCCTCGGGTCCGAGCCTCGCAGACCCCGGCCCAGGGGGACAGCGCCGGGCGCCGTAGATGCAGGGACAGGCGGGACCAGCCGGATGGCAGAACGGAGGGAGGAATGGGCTGCGGTCCGCGGGCAGGGCCACGGGCCCCGGGCGCCGGGCGGGCAGGGTGTGTCACCGCTAAGGCTGCCTCCCGGGCTCAGGGTGCCCGCCCCTCAGCTGTGAGTACGCGGATCGGGCTCAGACCTGGCACCCAAGGCCTGGCCAGGGCTCACCGCGCCCACCCCGCCCCCCGTCTGATTTGGGGGCCCCGTACGCGCGATGCTTCAGGGGTGAGAGAGGGGGTGCTGAAAGGAAGGGGAATTATTCAAAAACGGAATAAGCCAAAGTGGAAGAGCTGGGGTTTCTCTCGTCTCTTCTCCCTAAGGTTCTGTCCGCCGCGCACAGACTTCCATCCCGAGCCAGTGAGGTCAGAGGGCAGAGGGCAGAGGGCAGAGGGCGGACCCCAAGGGCAGCTCTCGGGCGTGGATGGGGAGACTGAGGCAGGGACTGCGGGCGTGGGGCTCCCGAAGGGCCTCGGACGCCGGCCTGGTGGACGCGGAGTCACTCAGAGCATCGCCAGGACAGGAAGCAGCCCCCTCCCCCCCGCCTCCGCCCCATCTGCCTCCCCATCTTCCTCTCTTCCCCCCGAAGACCAGGCCCCTGGATACAACAATCGCATGAGCCGTGCGTGAGTGACCCCGACTTCCTCTCCCGAGAACCCCGGACCTGCACCGCCCACAGGGGTGGGTGCGCCGGGGCAGACGGTGGCAGAGCGGGCGCAGCCGGGAGCCCCCGCCTCCCGCCTGTCAAACCAGCACAGCACGCGGCCGCCCCGGCGGGGAGCGGTGTGTGGGTTAGAAATAGACCTGTGTCTGTCATTTCAGATATTTTCTGTTAAAGGGAGGGGGGGGGGGAAGAGGGAGAGAGGGAGAGACATCCATGATGAGAGAGAATCCTCGAGGGGCTGCCTCCTGCACGCCCCCCTCTGGGGTCAAGGCCACAACCCGGGCCTGGGCCTGAGGGGGAATGGAGCCCTGACCTCCTGGCTCACAGGTCCACGCCCAGCACTGAGCCCGCCCGCCGGCCCTGTATATCTTACATTTCTTTACTGTAGTGTGTGGGGGTGGGGGTACACCCATATACGCGACCCTCGGTTTTGGCCACACACGATTGGCCTGGCCTACGGCACGGGGGCTCAGTTATAGCGCCCCCTGCCCCCCGTCCATCTCAGCGCCCCTGCCAGGACGGCTGGGCCCTGCGGGGACCGGAAGCCTGGCACCTTTGCCCGGAGGCCCTGCCCCTGCTGTGGAAGGCCCGTCCCGTGGCAGCAGGGACCCCCGGGCCAGGCTCCCCGGGGAAAGGGGCGCCCGTGGGGCGGGAGGCGGTGGGAGTGGGTGGAGGACTCCGCGCCCTTCTCTGCAGAGCAGCCCTGCCCCTCCCGGCCTCTGCTTGGGCCCCTCCCGCCCCCGGCCTCGCCGCCAACCCTCGCCTTTGTGCACAGAAGGGACACACGGGCGAGCAGGTGGGCCCGGGATTGCCATAGCGCCACCTCCACCTTCCCCCGTCGGGAGCAGCCGAGCCGCAGCGAACGGGCACGGGCCACCCGCCTCGCCCCCAGCAGCCCGAGCGGCAGGAGCTGCAAATAATAGACCAGCTGGGAGAGAAGCACGAAGAGACCGTCCAGAAATAGCTGCTCGTGTGCGAGCAGCCTGCCCAGACGGGAACGGGTCCCGGAGCGCGAGCAGCCGGTCCAGGCGACGCCCACCCCCCTCCCCTCCCTGCTCCCCTGTGTCCCTCAGGGAGCAGCACCCGCCTCCCGGCCCCGGTGGGGGGGGGGCGGCGGCTTAGGACCTGTTGGCCCAGGGCGGTCCGGGCCGGCGTGGTTGGCACTGCCCGCTGCCCGCTGAGCAGTGACAGCTCCCGGACTCCCAGGAGCCTCTGCCCGGAGGCTCGGCTCAGACCCCGAGGACCGGCCACCTAACCGGTGACGGCGGGCGGCCGGCGAGAGCCTGACCAGCCCGCTCTCGGGCCATGGACACCGGAAAGGAAAACTGGGCAGAACGGACTGGCTCTGGGCAGCCCCGGGGGGCGGGGGGTACACCCTGGGCCTCCTCCCAGCACGGCCGCACCCGAGCCCCTGCGCGGAGCGCAGCCTCGGGAGCTGGAGGCCGCTTCCTCTTCTGTCCTGCAGCCGGACCCGGTTCCCGCCGGAGACGCACATCCAGGCCGCAGCCGGTGTGAGCCGGGCGGCTGACACCGAGCGTCTGCCCTTACCCCCTCCAGGCCCCCCACACCCCCCCGAGAGGTTGCGTGCACCGTGCTGGCGCCCAGGGGCCCGGAGGAAGACGGTCCCGGGGACCTGCGCAGACACCCCGGACGCAGCCCTGGGCTCCCGCTCAGCAGCCGCGCGCCAGCCTCTCCCTGCGCTGACCTCCCAGGTGACCTCTAAGACTCAAATAGCCTCGGAACCTTTTTTTTTAATTTAATGATATTTTTATTGATTTCAGAGGCAGGAGAGGGAGCAAGAGAGAGGAGCGTCCGTGATGACAGAGAATCACGGGTTGGCTGCCTCCGGGGATCCAGCCCACAACCCAGGCCCGGGGCCTGAGCTTCTGATTCGGGGGCCGAAGCTCCACCACGGAGCCGCCGGCTGGGCCCGGCTCTCTCGCTGTGTGTGTGCAGGGACCGGCGTGGGCTCAGCGAGCGCTAGCGGCAGAGACGGCTGCCGGGGCGGCACAGACCCTGGGGGAGGGGGCAAGGGGGCGGGGGCCCGTGTCTGACGGGGGGGGCCCGTGTCTGACGGGAGGGGCCTGAGGGGCTGGGAGGAAGGTGGACGCTGGGTCCCCAGGCCAGAGAGCAGCTGGAGGACACAGACAGGAGGGCGGAGCAGCGAGGGGACGCCTGGTGGGCGGTGCAACCGGGAATCCTCCCCGCCGCCCTGTGTCCATCGAACAAAGCGGCCTGCGGGCCGTGGCTCTCACCCGAGGAGGCCCTGAGCCTCCGACCAACGGCCTGGGGGTCCGAAAAGGTGTCCTTTGGACCCATCGAGGCCGGGGGCCGAGCCACTCGGGCCTGCCACCCGCGCCTGGGGTCACCCCCAGGCCCCAGACAGCCCACCTCACAGACGTGAACTCAGCGCCCGCCCATCGGGGCAGGGGCGGCTCCTTTTTTCGCCGAGCGCCCAGGGCTCGGTGGCGAGGGGGCGGCGTGAGAGGCGGAAAGGAAGACGGAGAAACGGGGAAGCGGCCGGGGAAAGAGCCGGACACCAAGGAGCCGCCGGTGCGACGCCGAGGCCCTCAGGCGCCTGCCACCAGCCCGGGCCACGCGAGCCTCTGAGCGGCAGGCTGGCCGCTGGCCGGCGGGGCGCCTGGGTCCCTCGCAGAGAGGAGGGGTGCTTCCCGGGGTGGCAGGGGGGTGTGTGACTGGGTGTAATTCCCTCCGTGGCTTAGACGCCGTGGCCTCTGCCGCAGGCCTGACCGTGAGCCACAGACGCTACCTCCACGGCCACGTCCCTCATGACCCCGTGTTTCCTAGGAGACGCCGCCCACACAGACGGGGCTGTACCTGACGTGTCCGACACAGGGGCTTCTGCTCCCTTAGGCCCGGGGCCGGCCAACTCATTCGTCCACAGAGCTAACTACGGTATCAACGGCACAACGATGGACATGTCTTTGGAGAGCCGCATTTTTTAAACGTAAACTTCTTCTAACGCCACTTCTTCCACAGACTCGCCCGGGCCGTGGCATTTTGTGGAAGAGCCACACTCAAGGGGCCAAAGAGCCGCATGTGGCTCAAAAGCCTCAGTTTGCCGACAACAGCCTTAGCCCTTCAACACAACCACAGCCCTCACCAGCATGGCTCAGTGGATAGAGCATCGGCCTGTGGACTGAAGAGTCCTGGGTTCGATTCCAGTCAAGGGCACAGGCCCGGGTTGTGGGCTCAGTCCCCAGTAGGGGGCGTGCAGGAGGCAGCCCATCCATGATTCTCTCTCCTCATTGATGTTTCTCTCTCCCTCTCCCTTCCTCTCTGAAACCAATAAAAAAGTATTTTAAAAACCACACAGCAGAGTGGGGAGGTGCAGGGGTTCGGTGAGGGGCTGAGGAGGCGGCCCCCGGGGGTGCACGCAGGGCTGGGGCGCCCGCACCCGCGCAGGAGACAGCCAGTCTTCTCTGGGCGGCTGACAACGGTTATTACGAGGATCCGCCCATGACGGGAGCTGTGCTGAGTGACAAGGTGTTATTTTAACCTCGGCGACAGCGGGCGAGCACTGCCTCCCCCGGGAACGCTCAGCCGCGTCACTCAGGGAGAAGGGCCGTCCCGTCCGCTGGCGCCCGCCCCACCCCCGCGGGAGGCACCCGCCGAGCCCCCGGCTGGAAGCCCCTGCCCCGCCGCCTGCTTTCCTGCAGAGATCTCCCTGAGCCTTGAGGTTCCCGGTGACGGCGTGGAGGGAGGGGGTCCCGGGAGCTCGCCGAGTCCACAGCCTGCCACTCACCGGGCCACCGCGTACCCAGTCTGGACACCTAGACCCGGGGTTCCTCGGGCCCTGCACTGCGCACCTCGGGGCCAGACTGTCCTTGGGGGCCCATCCCGCACGGTGTAGATGTTCAGCAGTGCCCCGGCCTGCACCCCGACGCCAGGAGCACCCCGACACCTGTATGCCTGATGCCTGCCCCCTGGAGAAGACAGACGATCGGGCAGGGCCGAAAATCCCTGCTGTGCCCGGGGCCTGTTCGCTATGTAGCGGATAGAAGGTTCTGGAACCCAACTCTGCCTGTCCTGCCTGACCCCACCTGGCCCGGAGGCAGGTCCGGGCCCGACGGGAGGGCACAGGAGGACGGGACCTTCTGGCCAGGAGCAGAGTGGACAGGGGCAGGCGGGGCCCAGGCGGGACGGTGGCTACAGGGCCATTTCTCCTCGGGAGCCCAGGGCCCTCCGCCCAGGACCGAGAAAGTGCATTTTCTTCTTCTTTTTAAAAAAATATATTTTTATTGACGTCAGAGAGGAAGGGAGAAGGAGAGAGAGAGAACCATGGGCCGGCTGCCTCCTGCACGCCCCACTGGGGACGGAGCCCGCCACCCGGGCCCGCGCCCTGACGGGGAATCGAACCCTGCCCTCCTGGCTCCTAGGTCGGCGCTCCCCGCGGAGCCCGTGGGAGGGGCGGAAAGCGCCCTTTCTGTGACCGGGCCGTCCCGCCCCAGGGCCCTGACAGGAACGCGAGGCGCCTCAGTGCAGCCCGAGCCCAGCCTCAGCGGGAGGCCCCGTGGCTGCTCGGAGGCCCGGAGGACGCCGGTGACCCCGGCAAGCGTCCGGCTCCTCGCTGCTCCTGCGTCCCTCCCCGCCCAGCCGCGGCGGCAGGAGGGCCCGCGGGGCTGGGAGGAGGCCCCCTGGCCCGGGACCGTCTCCCCGAGCACCTGAATGTCCCCCGAGGGGCGCGGAGCGAGAACGGGACCAGGGAGAGCCACACTGCGCCCCCTGCCCCCGGCACGCACCGGCCGTGACCCTCAGCGCCCCGTTCCGGCTGATGTCCGCGGGAGACAGACGGGCAGAGCGCCGTGTCCGTAGCCATTTTCCCAGATCCCGTCACAGCCGGGTGTCCCCAGGGCCCCGCCCGACGTCCCTCCGGTCTCAGGCCCCCCAGCTCGGGGAGACCGCCTGCTCCCGGGAGCGGTGGGAGCGGGGCCAGGCCACCCACCCCTCACTCTCCGCGTGTGCCTTCTCCACGCCAGCGCCGCGGCCCCAATGAAAACAAACGGTGGCTCCCGGCCCGACCGATGCTCGCATCCCGGCCTTCCACACAGGAAAAAGTCTCCTGTCGCCAGACCCTCCTCTCGGCCCCACCGATCGGCGTTCCCACGGCCGATACGTGACCGATGGCAGCCCCCGTGCCGACGGCGCCCTAAGAGGCCGCGCTTCTCCCAGCTTCCCGGCCGCAGGTGGGCGAGGCCTCTCGCCCTAACCCCGCGGCTTCTCGCCTCCGTCCTGGGGCCTGGGCTCCTCTCACGTCGAGGAAAGGCTTTGTGACCGTTAGCGGCTCCCGAGCCGGAATGCTCCCTGCCAGGCCCCATGGCCGCTCCTCTCCGGAGGCGTCCGGTGGACGTGTCTGAAGGCAGGCGCGGGCGCCGTCGGTAATGCCCAATTTGTGCATCTGCACTCCCCCCCACCCGGGCATCACATGTTTTTAATTATCCTAATGGCCCTCCAGAACCTGTTCACGGAATCACACACACACACACACACAGGCGCGCACACATGCGCACACACACACGGGCGCGCACACACGCACACACACGCGCACACACGCACACACACATGCACGCGAGATCCTTTTACTGCTGGTTGGTAATTTAAACACTTTTCACAGGAACGGCCGGGGACGGGGCGGGGGCAGCCCGGAGGCCGGGGTCCCGGGCTGCCGCGGAGTTCAAGCTGGAGCCCCACCCCCGCCCTCCCCCCGGCACCGGGGGGGGGCCGTGCCCCCGCCTGACACTGGTAATTGGTCCCATGTGACGGGCCTCGCCCTCACCCGGGGCCCGAGGAGGAGGTGAACTGGGACCCCGTGGGCCGGGTGGGGTCAGAGCCTGACATGGTGGGGCTGACAAATATTATCCAGTCTGACCCAGCTGCCTTCCCGGGCCACCCACGACCACTGGCTCTTCCCCACCTGGGCCGGGAGCCCCGGGCTGGGTCAGGTTTCCTGGAGGCCTCTCTCTCCCTCTCTCTCTCTCTCTCTCTCTCTCTCTCTCCCTCTCTCTCCCTCTCTCTCTCTCTCTCCCTCTCTCTCCTGGGCGAGGGGGGACAGGGAGGGGGCGCTGGCAGGTTTTTGTTCCCTGAGGCTGAGTGACTGATCCATAGAGACCTGAGGAAGATGGGGTCCTTCCTGGAGGGGAGGGCGGACACGGAGGGGAGGGGGGAGACCTGCAGGGGGCGGGGGGGGGGCAGGTTCAAGGTCAGCGGGTCACGTGGAGGTCACCGGCCTCCGCCCAGGCTCCCGGTCCTTCTGAGACGGGACATCTCGCCCTCTGTGGACCACGGGTGGTCCGTGAGTCTGGACGTGGGCGACGCTGCTCTAGGGACCCAGAGCGACAATCCATGGTGAGGGCAGCGCCCCCGCGGGCAGGTGTGCAGCGGGCCCCTGCTGAGAACCGGCCTGCACACAGTAGGTGTGATGCTTAAAAAGAACCCTGGCAGACGGAGGGACAGGGCGAGGGCCAGGCCGGCAAGGGAGCGGGCGGCCATAGAGCCCCGCCGGCCCGCAGCCGGGGACAGTCCTCCGCCCCTCGCCCCGCGGGCAGGGCGCCCATAGGGCCCCGCCGGGCCCGCAGCCGGGGACAGTCCTCCGCCCCTCGCCCCGCGGGCAGGGCGCCCATAGGGCCCCGCCGGGCCCGCAGCCGGGGACAGTCCTCTGCCCCTCGCCCCGCGGGCAGGGCGCCCATAGGGCCCCGCCGGCCCGCAGCCGGGGACAGTCCTCCGCCCCTCGCCCCGCGGGCAGGGCGCCCATAGGGCCCCGCCGGCCCGCAGTCGGGGGACCGTCCTCCCGCCCCCTCGCCCCGCGGGCAGGGCGCCTCGAGCTCCCGTTCTGAGAATCCAGCTCCCTCTGCGGCGGGATCCTGAGCGGAAAAGGCAGAGCAGAGCAGGGAGGAGCATAAAACCCCAGTCCCACAGACAGCATCTGTCTCCGCAAACAATGGGCCATTATCTTGTAAATAATTCTGATTAAGCGGCTGCATTTCCTCCTGAAAGGGTGCAGGGAGGAGGCACTGGAAAGGGGTCTGCCAGCCTCACCCCCAGCCTCACCCTCACCCCCACCCTCACCCCTCACCCTCACCCCTACCCTCACCCCTCACCCTCACCCCTACCCTCACCCCTACCCCACACCCCACACCCGACACCCTCACCCCCACCCCTCACTCCTCACCCTCACCGCCACCCTCACCCTCACCACTCACCCCACCCCACACCCCTCACCCTCACCCCACACCCCACCCCCCCCCCCTCCTCCCCCCCCCCACCTCCCCCCCCCACCCCCACCCCCCACCCTCACCCCCACCCCCCCCCCTACTCCCCCTCACCCCTCCACCACCCTCACCCCTCACCCCCTCACCCCACCCCTCCCCTCACCCCACCCCCCACCCCCCCACCCCTCACCCCCACCCCTCACCCTCACCCTCACCCCACCCCTCACCCCCCCTCACCCTCCTCCCTCTCACCCCACCCCACACCCCACCCCCTCCCCCCCCCCCCCCTCCCACCCCCCCTCCCCTCACCCTCACCCCTCACCCCCCTCCCCCTCCACCCTCACCCCCACCCCCCTCCTCACCCCACCCCTCCCCCCCACCCCCTCCCCCACACCCCCCCCCCACCCCCACCCCCTCTCCCACCCCTCCCCCCCCCCCCTCACCCTCACCCTCGCCCCTCCCCTCCCTCACCCCCCCACCTCACCCCCCACCCCCACCCCCACCCCTCACCCTCACCCCTCACCCTCACCCCACCACCCTCACCCACACACCCACCCTCCACCCCCCCCCACCCCCTCCCTCACCTCACCCTCACCCCCACACCTCCTCTCTCACCTCACCTCTCACCCTCACCCTCACCCCTCACCCTCACCCCCCCCCTCACCCTCACCCCCCACCCTCACCCCTCCCCCTCACCCCCCCCCCCCCCCCTCACCCTCACCCCACATCCTCATCCCACACCCTCACCCTCACCCCACACCCTCATCCCACACCCTCACCCTCACCCCACACCCTCATCCCACACCCTCACCCTCACCCCACACCCTCATCCCACACCCTCACCCTCACCCTCACCCCCACCCCACACCCTCATCCCACACCCTCACCCTCACCCCACATCCTCATCCCACACCCTCACCCTCACCCCACACCCTCATCCCACACCCTCACCCTCACCCCACAACCTCACCCTCACCCCCACCCTCACCCCCCCCCTCTCCCCACATCCCCACTCACCCCCCCACCCCACACCCTCATCCCACACCCCACCCTCACCACACCCCCCCCCCCACCCTCACCCCCCCACTCCCCCTCCCTCACCCTCACCCTCATCCCACACCCTCATCCCACACCCTCACCCTCACCCCACATCCTCACCCTCACCCCCACCCCACACCCTCATCCCACATCCTCACCCTCACCCCACACCCTCACCCCACACCCTCATCCCACACCCTCACCCTCACCCCACATCCTCACCCTCACCCCCACCCTTACCCTCACCCTCACCCTCACCCCCACCCCACACCCCTGTGCACTCAGCACCAGACACTGGCCCAGGCCTCTCTCTCTTCCCCCGCCCGAGCGCCCTCTCTCCTCCATCTCCCTCACTTCCCTCCATCTGTTCACACCTGTTCTCGCCCTCGTCCTCCCTGAATCACTTCCATCTGCCCAGGTCTCCATTATCAACCTGCTACCCCGTCCCTCTCTCTTAAAAAAAAAAAATAAAAAAATACATTTTTATTGATGTCAGGAAGGAAGGGAGAGGGAGACCGAGAGAAACATCAAGGATGCAAATCACTGATCGGCTGCCTCCTGCACGCTCCTCACTGGGGATCAAGCCTGCAACTCACACCTGTGCCCTGACCGGGAAGCGAACCCTGACCTCCTGGTTCAAAGGTCAACCCTCACCCACTGGGCCACCTGGTCTGGGCATTGTCTCCTCTTTTGACCTTTGCCCCCCCCCCATCCCCTTTCTCTGCCCACGGGTCTGACCTGCTCCCGGCGTCTGTCTCGCTGTCTGTCCGACCCCTCGCGCCCAGCCCTGCTGTGGCTCCCCGCTGCCCTCAGGCTGGCCCGCCCCGCCCACTGCCCAGACACCACGTGGTGGGAGTGGTGTCCCCCTCCCCCCGGAGGCCCCGGGCCCAGCAGCAGTCCTCTGGTCTCGACGGCCTGGTGAAAACCGGGGCCACGACCGGGAGCGGGGACGGCACAGGCCTCGCATGCGGGGGAGCCGGCGTCCCGGCCTCGGCTTCCAGTCAGCCCTCCGGAGGGCATCCTGGCCCAGCTCCTGCTCCCCGGGCGGGCGGCCACGGAGGTTTCCACATCGCCCCAGGCCGGTGAATCCGTCTGCTCAGACCGGAGAAACAGCTCTGGCCGGGCCAGCTCAGTGGATAGAGCGTCAGCCTGCAGACCAAAGGGTCCCGGGTTCGATTCCAGTCAAGGGCACGGACCTCAGTGGCAGGCTCCTCTCCGGCCCGGGTCCTGGTTGGGGCGAGGGCAGGAGGCGGCCCGTCAATGTGCTTCTCTCTCGTCGATGTTTCTCTGTCCCTCCCTCTCTAGTCCCCGCTCCCTAAGAACCCACGGAAAAGTACCCCCGGGTGAGGATTGGAAATTAAGTAAAAAATAAAACCGGGAGAAACAGCTCCATGGGAGCCGGGCCGGTTCTCACGCCCTGGGGCCCGCCGCTGAGGCTCACACGGGGTCCCCAGACGGGGTTCCCTGGGGAGGGGGGAGCCCGGCTGGGCTCTGATCGGCCCTCACACGGGGCGGACGGACACACGGGCAAGGACAGGACGGCAGGGCGGGTTCCCGATACCCTGCAGGGTCCCTGCCCCCCGGTGAGGTCTCAGCGGCCTCAGCGGCCCTGGGGGCTCTGCCCGGCGCTGCCCGGCGCAGGGACCCCGAAGTCACTGCCATGGGGTGACATGTCTCCTCCGAGTGGCTCTCAGCTCACCTCGTTCCCTGAGGGGAGGAGGGTCACACTCACCTGGCGCCAATGCCGCGGGGGGGGGGGGGGGGGGGTGCCCACGTGGGGTGGCACTGGGGTCCTAGGAGACTGAGGAAGAGTGGGCTCCCCTCGATAAGGAAGGGCCCCCACACGTGTGTGAACCCCATCACCTACCCCCCCCCCAGCCCTGCCCGGGGCAGCACCTCAGCGGGCCTGTCCGTGCCGCCTGCAAGGCCCCCGCCCCCGCCCCCGCCTGCCCATGCTATAAAAGAGCAATAATTCGTTAAATTGATTGCCAATTTGCTTTCCTCACGTGGCTGCCTCTCTCCCTGGACGTGGATCCAGGAGAGCATATCCCATTAATCCGACAACAGCCGAGTTCAGGGGGAAACAGGCTGTGAGCCCGGACTGAGATGGGGGCCTGGGCCGCCCAGCGAGGGGCAGGATTTCTGCGGGAAGGAGCGCGCAGAGCCCCTGACGGGCGCGGGCAGAGCGGCGGGCGCAGGCAGAGCGGCGGGCGTTAACATGACCCCATGGCGTTTCTGGGAGGAAGGCGACCACAGCAGCGATGACTCCCCCTCCCGGGGTTTTTCATTTACTCTTTTACTGATGTTAGAGAGGGAGGGAGGGGAAGAGAGAGAGACATCCATGAGGAGAGAGAATCACGGGCCGGCTGCCTCCTGCACGCCCCCTCTGGGGATGGAGCCCGCCACCTGACGGGCTCCTGGTTCCTCGGTCCACGCTCAGCCCCTGAGCCCCGCCGCCGGCCGGGCCTCCCCAGGTGTGGCTTCCTGCAGGCGTCTCAGAGCACCTGCGCGTTATCAGGGCCAACCTGCTTCCGGCACCTGTGACGGCCGTGGATTGAAGACCCTGCCCCTTCCTTCCTCGCCTGGGCCTCTCAGCGTACAGGCACCCCCGGAACCTGCACCCCACCTACAAAGGAGCCCGTCCCCCGGCCAGGCCCCCCCCCCCCCGGCTTGGCCAAGGGCGGATCCAGCCCACGGGTGATGCTTGTGGCTCCTAACAGGCGGGGCTCATGCTGATGGGGGAGGGGAGGGCGCAGGAAACAGAATCGCCTGCCCGTGGGGTGCTGGGAAGGGAGTCAGCTCATGGCAGAGGCTGAGCCACTCAGCTCCGCCCGGCAGGCCGCACGCCCCCAAAGACGCCCACCTGGGGTGAGAAGCAACCGGGGGAGGGGGTGGGGGGCGGGGGTCCGGTGCAGGGGGTCTCCTGACATCCCGCCCACCTCCCAGGCAGCCCGCACGCTCCGTGCCCGTGGGTGCTGGGAAGGCCCGGAGGCGTGGGCCCAGGTGCGGGGACCCCCCTTGTCCAGGCACGTGCGCCCATGCCTGCCTCTCCCCTGCTGCCACAGTCACCCCACATCGGGGACCCCGTACTTGTGAGTCAGTGCCAGGGGCGCCCTAAAGACGGCAGGAACCAGCCCTGGAGCCGCAGCCCCGGGGTCCTCTGGGGCTCCCCCCGGGCGGGACCGAGGGCCGCGGGGGGGGGGGGTCACCGAGAGAATGAACACGAGGACTCGGAGCGGCACTGCTGGGTCAGAGTTTATTAGCAACAGCAAGGCAAGGGGCCGGGCCTCCCCGCCGTCCACATCCGTCCGCTCGGGCCTGGCACCCACGCGGTGCCCAGCACACGCCGCCCACCACCAGAGGCGACAGGGCTCCGCACACGCCTCCTCTGGACACCGCCAGCATCTCCTAACTGCCGAGCACGCCCGGTCCCCGGGAAGTGACCCTGGCACCTGCCCCCCCCTCCCCCCCCCCGCCCGGCTCTGCACGTGGGGCCTCAGCTCCTGCTGGTCCGCGGGCCGTGCTGAGGAGCCGCCGTCCTGGGTCTGACGCCGGGGCCTGACCCCGGTCACACTCCCACCGGGACCGCGTACACAGGGCGGGGTCGCCGCACTCTCTGCGCGTCACAAGCACAGGACACGGCACGGACCACGTAGGGCTGCCGGGGAGGGGCCGCAGCCCGCCCCCTCGGCAGGCCTTTCACGGGAGGGGGGTGGGGGTGGGGGGGAGGGGAAGAGGAGGAGGTGGGGGGCGGGGAGGAGGGGGACGGATGGGGAGTGGGGGGGAGGGGGAGGGGGGGGAGGGATGGAGGAGGGGGAGGGGGTGGGGGGCGGGGGGAGGGGGAGGGAGGGGGCTGGGAGCACCGGGCTTGTCACCGGGAGGCACAGGGCAGGGAGCCCTCACCCTGCACACCTCACTCAGACGTGGCAGTCGCGGGGACACGCGGGGACACGCAGGGACACGCGGGGCGGAACCCCGCCCCCCGCTCCGCGTCTACGTGCTGTGGGGTGGCCCCGGGCACCCCCTCGCCAACAGCGACTATCTGCTGGGCACCCGCATGCAGCCTTTCTCCTCTGACCTGGGCGAGGGGCGGGGCGGGAGCTGCCGGGGGCAGCGCGACAGCTGGCCCGTCCAGCCGGACCGGCCAGAGCGGGTCACTTCCCTGCAAGAAAACGGCACAGGCGTTAGACGCCCCGGCGCCGGGCCAGGGACTGACTCGGGGGCCGGGCCCACAGGGCGGTGTGCGGGGGACGCCCCGCCCCCACCCCACAGCCAGAGCAGCGGGAGGGTAAGCGGCGGCGGCCAGGCGGGCGGGAGGTGCGGTCAGCGCGGTGGGTGGCGGCGTGTGGAAGCGGCTGAGCACACAGCAGCGGGACACGGGAAGGGAGGACCTGACTGGGCAGCCGGGTGTGGCGAGTCCAGGCGGCCGTCGGGCCCTCAGGCCTTCGGTCCAGCACCGAGGACGGAGGTGCCACCGCGGAGCTCAGCTGGGGACCCCTCCCCCCACCCCGCTCAGGACAGCAATGGGGTCACTCGCCCCTGGTCTGCCTGTCCCCGGAGCGGGTGTCTGTTCTGACCACTCTCTCAGCATTCTCGTCCTCCCCAAACCCCGCAGTCCTGCCAGGGAGGGAGGTGAGTGAGTGTGTGAGGGCATGTGAGTGAGTGAGTGAGCAGGTATTAGTGTGTGTGTATGCCTGTGAGTGTGTGCATGTAAGCGTGCGCACCTGTGTGTGCAAGTATGTGCAGGCACCAGTGTGTGAATCTATGCATGCACATGTGTGCGTTTTATGCATGTATTCACACGCCTGCCTGTGTTAGTATGTGCATGTGTGTTCACACATGTGGTGCGTGTGGGCTGAACCAAAGAGCTCTGCTGCTCCCTGGCTCGGTCCTGGATCCGAGGGGACTTGGTCAGGACGGCAGAGGAGGCGTCCAGACCCCAGAGGCGCTGCTGGCTCTGGGCAGCGTGCGGAGCCGGCCCCGCGGCCAGGGCACGGGGGGTAAACAAGGCGGAAGGCCACGGCGTCTGCTGCTCAGACGCCATCCCTGTGTCTGTGCTGAGACGGGAGCAGCCCGCCTGGCACACAGCGGGTTCACACCACGCTCTGCCAGCCTCGGCGCCCTCAGCCCGGCATTCCGGTCCGTGCACAGGAGGAGGGGGGAGCACAGGGAGGGGGTGCCCTTCGGAGGCTGTCCCGGCACCCCCACTCCGCACACAGAGCACCGGGCTGGGGGACGGGGAGCGCCTGCCCAGGGCGGCTGGTCTCGGGGGGCACCTGGTGACAGCAGCCATGCTTCATCCCAGCAAGGGTGTGCGCTGACTCACTGCACTGCTCTGGGCCTTCAGGGTGAGCCACAGGGACCCAGCCCAGGCCCCGGGCCACAGGAGGAGCGGCGCCCCATAGGGAGCACCCAAGTCCACGGGAGGGAGGGCAGTGCTCCGCCAGGCTCCGGCACGCCAGCCCCGGGAGGTGCAGGCCTGGGCCGGGAACACGGCAGGGCCCCGAGGCCAGGCCTCAGCCGCCATCCCGCCCTCCGCAGGCACGGGAGGCCAGGGAGTCGGGTCCGGACAGGACGGGCCGCAGGGGAGATGTGGGACCCTGGATTTCCGGCCAACACCGGGCCCCCCTCTCCCAGTGACGCCCACGGGTCAACGTTCAGCTGCTGTGTGCGCTCCCTGTGTGTGAATGAACTAACCGGGAGGGCGATGCGCCCCCGCCCCGCCCCGCCCCGCCCCGCCCCGCCCACGGGAGCCAGCGGACAGCGATCCACGTTTCCGGCCGGACACGCAGAGGGATGCGCGGGCCTGGCCTCCTGGGCGAGGGGAGGGGGAGGGGAGGGCTGAGCACAGGGTCGGCGTCAGGCCCCTCCCGAGCACCAGGGCAGGTCTCCACGGGCCTCCCTGGGCCGAGCAGGGCCGGGCCGCTTCCGGGGGGGGGGGGGGGGGGGTGGGAATGACAGGTCAAAGGAACCCACACCGGCTCCCAGAAACCAGGGGGTTCCCGCTGGCTTCTCCGCAGTGCGGGGAGCAGGGGCCGGCCTCACCGGGGAGTCTGTGTGTCAGAGCTCCAGACCCCGGGGGTAAAAGCTCCTGCTTCCCTCCGCCCTCCTTCCTCCTTCCTCCTCCCTCTTCCTTCCTTCCTTCCTTCCTTCCTTCCTTCCTTCCTTTTCCCCTCCCTCCTCCCTCCTTCCTCCACTTACCTCCTTCCCCCCTTTTCTGTCCTTCCTCCCTCCTTCCTCCCCCTCCCTTCTTCCTCCTCCTTCCTTTCTCCTTTCCTTCCTCCCTCCCTCTTCCCTCTTTTCTCCTCCCTCCTCCCTCTTCCTTCCTCTTTCCTTCCTTTCTCCCTCTGCCCTCTTTCCTCCTCCCTACTCCCTCTTCCTTCCTCCTTCCTTTCTTCCTTCCTTCCACCCTCCTTCCTCCTTCCTTCCTCTCGCCTCCCTCCTTCCTTCTCCTCCCTCCTTCCTCCTCCTTCCTCCTTCCTTTCTCCTCCCTCCTCCCTCCCGCTGGGAGGTCAGGCACAGAACCCCTCCCGCTGCCTCCATCCCTCTTGGGGAGAAACTGTAACTTGGGACCCAGATGCTGGGCCCGAGGGCCGAAGGGGTGACGGGCAGAGGTGCACGCGCTGCAGGAGCCGGGGCGCCGGGAGCTTCTGTTTGGGGGACGGGGGCGGGCAGGGCCTGGAGCTCAGCTCGGAGAAAGGGTTCGGAGACAGAGCAGGCTGCTCCAGGCAGGCTCCCTCGCACGAGTAGGAGGGTGGGAAATTGATGGGTAATGTGAACTCATTTCAATAATAAAGAGCTCGGGAGCGCGCCCGGTTTTGATCTTTTCCGAAGCCTGGATTCCTGGCAGGGACTGGGTCCTACTTAGGATCTGACAGCACTGGGAATGGATTTAAAGACACATCCCAACCAGTCAACGGAGGCGCCCACACACACGGACAGCAGCGGAAGGAGACGTCCCCGCCCTGCTCCCCAGGAGGAAAGGGGGCCTGGCCTGGCTACACCCTCTCCTCTCCTCTTACACCGCGTTAGCAGCTCCAAGGAGGGGCCTGCGTGGCCGGACGAGCCTGCGGACCACTCAGTACAGGGGCTGCAGCCTTGGGGGGCTGGCAGCTTTGGGGGGCTGGCAGCATTGGGGGGCTGGCAGCTTTGGGGGGCTGGCAGCATTGGGGGGCTGCAGCATTGGGGGGCTGGCAGCATTGGGGGGCTGGCAGCTTTGGGGGGCTGCAGCATTGGGGGGCTGCAGCTTTGGGGAGCTGCAGCATTGGGGGGCTGGCAGCTTTGGGGAGCTGCAGCATTGGGGGGCTGGCAGCATTGGGGGGCTGGCAGCTTTGGGGGGCTGGCAGCATTGGGGGGCTGCAGCATTGGGGGGCTGCAGCTTTGGGGGGCTGGCAGCATTGGGGGGCTGGCAGCTTTGGGGAGCTGCAGCATTGGGGGGCTGGCAGCATTGGGGGGCTGGCAGCTTTGGGGGCCTGGCAGCATTGGGGGGCTGGCAGCATTGGGGGGCTGGCAGCTTTGGGGAGCTGCAGCATTGGGGGGCTGGCAGCTTTGGGGGGCTGGCAGCATTGGGGGGCTGGCAGCATTGGGGGGCTGGCAGCTTTGGGGAGCTGCAGCATTGGGGGGCTGGCAGCATTGGGGGGCTGGCAGCATTGGGGGGCTGGCAGCTTTGGGGAGCTGCAGCATTGGGGGGCTGGCAGCTTTGGGGAGCTGCAGCATTGGGGGGCTGGCAGCATTGGGGGGCTGGCAGCTTTGGGGGGCTGCAGCTTTGGGGGGCTGGCAGCATTGAGGGGTGTCAGGAAGCCATAGTGGTCTCTGAGAATTCAAAAAGTCTCTCTGACGGCTGGTCCAGCTCCTCGGGAATCAGGAAGGAGGGGGATACATGTCCATCTTAAGTACCAACCAGTCCAGCTTCCCAACCCCGTGTGCAAGGACGTCAGATTCAGAGGCTGCAAATACGCCCGCCTCCCTGTCTTCCTCCCTTCCTGCCTCCCTCCCTTCCTCCTTCTTTCCTCCCCCCTCCCTCCCTCCCTTTGGCACAGGTGAAGTCGGTCGCAGACTGAAGGTGGAAGGCACCGCCCTTCGTCTCTGGAGAGGCTCGTGGGCTGAGCGTCCGTCCCGAGAGGCTTCCCCGTGAGGCCGCCTGAGCCGGAAGGAGGACTGGACCCCGGCCCCGGCCCCGCGCCTCGCCCACCAGAGCCCGCCGGCCCCGTTCTAGGCTCCGGAGCCCCGGGAGCCGTGTCTCCGAGGAGGCAGAGGCGCCGGTTCGCCAAGCAGAGCGGACACACGGGGTCACCACACGAGCGGCTGGGGCTGCGCATTTCTCGCTGGGACAGCGGACGGACAGGTGACGAGACACACGGACAGAAGGCAGCAGCAGGACAGAAGGCCCGGGCACGGTCCCAGCCGCCAAAGGTGAAGCACAAACGCCCCGCAGTCCCCCCCTCCCCCCCGTGTGGAGACAGGCCCCCGGCTCCCGCCCCGGGGTCCATGTGAGGGGTCAGCGGCCTGGCGTGCGCAGGAGGAAGCGGGAGAGGGTTTGGCTGGCACAGCGGGGGCCCGTCCCCGCTCCGGGGCGTCAGTTAACGCTGAGGAGTTTGCACACTGCCATGTCCCTTCCCCTCCGGGGGTTCAAGACGGGTCCCTCCCCCGGAGACCACCCGGCCCCGGGCCCCGCCCACGTGCGAACGGCAGTCCGAGCGGCACCTCCAGTATCGGGGGCGGGGGACTCAGACGTCCAGTTCAAAATCCGCCAGTGCGTCAGTCCGTCCGCCCGCGGGCCCGTGCTTACCGAGTGCGGGCTCAGCCCAAGAGCCGGGAGAGGACCCGGGAGGAGGGTTCTAGAACTTACCGCACACGTCCGGCCTCTTGGCGCATCCCGAGCCGGCGGCGCCCCCGGCGAGCCCGTTGAAGGCGGCCAGGCCCTCGGCGCTGTAGGCCCTGAGCACCGACAGCATGTTCACCGGCTTCTCCGGGGCCGGGAGGAGGCCGGGGCTGGGCCACGGCTTCTCCGCCGCCAGTCCCTGGGCGGGCTGCGGGGCCGGGGGCCGCGGGCCGTCCCCGCCGTCGCCGTCGTCCTTGCCGGGGGCCGCGGGCTCCGTGTCCGCCTCCTCGTCCTCCTCGTCCCCCTTGGCGGAGTCCGCGTCCTCGGAGGAGGCGGCGTCGGACAGGCCGTCGGCCGCGCTCTTGTCCGCGGGGTCGGGGATCACGATGGGGGCGTCGTCCTCCGGGGGCGCAGCGCCCTCGGGCCCCTTGCTGGGGCAGGAGCTGGCGGCTCCCGAGCTCCCGGCGCCGCCGGGGTACACGCCGAACTGCTTGTAGAAGTCGGATGGGAAGTTACAGAACGTGGCGTCCACGTGGCCGGGCCACGGGCCGCCGCTCGGCTCGCCCAGGGCCTCCGTGGCCGGCCCTGGGGCCGTCTTCTCGGGAGCCGCGTCCAGAGGCCCCGCCAGGGAGGCTGGGGCCGCCTCCTTGCCCGCCTCCCGCGCCTGCTCCTTGCCGGGGTCCCGGCGCCTGGCCCGGCCCAGGTGGTTGGCCTGCAGGTGCAGCGCCATGAGCTCCACGGAGGACGTGGTGAAGGCGCAGAACAGGCAGCCGTGCCACGCCACGCTGTCGCGCACCGTCACCTGGGAGCCGGGCAGGGCGGGGGCGTCCGGCCGCACAGACAGGTCCAGCGGCTCGTACTGGGACCTCTCCGGCCTCCGGGGGGGCGCCTTCCCGCCGGGCCTGTCCTCGCCGCCGCCGCCGCCCGCCCCGCGGGCCCTGGCGGACGGGGGGTCCGGCGGGGCCTTGTCCTTGGTGGCCCCCTCCCTGCGCAGGGAGCCGAGCACGAAGCTGTCCATGAAGGCCTGCAGGGAGCCCTGGAAGCTCACGCCGTTGCCCGCCAGGCCCTGGTAGGCCCTGCCAGCATCGGAGAAGCGGGCGCCCTTGGTGGGAAGGTCGGTGCCTTTCGGGGCGTCGGACGGGGGCTCGGAGGAGGAAGACACGCCGCCGCCGGCCGGGCCGGGGTGGTCCCCGCACGAGAGCGCGCCGGCCGGCCACGGGGGGGCGGCGGGGCCCCCTCGGAAGTCCAGGCCGGGGAGGCCCTTGAAGGCGCCCCTCAGCACGTCGGGCCTGAGGAACAGCGCGGCCCTGCTGGCCGGCTCCTCGCGGGGGTCCGGGCCGGCGGGCGGGCCGGGCAGGGGCCCCGCCCCGTTCTGGCGCTCCCGGTGGTGCCGCTCCAGGTGGTACTTGAGCGAGGCGGACTGGGTGCCCGCGTAGTCGCAGTGCGGGCACTTGTAGGGCTTCTCACCTGCCGGGGGCGGGCACGGGGGGGTGGGGGGGGCGGGGAGGGAGAGAAGAGAGAGAGTTTATCTCGCTTTGCTGCTCGCGAGGCTGGAAGGAGCAGAGCCTGTTCTTGGACACAAAGCAGCGCCAGCTAATAATTAGCCGGAGAACAACCGCTCGTTAATAGGAGAATAATTCGTGCTTTCCAGCCTGTCTAACGATCCCGTACCATTGGGGACTCCTCAGGAATGACATACTATCCACACACAATTAGCCATCTCTTTCTTCATCTAACGTGGGGAAGCGCTATAGATCTAAAAGCTATGATTATGAAAATTAAGCTGATGATTCCCGCCGCGGCGATGGTGCGGCAGGCGCGCCGGTTTGCGGAAGACGGCGTGGGTTCGGAACGGCCGGGCGCGGCGCGCTCGTGTGTGCCACCGCCCTGGAACCGGCTCGAATTCCACACGTGGAAGCCATCTTTAAACCTAAACATTTTATGGCCCTGTTACGCAAGACTGAAATGAGTGATTTAAGCCTGGCTCGCAGTAAATCATGGATATAATTAGCAAATGGCACACGGCGGGGGCCATTCATCATCATCCGGAGGGCGCCGGCCCAGGGCGGGGAGCGGCAGGCCCGGCATTGTTTCCAGAGAGAGATCCATAAATACCGATTCCCTAAAATATTAACGCCGTCCCCGCGCACGCACGTGAAGGCGTGCCGTTCAGACCGGGCGCAGTTCATAAAGCTTAAACGAAAACGAGTAATAAAAGGGGCAAAACACACTTAGCGTCGGCGTCGGGGATTAACGTTATCTACTGGTCTGCGCAGGGCCCTAAATTTGTCCTAATGGCGAGCCCAACGCCGCGGCAGTAAAACGCGTAATTTACCTGTAATAGGCGCTTTCGAGAGAATAAAAACCGCGTTAAGGGGCGTTTTAAAACATATAAGGCCATTTCCGCGAATTAAATATTTATTTCAATTCCGCGCCCGCTCCTGTTGTCCCCGCCCCTGCAGAGGAGACGTGGGCGCGTAGGGCTCGGGCCGGGTGCACTGTGGGCCCCGGGGACAGGAGGCGGCGCACACGCGGGTTTAAATCAGTGGCTAGAGCGTCGGCCTGCGGACTCGAGGGTCCCGGGTTCGATTCCGGTGAAGGGCATGTACCTTGGTTGCAGGCACATCCCCAGTGGGGGGTGTGCAGGAGGCAGCTAATGGATGTTTCTCTCTCATCGATGTTTCTAGCTCCCTCTCCCTCTCCCCTCCTCTCTGTAAAAAATCAGTTATATATATATATATATATATATTTTTTTTTTTTAAGAGAAAAGAAGGGACACGGGGCTTCAGACGCTGCCTCCACGCCCCCCCTCAGTCCCATGGGAGGCCCAGGTTCAGGTGGCCGCCGCTCCCTGGACAACTCACCGGAGACCGGGCGCCTCCGTGGACGGAGCTGGGCCGCAGGGGGTCGGCGGCCGGTGCAGCCCAGGCGGCAGGGCTGACCAGGACGCAGGGCCGGGCTGCGGTCAGGGGGCACCGGGGCTGGGTGAGGCGAGGGCTGCCCGCAGAGCACACCTGGGCAGTTAGGTGCCTCAGTATTTCACCCGCGGGGTCTGCAGGCAGTGCCAGGCCTCCGTGGGGGGGGAGGGGGGCTGCCCAGGGCGGGTGTGGGCGTGCCCGTGGGCCTGGGCGGGGAGCACGGGGCCGCACACAGGAGCTGAGGTCAGGGGTGGGGCCCGCGGAGGCATTGCTCCGGGGCCTGAGCGGTCCTGACGCAGACGGGGAGGAGAGCGCTCTGAAAGAGCAGAGTGAGCTGAGGAGTTAGACAAACTGCCCGCACTAAGCCCCTCCGCGTCCAGAAGTCCTGCTGCCGCCCGCCTGCCGCGCAGCCCGAGCTGGACACCGGGCGCCGCTCCCGGGAAGGGGCTCCGGGAGGGACGGCTGAGCGGGAAGGCCCTGCACCAGGACGGCTGAGAGTGAGCCTGGGACCAGGGCCCCAAGCTGCGGTCTGCTCCCCGGGCCCACGACCCCACATCGGGACCTGTGCCTCCTCACACATACACACCTGTGCGCACACATGCACACACATGCACACACACACACACACCCGGAGACGCCCATGTGCACTCACACTCACACATACACACCTGTGCACACACACGCACACACACACACACACATACGGAGACGCCTGTGTGCACTCACACTCACACATACACGCCTATGCACACACACACACACACACACGGAGACGCCTGTGTGCACTCACACTCACACATACACACCTGTGATGCCTGTGTGCATTCATACTCACACTCACACACACACACACACACATGCACCCGGAGATGCCTGTGCACATACCCAGAGACCTCTGTGCACGCACACACACACACACACCCAGAGACCTTTGTGCGCACACGCACACATACACACACCCCTGTGCATGCACACACACATACACACCGAGAACACTGTGCACACACAACACACCTACACCCAGAGACCTCTGTGCCCCCCCCACACACACACACATCCAGAGACCTCTGTGCCCACACACACACACACACACACATACACCCAGAGACCTTTGTGCGCACACGCACACATACACACACCCCTGTGCATGCACACACACATACACACCTACACCCAGAGACCTCTGTGCCCCCCCCACACACACACACACATCCAGAGACCTCTGTGCCCACACACACACACACACACATACACCCAGAGACGCCTGTATGCACACACCCCACATATAACCAATGACTGTGCACACACACACATACATACACCCAGAGATGCCTGTCATGCTCGTGCACGCACACACACACACATACACACTCTCTCGTGCATACACATCTTACACCACACACATTCCATACACCACACACACATGCATGTGTGCGCACACACAAACAATACAGCACACACATCACATAACACATGCACACAGGTGCACACACATCATGTAACACAGAGACACACACACGCACGCACACACCCCTCTTCCATTTGGCCAGCAGACAAATGCGAGCCCACCTGTGCTGAGAGCTACTGCCCAGTCCACGCCACCCACCTGGCCACCGGGGGCAGCCTGGAGACAGCCATTGGCGCCCAGCCCCTCCGCCCAGCAGACCCTGCCCGGACTCGGAAAGGTGTTCCCTGTGCAGCCCCGTGGCCCCGGGCGCCCAGGCCCGGCCAGCAGCACGGGCCAGCTGAATAACTGGCCACGTAGGCCTCACGTGGGTCCAAACCCGCCGGGGGACCCCTCGGGCTGCCCTGTTTCTCAGGCGCCTGGGACGGTGATAACGGGGACGCCGTCTCCGCATCCGCCCGCTGTGGAAGCCCCCCTCTCCCGGGCCTTCCCAGCCAGGCTCACCTCGGGCTGCGGGAGGCGCCGGCAGACCCCACGCCGCTCCCGCGGGGCGGCCGCCACTCAAGTCCAACCAGCTGTGGACATGGCGACCGCTGATGCTCTAGGTCCGCGGTCGGCAAACTCATCCGTCCACAGAGCCAAACACCAACAGGACAACGACTGAAATTCCTTTGGAGAGCCACGTGTTTCAAACGTAAACTTCTTCCAACGCCACTTCTTCAACACAGACTCGCCCAGGCCGTGGTGTTTTGTGGAAGAGCCACACTCAAGGGGCCAAAGAGCCGCATGTGGCTCGAGAGCCACCGTTTGCCGACCACGGCTCTAAGCAAAGCCACACTCCAGTTTCCTACAGGCAGCTCCCTGGTTTTTATTATATATATATATATACTTTTTTACAGAGAGGAAAGGAGAGAGATAGAGAGCTAGAAACATCGATGAGAGAGAAACATCAACCAGCTGCCTCCTGCACACCCCCCACCGGGGATGTGCCCGCAACCAAGGTACATGCCCTTCGCCGGAATCGAACCTGGGACCTTTCAGTCCGCAGACCGACGCTCTATCCACTGAGCCAAATTGGCTTCAGCACTCAGCGCTCCCTGGTTTTTAAACGCTGGCAGCTGCCTAAGCACGTCCCCAAACATTGGGGCCACGGAGCCCCCTCCGCCGGCTGGTCCGGCCCCGACGGCCCCTCCGAAGGCTGCGCCTGGGGGCGGGGCCAGGGCGGGGCCAGTCCCCCACCCACCCAGGCAGGTCAGCGCAGCGGGACCTTCCCCGGGAGACCTCCCACCTTTCCAGACGCAGCTGGAACTGTGGTCGCAGCCTCCGCAGCCCCTCACTCAGCGGGCGGACGCAGGGGTGGGAGCGTCCAGCCCGCGGGCCACGTGAGACCCTCGAAATCGTGGGGTCTGGCCCTCCAAGGCCCAAGGGGGAGGTGATTAGGTGTTTGCCCAGATAGAGCAGGCGAATGTCTAAGCCAGCGGTCGGCAAACCGCGGCTGGTGAGCCACCTGCGGCTCTTTGGCCCCTGGAGTGCGGCTCTTCCGCAAAACACCACGGCCTGGGCGGGTCCATGTTGAAGAAGTGGCGTTGGAAGAAGTTTACGTTTAAAAAAATGTGGCTCTCCGAAGAAATGTCCATCGTCGTGCTGTCGGCATTTCCGCACGGCCACAGCATTCGCCGGGTCAGCCGGAGTGAGCTCCCCAAACCGCAGGGGGGTCCGGACGGGTCCCCCAGCTTTGGGGAAGGGCCTCCTGCTTCCCACGTGTCCTTGCTGGTTCCTGTCTGCTCTGCCGCCGGCTCTGGCGAAGGGTTTCCCGTTTGCCGTGGAGGAGCGGACGGCTTTCCGTGTCCTCGGCGGCGCCTCCTCGCTGTCGGCTCGGCCTCCCTCCCGCCCTCACTCGGCGGCGAACACCGGGAGAGACAAATGCGCGGCGCCTTCCGGTCCATAAATATAAATTGTGCGCTAATTCCCCCAAAGCATCTATACGTTGTAAACCTGGAGACTCCTCGCACAGCTGCTCCGCGCTGAGCGGTGGCTTGTCCAGAAGGGGACAATCTGTGTCTCTAATTGCTGTCACTGGAGCCCAGATTCATTAGGCGACTTCCCCATTAAACGTGAGCATTAATTTGTCTGATGAAATATCGCCGCGGCAGCGTTCATTAGCCGTGCCCGCGGACGGCGCGGCTCCTGCCTCCGAACCGCGGTTAATCCCGCTAATGGGCACCTCCCGGCTCGGGGTGTGCGGGCAGAGGCACGCCCTCGCCTCACCCCGGCAACTTCTGGGGAGTGCGAACCCCGCCAGGTACGTTCCACACGAGTATGGGGCGTCCTCAGGGCAGGGACGGGGGGACAGAGCGGGGAGACCACGGGCTCTCGGCTCATCGGGGGAGCCACAGGGGCCACGAAATGTCACCTCGGGCCGAAACCGGTTTGGCTCAATGGATAGAGCGTCGGCTTGGGGACTGAAGGGTCCCGGGTTCGATTCCGGTCAAGGGCATGTACCTTGGTTGCGGGCATATCCCCAGTAGGGGGTGTGCAAGAGGCAGCTGATCGATGACTCTCTCTCATCGATGTTTCTAGCTCTCTATCTCTCTCCCTTCTTCTCTGTACAAAATCAATAAAATATATTTAAAAAAAAAAAAAGAAAAGAAAAGAAATGTCACCTCGGAACAAAGGGGTAAAAGGATCCTCTCCTTTGGGGCAGGCGGGTACTCCCCCCCTTTTTCCCATCATCTCGCAGGGGGCCGGCCCACTAAGCCCGGCGCACGCACTCTCCCTCCGGAAGAGGAATCGGCAGAAGCCGGCTGGCTAGCCCTGTGCTCGGCAAACGCATTCGTCCACAGAGCCAGATACCAGCAGGACAACGACTGAAATTTCTTGGGAGAGTCAAAATTTTAAAACTTAAACTTCCCCTACCGCCACTTCTTCAAAAAAAAAAAGACTCTCCCAGGCCGTGGTATTTTGTGGAAGAGCCACACTCAAGGGGCCAAAGAGCCGCATGTGGCTCACAAGCCGCAGTTTGCCGATCACCGGGCTAACCTATCTGATTCTGATCGGCCCAGGACGGCGTGTCAAACAGGAGGGAAGTGCAGGGGTCCTGGGGGACTGTCCCCATGTCCTGGCAGGATGGGGGCCCCCCAAGCACCGCACAGCCTCGGGGACCCGGCTCCAGGGGTGCATGGCAGAGCCAAGTGGGGGCTCCCTCCACAGCTGGGAGCCGTGCGGTCTCGGGGCCACGCCGAGCTGGGGTGGCCCGCTCACCTGCCTAGGAAGGGGTGCGGGGGGATGGGTGCTGAGTCGGGAGGGAGGCCACGGGAGGAGTCCCGCTCTGCCCACCCCGTCTTCCCACCAGGAGGAAGGACGGTGGACAAGGCCACCACGGGGCCGCCCCACCCCACCGGTCACAACACGTCGGGGACACGCTGACTGTCTCCCGCGCTCCTGCAGGCCCAGGAGGACACGTGTGTTCTTGCTCACAGACTCCTGTCCGGGGACACAGAAACGGGAGGGGCCGGGGACACGCCGCCCTGGGCCGTGGGCTCAGTGGCCGCCAACGCTGCTCCGTTCACTTCGGTTCCTCGTGCGTGTGGCCTGCACGCTCACACCGCCGTCACGGGTGTGCCGCCTGCTCAGCTCCCACGCACGCGTGGAAGCGCCTCCCGCCTTCTTTGTTCTTTGATCAAAAGGAAATCGATCTCCGTCTGGACACGATCCTGGCTTTCGCGCTCGGACGACGCTGCTGCGTGTGAGGGGCCGTTTCCACGGCGTCTGCCACGCCCACCCTCACCCGGGCGCGCCCAGAACGCCGCTGCCACGCCGGTGTCCTTGCTTCTCCCGCGTCTCCGTCTCCGGGGCTGGGTCAGACATTTCGGGGGGAGTTTGTGAAGCGGGGACAGGCGTCTGGGAAACCCTTCACGTTTCCCACGCGTTAAAGCGTCAGCAGCAGCATCCACCTGCTTCTGTCCAGGTCGGGACAGCCTCCTGGCGGCCTCGGCCCGCTCCCCGGAATGTTCTGGGAGCATCTCTCTCCCGCGGCCAGCAGAGGGGGTCTCCCGGGGGGGGCGGGCTCCTGGCGGGAGGCCTGGCCCTCTCTGCTACCTCCAGGCCCTGGAGCCGGGGCCACGGCGGGAGGCACGGCCATGGTGAGGACACGTGGCCAGGGACACGTGGCCAGGCTCCCCTCCTGGGACAGGCCCGTGGCGGGGGCCCTGGGGGACTGTCCCCCTGGCAGGATGGGGGCCCCCAAGCACCGCACAGCCTCGGGGACCCGGCTCCCGGGAGGGCAGTGCTCCTCGGGAAGAGTGGGGAAGGCAGAGGTCACAGAGAAGGGGCGTTGGCACCTCGTTCTGGGGGTGCAGAACCCACAGGCGGGGTCCCGGCCTCACCGCGCTCCTGGGCCGGTCTGCGGTCCGCAACCTGAGTCCCGCCCGTGGCCAGCTGCCCGTGTGGTTCCCGATGGTCGGTGCTCAGCCCGCCTCTCCCATCTGACCAGGGTCCCCGCGGCCCCCGGCCCCTCGGCGGGCGGCCCCAGCACCAGGCCCGGCTGCAGGAGGCGGGTCTCTCAGGGATGGCCAGGCGCGGGGCACCCATGGGTGGCCCCCAGGAATGAGACATCCCAGCCTTGGGACAGGGCACGGGTGGCCAGCCTCTCGTTCTACAAACAACTGCGCGCGCAGGGTCCTCGGGGGCGTGAGCGGAGGGAGATGGAGCGGGGCCTGAGGGGTGCCGGGCCCGCTCTCGGAGACCACAGGGGCCACCAGAAGGAGGTCATTCCAGGCGGGGTCTGTGGGCACGGACATCCTACAGCGGGGCCAGGCCCCTGCCCTGCAGGGACAGACAGGAGGACGGGGAGGGGTGGGAGGCAGCCGGGGACAGAGCCACGGTGCCCGCTGGCCGGGTCCCAGGGCCAGGCCTCATGGAACCTGGCTGTGGTTTCGGGGCTCCCTCCTGGCCTGGCGGGGCTCGCTGAGAGGGGACGTCCCAGGGGCCATGCTCCCAGCCCCCCAGCTCTGCAGGAACGCCGCCGCCCTCGGGGCTCCCCCACCCCGTCAGGGAGGTCGGGGGCGGCAGGCGAGGGCCCAAGGCTCGCCGCTGCCACTGCTCTGAGGCCCGCGCCCCGCACACCCTGCCGGCCCTGAGCTGTATTGATTCCCCGGGAAACAGACCACAATTATTTCTGAAAATGGATGGCATATTTGTCCACCCTCCAGAGCAGCCCAGACTCCGATAGATAAAGCGTCAGGAGGAAAATCAAAGAAAATGGAGGTGTCCGTAGCGCAGATAGATTTTTCTTTCTTGTCGGCCACGTCCAAGCGACTGGCAGGAAAGCGGGAACCGGGACGGAGGGGCAGGGCAGCGGCCGGGGGAGGTGCCGGCGGGAGGGGCTGCGGGAGCCGCCGTCAGGCCCCCGGCCCGTCCCCCGGTGGCCTAAGAGCTCTCAGTCCTTGTTCTCAGGAGATGCAGCCTCCCTCCACCGCCCCGTCTGGCCCACCCCAGGTTCCGGCCGGAGCCCCAGGGGGTGAAGCCAGGGAACGGCGACATCCCCTTTCACACATGAGACAGTCTGACCCTCAGCGCTGTCACCCTCTCTCCTGCCCCATGGTCCCCGGGGGCCGTCTGGGGGCCCATGTCCGTATCTAATGAACGGACAGGACCCCCGGGACACGTGGCCAGGTCTCCCCTCCTGTGACAGCCCCGCAGCCTGAGGAACCCCCCACAACCCCCCGCGCAGCCTAGGGGACCCAGCTCCCCCGGGGAGGAAGGTGCACCTCGCAGGCCTGCCATCCTGCACCCCGAAGGCGCCGGTCAGTACGACGTTCGGACGGGCCTTGAAGCAGCAAGAGGAGGCGCCGGCCGAGTGTCCAGGTCCCCCGGCCTGCACACAGACCTGGGGGTCGCTGGGGGGGGGGGGTGAAGTCGGGCCCAGGGCCTAGGTCGGGGGCGGTTCCCCGCACGCAGCTCCCTGTGCCCAGGCTCGCGGGAGAGCGGGCTGAGCGACCCCACGGTGCTCCCGGACGGGGCGGCCCCGGCTCACCTGTGTGTATCCGCAGGTGCACCTTCAGGTGGTGGGACGTGCGGAAGGTCTTCCCGCAGTACGGACAGTCCTTCATGGCCGAGCCCAGGCCCCGGTCCCGCAGCAGCGCGGGCGGCTGCACGCCGGCCGCTCTCCCCGCCTCCTCGCCGAGGTCTGCAGGGGGAAACGTTGGCACGTCACTTCACGCCCGTCAAACGCTGTTCGCACCCGCACCGCCAACGCCACGCGGAGACACACGTGTCGATACCACACCTGTCTGTCTCCTTCTTCTAAATCTGACAGAATGCTGACAATTCATGTATTTCCTTGTTATTCTCCAAAATTATTTCATCTTTCCTATCATCGTCTTAAGCAGCATATGGTACCTTTATATCGAACTGAATTAAACAAGAACGGAAACAGCTGTGTCAGCAGCTGGTCGGATCTCTCCTCTTGCTTAGCTCCTATTAAATATAGTTTTTCCCCCAAAAGTTTAGCAATGGAGGGGCTTGGTTGGTGGTGACTAATTTATAAGAGGGGCTGGCGGGGGAGTCGCCGAGGGACTGAAGTCACTTTTGCATCGTATGAAGCAAAAAACGGAAAACGGAAAGCGTCCCGGCCGAGCCCACAGGCGTGCAGGCCCGGGCCCCGCAGGGGGCAGGAAGGAAGTGGCCCAGCGGGTCCTCCCGCCCGGGCCGGCTCCGCGGGGCTGCTGGGACCTCGCGGGCGGGAGAAGCCTGGAAAGGCAGCCCCACAGTCCGCCCGCCATGAGCACGGAGACGCGCCCACGGGCCCGTGCGGACGCGGTGAATCCCCGTCCGCGTGGAGCCGCAGCGCAGCGCTACCCGCGCCCTCCGGCCGCCGCTCCTGGAGCCCAAACCGTTAGACGGCGGAGCCGGGTTTGCAGGCAGCCGCCTGCCGCGTGGATAAGCCGGGCCGCGACAGTGCAGACCACGGCGGAAACTCCGAGCGTTTGGAGAACACGTCAGGGCCGTGGTCGGCAAACCGCGGCTCGCGAGCCACAGGCGGCTCTTTGGCCCCTGGAGTGTGGCTCTTCCACAAAACACCACGGCCTGGGCGAGTCTATGTTGAAGAAGTGGCGTTAGAAGAAGTTTAAGTTTAAAAGATTTCTCCAAAGTAATGTCAATTGTCCTGTTGATAGTTGGCTCTGTGGACTGATGGGTTTGCCGACCGCTGTGTCAGGGCGAGGCCCGAGGGGGCGGGGCGGGACGGGGTGGGAGCCGTGCGTTGGGAGTGGACAGAGGGGGCTGCACTGACCACCTCACAGACCCGAGGCCCGGCGGCGCCCGGGCTGGCGGGATCCTCGCCTGCTGCAGCCCCCACCCCCTCTGGAGGCCTCACCTAGACCCTCTGGGAGAACGAGGGGACCCTCTGGGGTGACCACAGGCCTGGGCTCATTCCACGTGAGCGATGGCAATGCATATCGCTGCCTCCTGCAGCACCGTGTGTGGGCTCCACGCAGACCCACAGGCGTGAGCGGGACTCGGGGCCCTGAGCTGGACGGGGCAAGCGCCCTTGGTCTTAGGCTCCCTGCAGACGCTCTGCGTGGAGCACCCTCTGCCTCAGACCGCCCGCGACGGCCCGTCACCATGGCGAGTCCCGGAGGGCTCGCGGGAGCCGGAGCTCCGACCCCTCTCACCGGGGCGCTGTTCTGAGGGCCCCGCCCAGCACCAGGTCCGGGCCTCCTCACCTGTGTGCAGACTCCCGACGAGGGCCGGGGTCCAGGGCCACGGGCACCGGAGGCTGCGCGGTGCCTCGGCGAATGCAGCCGGCAGGGACCCCGCTCCCGGGCGCCCGTTTCCCCAGAGCCCGGGAGAAGGATGGTTCAAGCAGCGGCAGTGCCCGCTCCTGCCGCCCGCCGGCCCCTGCCCTCAGCACGGGCACCGGCCTCCCCGCCTCCCTCGGCCTCTGAGGCCGGGACCGGGGGTCAGTAGCCACCAGTGGGCCGCCCGCCCCCAGAGGACAGCGGCTCTCAGCCGGGTTACAGAGCACCAGGGGCCGGAGGCTGTCTCCGGGAGAGGTGAGCTGTGGGCTTCTCACCTCCTTCCCCTCCCCCGGGTGTTCCTCCCATCGCTTCTCAGCGCGAGTGGGAGGCAGCAGAGCAGGGAGGGCGGGGGGAGAGGAAGGAACATCCTGGTGAGGGACATATGGGCGGCTGCCTCCCTCCCACGCCCCGACTGGGGCCGAGATCAGACCTGCAACCCAGGTGCATGCCCCCGCCCCCCGGGAACAGAACCTGGACCCCTTTCTTTTTTAAACTATGTTTTTATTGATTTCAGAGAGGACGGGCGAGGGAGAGAGAGATAGAAACATCAATGATGAGGGAGTCATTGATTGGCTGCCTCCTGCACGACCCCACTCGGGATTGAGCCCACAACCCGGGCACGTGCCCTTGGCCGGAATCGAACCTGGGACCCTTCAGTCTGCAGCTGATGTTCTATCCACTGAGCCACACCGGGTAGGGCTTAAAAAATATCGTTACTGACGTCAGAGAGGAAGGGAGAGGGAGAGAGAGAGAGAGAGAAACATCCACGATGACAGAGAATCAGGGATCGGCTGCCTCCTGCAACACCCCACACTGGGATCCAGCCCGCAACCCGGGCCTGTGCCCTGACCGGGAATCGAACCCTGAGCCAGGCCGGCAGGGCAGGAGTGGGTGTTTGCCGCTCTGTTCCCGGGGCCCTCGTGTCCCGTGATCTGCACGTGGGCACAGCCCCCAAGTCTTCCCCCAACAGCCCTAGTGGTACCGTGGGGCCGAGGGCCAGTCAGACAGGAAGGAGGATGGGATGGAGCCGAGCGGAGCTGGGGGGACGGTCCACGCGGCCCGGCGCCCTGAGCGATGAGCACAGATAAGGCCGCAGCAGGCGGTTCCAGCGGGGGGGGGGGGGGGGGGGGGGGGGGGGAGGGCGCCGGACTGTCGTCACGCGGAGGCTGGCCTGGCCCCTGCCTTTCATCTCTCCGCCGCGGACATGTGTGGCCCAATAAAGAGAATACATTTATAAGATAAACAGCCTTCGCTGCAGATTTAAGAATCTAATTTTCACTTTACACGGAGATGGGATTTTTTATTTTTTTTTCCTGAGGGCCAGAAGGCCCGTGGCGTTTACTCTGAGACTGAATCCAAGTAGAAAAACAAACTCTGGGTGACGGTGAAGGGGACGGTGGGTGGTCCCGGGGAGTGTCCGGAGCGGCCGCGAGCGGGGCGGGGCGGAGGGCTAGGGACGCGCGGCCAGGCTGTGTGCGGGCCCTCCCGCCCCTGGGCCGCTCCGAGGCCGACGCTGCAGCCTCGTCCCCCGTGTGACGGGACGACAGCCGGCCGTCCCCCGTGGGACGCCCGGGAGAGGCCTGAGCTCGCCCGCGCCCTGTGCGCCCTCCCGCACCTCACCCCCCCCCCCCAGCAGGAAGCAATCCGGTCCTGGCTACAGACGGGTCCCGCCCCCCAGGGAGCAGGCGGGGAAAGGAAGGGGCAGTTTAAATACCGAGCTGTGGTCCTCGGTCGGACGCTGTTGGGTGGGTAGATCCTTCTAAGAACTGTCCTTCCCACAACCTAGTTCCCCCCTGGGCGGACGCACTCCCCAGGCCTTCCGGGGACGGAAGGACGTGTGGACGGAGGTCAGCCTCAGACCCCTCACCTGCTCCTCACACTCACTTGGACCCGGAGTGGCCCTGGGTCCCTCTGGCTGCAGCTGGGGGCCGTCTCCTTCCCCTGCCTCCCTGGATGGGGGAAGGCTGGGGAGACCCCTGGGACCCACACGCCCCGCTCTGGGGACAGAGCCCACAACCCAGGTGTGAATCTAACCAAGAACCGAACCGGTGACCTCCTGGTTCACAGGTCGATGCTCATCCTCTGAGCCACGCCAGCCGGCGGGGACCCTGTACCACTAAGCACTCTGGGATCCGCTCCTCAGAAACGGAGTGGTGTATGGGCGCAGTGATAATATTCCGGAGGGAACGGGCTGCAGGGCTCCCCCTTTCCGGGGACAGGTGACCGGGGACAGGTGACCGGGACCAGGTGACCGGAACCCTGCACGCTCTCCCTGTCCCCACGGCGGGGGTGTTTGCTGGAAAAGAGCAGGCAGGCCCCGGCGTCCAGGTCCCCAGCCGGTTCAGAGCGACGCGGAGAACAGAGCCAGAGACCACGCCGGGGACAGAGACCGCCCTGTGCATCGGGCCTGTGTGTCAGTTCTCACTTCATCCCTCCTCCCCCTCATGCCCACAGTGCATCTTGGGAAGGTTTCCTTTCAAAACATTACAAAGAGGATGTTGGTGGTGTTGATGGTGATGATTGTGATGATGGTGGTAATGATGATAGTGATAATGAGGTCATAGTGATGATGAGGTGATGGTGAGGATGAGGTGATGGTGAGGATGGTGGTGATGGTGATGATAGTGATGGCAATGATATGATGATGTGAGGATGATGGTGGTAACGATGATGGTTATGATGAGGTCATAGTGATGATGGTGATGGTGGTGATGGTGATGATGATGATGGTGATAATGGTGATGATGGTGTTGATAGTGATGAGGTGATGGTGATGATGATGAATGGTGATGTTGGTGATGGTGATGATAAGGTAATGGTGATGATGGTGATGATGACGGTGGTGATGATTAGGTAATGGTGATGATGATGGTGATCATGATGGTGATGATGGTGGTGATGATGGTGATAATGATGGTGGTGATGGTGATGATGAGGTGATGGTGGTAATGGTGGTGATGAGGTAATTGTGATGATGATGATGATGAGATAATGGTGATGATGGTGGTGATCATGATGGATGATGATGGTAATGATGGTGATAAGTTCATGCAGTGACTGGAGAGTTTTCTCAGCAATCTCACCTGGATAAGGTAGCTGTCTATATACCTGAGCACTTACCTCTTTATACCATGAACTAGCTATGGTATTTTGTTTTATGGAATTTCTAGTATAACAGTAAATACATTTTCCTAGATGAGTTGTCAATTTGGAGCCTTGTTTAAAAAGTACCACAGAAGTCTGAATCTCAACTCATTAATGAAAAAACAAAAACAAAACTATTTTTGGTGACTACAGGGTGAACAGGACATCAAAAAATTGCATCTTTCTTCATTTCTTTGCCCCCACAGAGTAGTCTCTAAAATCGTCCCTGGGGAAAGGAAATAGCTCTTAGGAGAAAGTCCAAAAGAATGCACAGCTCCTCTTAAAAGCTTAACACTTTCCCTAATTTTGAAAACTTTAACACGCATCGACTCAAACGAGACAATGGTTGCTGGGGTAGAGATTCCCAGGTGAGCGTTCTCTTGGATTTTTTTTTTTAATTACTTTAAACGGGCGGTGTGCGGGGACACCATGACATCTCTGTCAACAACCCTATGGAACTCTGGGAAGGCCAGGCCCCGGGGCCTGCTGCTCTGGTGTCTCTGCCGCCTCATCAGCTCCCGGCGTCTGATGGCCATATATAGTCATCGAGAAAGCCACACATGAATATGGATTGGCCGAGTGTTTGTTTAAACACAGAGATATTTCTGTCCACTTAGGGGGAGGCCAGAGCCAGCTGCCCTTCGGGTCTCCGGACCGGAGACGGGACGGGCCCCCACCTCCCCCCCCACCCCCGCCCAGCTCACCAGCCCATTTCCGTGTGTCCGGGAGCGGAGGTGCAGAGGGCTGTCCCTGCCCCTTCGCTGCCTTTTTCCACCTTTGACCCACATCAACACCGGGCTTCTCTGCGTTTGGCAAGACAGGGTTTCGGGAACTGGGGAAATAGGTCATAAAAAGGCTAAAGTTTGGAGAGAAAAAAACTCACAGAAGATACTGGGATCTCAAATAGCTTCGCTAAAGCAACATTGTGATGAGTTAAGTGAAAATGAATCAGAAACACATGGATTAAATTTCCCTTAACATACACAAGGCTCCGGCGTCACGCGCTTCAGGCCAACGTGTCCTGGTTTTACGGAGCCCAGGCCCGCTCCCAGCCGCCGGGAGCGTGGCACCCTGGGGCGACGGGCCACCCATGGGGTCTCTCCCGGGCGTCCTGAGACCTGCGCGGCGACATGCTCTGCGCTCCGCGTGCCCGTTCTGCCAGGGCCCTCGGCCGCGGTGGGTGGCGCCCTGGGCCCCGCTTGGGGACTGACCCGGGGCATGGCAGGCAGGACTTGGGGACACCTGGTGTGACGGGTCTCCTTGGGCTCTGCACCCCCTCTCTCCCCTCTGGCCTGGGCAGGGGTGCAGCCTGGAACCCGCCCTGGACACAACTAGGGTGACCATGGCCCGAGCACCGAGCAGGCCCACCATGACCCGCTGGGCGAGGAGAGCAGGTGGAGCGAGGGGCTGGAGGGGGCGGGCCAGGGCGCAGCGTCTCCGGAGGGGGGACACGGGGCGGGGGAGCCTGGGAGGGGAGGGACGGCCCTGGGCCCATCGCTCTCTAGAACAGCCCCCCTCCTTCTCAGGGTCCTCAGCCCCACCCACATGGCCCCCTACTGCTCTGACCTCACTGCCCGCGCCCTCCCCCCACCCCACCCCCCAATTCTCATCATCCATCTTCTCTCCTCCTCAGACCTCCGCAGGGTGGGGAACGTCCGGCTCGCAAGCCCTATAAGGCTCGTGAAATCACTTGGTCACCATCAGGGGTGAGTTCGGGAAATGTCTGACCAAACAGAGCGGCTCATTTTTATTTACTTACTTTTTAGTTTATTAAATATACTTTTATTGATTTCAGAGAGAAAGAGAGAAGGAGAGAGAGATAGAAACATCAATGATGAGAGAGAATCATCGATCGGCTGCCTCCTGCACGCCCCACACTGGGGATGGAGCCCGCACCCCGGGCTGTGCCCTGACCGGGAATGGAACCCTGACCTCCTCGTTCCTAAGTCGATGCTCAGCCCCGGAGCCACTGGCCAGCGAGCAGGGTAATGTTTGAGGGGATGATTGGGAATGGCCTGGAATTATGCTATAAACACCCCAACGGCCCTGAGCAGGAACAGGGTTCCCCCCACCCCCACCCCCACCCCGGAGCTAGGTCCAACCCCCCGGGACTCTCCAAAGACACCTCTCCCCGGAGTCCCTGAGCACCCCGCATCTGCAGGGATCCCGACACCCCGCGGTGGGCAGCGCCCTCTGCTCTGCTCCTTCCCGCTGCCGCCTCCCTCTGCCCGCTCTGACCTGGGGTCGGCTGCTCCCCTCCGGGCCCTCCGGGCCCTCCCACCAGGCCCACCGGGCCCACCAGGCCCCATCCAGAACACGAGCCCCGGCACCAGGGACCGGGCCGCTGTGCGAGGCACGTCCTGGGACGTGTAGGCGCTCTGACAAGAACAAGCTTTTAAGCCCTGACCAGCTCTTCTCAGACAACGAGAGCATCCGAGGGGCAGCAAGCTGGGAGTCGGAGGCTGAGGTCCGCCTGGGGGGAAGGACCCGGGGCACCCGCAAAACCCCAGCGACGCCCCTCAGTGCTCAGCAGCACCCCAGGGCCTGTGGTGTGACGCCAGCGGGGTGGGCAGGGGTCTCCGGTTCCTCCCGTCCGGGGGAAGGACCACGCACCGGCTCCACCAGCACGGCCACCGACCAGCTCTCTCAGGGACCTTAGCCTCCCCTCCTCCCTCAAACGAGGCCTCGCCGCCCCGAGGAGACATCGACCAACCAACGAGAACAGTGAGACCGGTGCCCTCCAGCGAAGCCACACCCCGCTGGCCGCCCTCATCGTTGCCGAATATGCGGTGTGCCTTCCCTGCTGCACAACTTAAACTAAGGACTTTTTTCTTCCTTTAAAAGAAAGAAGACAACTAGAGAAGCCTCTACTTCCAAACAGACCACAGATTTCTCCATAATTTATTTTCTTAAACACACACGCACACACACACACACACACACACCATACCCTATAGCTTTTAAGATCCTTTTAAGATAATTTACAGCCCCTCTTTAGGGGGAGGAGAAGGTGGGGGGCGGATCTCGCCTGCGGGTTCCCAGGAATTCCTCCTCCTCCTCCCCACGCGGCCCTGGGACGCTGACGGAGCTTTTGAAAATGAACGGGTCCATGGCCGCCACCTGTGGGGCCGGGTTCGAGAGCGGGGGACAGGCCCCAGGGAGCGGGGTTCGGCCAGGTCCTTTTCAGACACAGAGGGCACCTCGGCGTCCCTCTCCTTTAAGGCAGGCCCCCCCCGGACGCCGGCCGAGCCTCTCGCCGGAACCAGGGGGCCCGGCTTCTCCTACCGCCGCTCCGATTACTGTGAAAGTCACCGGCGCCTCCGAACCACAAATATTGACAGTTTACTGCACAACACGCTCCTGACATTTGAAGGTCACGCGGTACAAAGCACGGACTCTGTTCTAGGAGCGTCGGGAACAAAGAGATACACGATAAGCAATTACCGCCCCGGCCGGCGCGGGGTCCGCACGCCGGGCCGACGCCGGGTCCGTGGGAGGCGCGGGGCCGTGTCGCAGGAGCCGGGCGCAGCGCGCTGCGGGGACCGGGGGCTGCGATGGCCCGGGGACGGCTGCCGGCGTGGGGGGGGGGGGAGGCCTGGGCGTGGCGCGCAGGGGCCCTCCCCACCCCACCCCCGATGTCGGGTCGCAGTGCCACTCGGCCGCGGAGGGCCGGCCTCACTTCCCAGCCAGGCTCCCCCAAAGCCACTGCGCGCAGCACAGTCACGTTCGGCCTACTTTCCTCGATGGGTCTGCGTGCGGCTGGAAGGAATTTTAAATATAGATTTTTATTGATTTCGGAGAGGAGGGGAGAGGGAGAGAGACAGAAGCATCCATGATGGCAGAGAATCACGGATCAGCTGCCTCCTGCACGCCCTACACTGAGGATCAAACCCGTAACCCTGGCATGTGTCCTGACTGGGAATCGAACCCGGGACCCTTCAGTCTACAGGCCAAAGCAGCCAGGGCTGGAGGCATCTCTAAAATTCCTTCCAGCCAGGCCAGCTGAAGTGGCTCCGGGGTTGAGCGTTGGCCTATGACCCAGGGGGTCAGGCTTTGATTCGTGGTCAGAGCACCTGCCAGGTGTGCGGCTCCATCCCCAGTGTGGGGCGTGCAGGAGGCAGCTGATCCATCATGGATGTTTCTCTCTTCCTCCCTCCCTCTCCACTCTTCTCAGAAATCAATAAAATATAAAAATAAAAAACTCACACCCAGTCCCAGGCTGGTGACCCCAGGCGGCCCGTCCCCAAGGCTGTGGCACCCACACACGTACCCCCACCCCCGCCCAGGCGCGCGGCCGCCGGGCACAGGGAAGGCTCTGCGGACACGGGGGCTATGGGGGAGCCCTAGGCACCGTCTGCTCCTGACCCTCCCCGGAGGCTGCTCAGCCTCGGCCCCTTCCCGGCTGAGGCTGGATGGAAGGGGTTCAATGACAGGTTAAGCCCGTGGTCGGCAAACTATGGCTAGCAAGCCACATGTGGCTCTCTGGCCCCGGGAGTGTGGCTCTTCCACAAACTACCACGGCCCGGGCGAGTCTGTGGTGAAGAAGTGGCATTAGAAGAAGTTTAGGCTTAAAGAATGCGGCTCTCCGAAGACATTTCAGTCGTTGTCCTGTTGCCGTTTGGCTCAGGGGAAACCGGGTTCTGCCCACCGGGGGGCCTGGAATCCCGGGCCAATGACACCGCCGCTCTGAGGTTCCGTTTCCTCCTCCGCAGCCCGGGGCGGTCTCCATCCTCCTTCCCCACGGCGCTGGGCGCAGGACGCGCTCCGGGCACAGCGCCCCGCCCGCGGCGGGGCCCACGGGACATGCACGCGGGCGGGGACCTGGGGGCCTCAGCGCCCTCCCCACCTGCCAGCTCCGGGTGAGGAAGGGTTAGGGGCAGAACTGGAATGCTGGGGACCAGCTACGACGACAGGAAACGGGAGGCTGCTCTGCACGTGACCGCTCTGTGCTACCAGGAAGCACCCGCCCACCTGCGGGAGCTGTGTGCCCGGGCCTGGGCGCCCCGTTGGACACGGCCCCTCCGCCGTCACAACGGGGGGATGGACACCTCGGGGCTCTCCGCAGCCCCTGCCCCTGGGCCTGCCACCTGGTGCGGGGGCGCCTGGGGGTGCCCGCCCTCTGCGCCCCGCCCTCTGCGCCCCGCGCCCCCAGCATGACGTGTCACCTGCAAAGATCACCCGCACTCACATCCCCCCGCCTGTCAGTCCTCATCCCCGCGTCATCTCGGCCCTCCTGCCCCGTGAAAGCGCCAGGTGCGGCGGGGGGCAGAGCAGATTCTGTGGGGACCCGCTCTCCCCGCTGCCGGCAGGATCGGGGTGAATGCTCACAGAGGACTCAACCTGCCTGCAACACGGGCTCGAGCAGTCACCGGCAGCCCGGCCCCCACGGCTGTCGGTGACAGAGGGCGCTGCTCCCCCGAACAGCCTCGCCCCGAGTCGTCCCTCCGAACCCCCAAAGACCAGGCGGGAACCCTCCCACCCTCACGGCGGAAACCCACTCGGGCCCCAAGGGAGCTTCACCTCCACGGGGATCCCCTGTCCCAGACGGAGCCGGGGGGCCTGGGAGTCACCCCGACTCCCTTCAGAGCGGCACGGACGGCCGGGCCTGGGACCAGGCGCCCCTCTGCATGCACTGTGAGCGCCCGCGCACGGGAGGCGGGCGGCATCGCCACACGTAACGGGCACGCTATCAGGGTGAACAAAAGCCCTCCGCCAGGACGGAGCTCGGCTCCGTTTCCTAAAATTTAAGGCGCGGGCCCCGAATGATTCCGGGGGGGGGACGTGTTTATTGGCATTAAATCCCGGGAGCGGGGCCCTCCCTCGGGGCACACATTTCTGCCTCCGAAAGGCAGGCCCGTGCGCCGTGCTGTCTCTTTAAGGAGCCGCGCCGTGTCAGGGGGGAGCGGAGGCCGGCCACGTGATGCCGGGGTTGCTATGGTAAATATGCATTTTTTATTGAAGAGTAAACAGGGGCAGGAAACAAGTGTCAGTTGCCAGCTCGGAAGTCACTGCCATCTTTGAGCGGAGCCCAGGGACCCGGGCCCTTCTCGTCCGACAGCCCCCGCCGGAGGCTGGCCGGCGCGGGACCCAGACAGGGGACCGGTCACCTCAGAGCCGGCCGTGGCCACACCGGGTGCTGATGGAGACGTCAGAGGACGGATAAAAACCAGCAAGAAAATAAAAAAATAAAAAAACGGGATCAGCTGTGCCCAGCACAACCCTCTTTCTGGAGATGTGCTGCCGGCTCTGGCCTCGGCCCGGGCACAGACAGGGCAGTGTTGGGGCGCCCGGCCCGGCCGGTGCGATTCCCGGTCAGTCAGGGCACATGTCTGGGTTGCGGGCTCGGTCCCCAGCAGGGGGCGTGCAGGAGGCAGCCGATCGATGGTGATGTTTCCATCTCCTGCTCCCTCTCCCTTCGTCTCTCTCTAAAATCAATAAAAACGTATATATATATATATATATATATATATATATATATATTTTAAAGTAGGACCCAGTGTGAGCACGTGTCTCAGAGCGAACCCCTCAGGCTCTGGGGCGCCCCCAGACCGGCCCGAAGGAAGGGGACCAGGAACGAGCTTCCGGGGAGCAACGACAGGCCCCCGGGCGCCCGGAAGGAGGGGCAGCCGTGCCCGGGGACAAGGGGCCGGGCTGGACCCTCGTGTCTGCCGCTGGGGGCCGCTCAGGACGCGAGAGGGGTGACCCCAAGCTCCGGTCCGACTCCAACGGCTCCTGAGCCAACCGGGCGCACACTGCCCCTCACGGCCTTCGCTTCCCTGTCGGAGCTGGACGCAGCCACGGGCGCCAGGGAATCTGGGCGTCGCGGGAGACAGAGGGTGAGCTAGGCCTGTGTGCCCCTTAGGCCCTTAGGCCCCGGTGCTTCCAACAGGCATGCCACCCAGATTGCTTGAGCCCGCTTAGATGCCACGGACCTTTCCTTCTCCTTTTTTTTTTTAATTTTTTTTTTTAAGTATTTTTATTGATCTCAAAGAGGAAGGCAGAAGTAGAGGGAGAGAGAAACGTCAGTGAGGAGAGAAAATCATGGACCAGCTGCCTCCTGCCCCAACCCCCCACCCCACACACACACACACACACACACTGGAGATCCAGCCTGCAACCCGGGCCTGTGCCCTGACGGGGAATCGAACCCTGAACCCCGGGGCCG
>CM072936.1:47127843-47155343 GCA_036971965.1 Nyctalus aviator | reverse complement strand
CTGGGAGCTGGGAGTGGGGCTGGGAGCGGGCAGTGTCCGCAGGGAGGACAGGAGAAAGTGGCCCAAAGCCCTGCCAGAGAAAGTCTGACCACGGCCTCGCTCCATTCAAGCTCGGGCCACGCTGCAGACTGGAAATGGCCTGATTGTGAGCCGTCCCGCTCAGGCCTGGGGATGCTGCTTCCTTTGTTCTCAGGCCAAGCCTGGCCCCGGGAGGCGGGCTGGGAAACCCGATCCCTCCCCCGGGCGCTGGCAGACTCAGGGCGGCTGGCCCGCCCCCTCCACGGGAAGCTGCAGGCGCATCAGCGTGGACCGTGCGGACAGACGGCCTTCCCCTGGCTGGACACGCCCCGGGCACGGCCAGGGGACAGCAGAGGCAGGACACGGCCTTCCCCCGGGAGGGCGGCCGGCCAGGGAGGCCAGTCTGCCATCCACCTGCCGGGACTCCAGGAAGCTCTGTGTCCGTGTCCGTGTCCTTGAGGCCACAGGGCAGAGGTCACAGGTCACAGGTCACAGCCACAGGGCAGAGGTCACAGGCCACAGGGCAGAGGTCACAGCCACAGGGCAGAGCGGGACCCGGCCATCATGAAGGGGGCGTTTCATTTTTACAGAACGCCAGCCCCTGCCCGGCCTCCCCACCGCTCCAGACCGGCCCCCGCCGAGGGAGAACGGGCCTCAGGACAGCGCTGCCCCTCGGGGGCCCGCAGGGTGGGCCGTGCCCGCCATCACCAGGCGCTCCCGATGGGCACGCGCTCTCTGCCCCGCGTCCCTCGGGGGCACACTCCCGCGCCGGGCACGCGTCCCCCGGCGGGCGCCCGAGGGGGGTATTTATGGCACGGTGCACTTTTCATGGCTGGAAATTAATGAACATGCCTCGCTCATAACAGCAGGCACCTGGATGCATCGCGAGCAATCGGAAACAGATTTATTCTTATTAGCGTGTGCGCAGCTCTCCGGGGAGCGGAGGGACGCGCGGGGCAGCGATGCTGGGAAGTCTGTCCCCGGAGCTGTGAGCCCCGCCCCGGACGGCCAGGCAGAGGCACCCAGGGGAGCCGTCGGTGGGTGGGGCGCAGGCCCCGGAGAGGGAGGCTCTGCGGCCGTTAGCCGCCACGGGCAGCGACCGGCAGAGGAGGTCACGCCATCTCACCGCTTCCCCCGCCACGTTCTCGTGACAACCCGCCCTCAGCCACGCGCCCGGGGGCCTGCCTTCCAGCGAAGCGACTGCGGAGGGACCTGAGCCCCTCCTTCAAGGCCACGGCAGCCACTGCCACGACCTTGACCGTGGTCCCCGCGGAAGGACAGCTGGTGCCGTTCCAGGCGCTGCTCCCCGCCTCCCGGCCCCAGCGTCACCCGTTCATTTTTTAATTTACTTTTTTTTTTTTTATGGTTAATCCTCGCTCCAAGGATATCTTTCTATTGATTTTAGTGAGAGTGGAAGAGAGGGGAGAGACAGAGAGAAACGTCGATGTGAGAACACCCGTGGATTGGTTGCCTCCCGCCCACGCCCCGACCAGGGATGGGGAACCTGCAAATGGGGTACACGTCCTTGACTGGAATCGAACCCGGGACCCTTCCGTCTTTGGGTACGACACTCTAACCACTGAGCCGCACTGGTCCGGGCCTTCACCCTTTAAAAAAATATTTACTGAATATATTGGGGCGACGTCGGTGAACATGATCATCCAGGTCTCGGGGTTGGGGTAGGGGTTCTCTGGGACAGCATCGTATGCCCCACCGTGCGCCCACCCCCAAGTCAGATCTTCTCCCAGCACCTCCTGTGAGGACCCCCACCCCCCTTCCCTCCAGCAGCCGCCCCTCGGCTGCTTGTGTTCACAGGTTGTGCTTCTCCGTCCGTCCGTCCGTCCCACACGTGAGGGGACGCACACAGTCCTCAGCTTTCTCTGCACCTGAGCCCGTGGTCGGCAAACCGCGGCTCGCAAGCCACATGCGGCTCTTTGGCCCCTGGAGTGTGGCTCTTCCACAAAACACCACGGCCCGGGCGAGTCCGTGTTGAAGAAGTTAGAAGAAGTTTACGTTGTAAAAATGCGGCTCTCCGAAGACGTGTCCGTGGTTGTGGTGCTGATGTTTGGCTCTGTAGACGGATGAGTTTGCCGACCCCGGGCCGAAGGGATTGCACTGGCAGAGTCTCCGCTTCCTCTGACCCCGGGCCCGCGGCCTCTCCTCCGTCTCTCTCCCAGCCTTCCCTCGCCTTCTCTCCGTGTGTCTTCTGCCCGTGCCTCCCGGCCCGCTGGCATCGCCCGTGCCCTCCCGAGAGGCCTCTCCGAAGCCCACGGCACGGCTCCCTCCGCCCCAGGGGCGCGTGCGGCACGGTTTGTGCTGCTCGTGGGCGATCCGCGCCCCTTTGCCTCCAGCGCAGCCTTCCACACCCCTCCCTCCGCACTCCGCTCCAACGCTGAGCCTCTCCCCGAGTCCGACCTCTGCCCTTCTTTCTACCTGTGAGCTTTTCCTGTATTTATTTATTGTATTTCTATTGATTTAAAAAAGAAGGGAGGGGGGGGGCATCAATGAGGGAATCATGGATGGGCTGCCTCCTGCACGCCCCCCACTGGGGATGGAGCCCGCACCCCGGGCTGTGCCCGGACCGGGATGGAACCCTGACCTCCTGGTTCCCAGGTAGCCGGTCAGCCCCGGAGACGCGTGGCCGGCCCTCCGGTCCCCTCACGGCTCCTGGCCGTTTCCCTGTGCGTTCTAAAGACGTGGTTCTCTCCGTCCTGGGTGCTGCCTGTGCGGGGGGACACGGGGTTCGGTGTCCTCACCGCGGGGGACCCCCCAGGGTTGCCTCTCTCATCCCCCTCATATGACACCCAGCCCCGCTGACGGTGACTCCTGAGCAGGGAACTCGGGGGCGAGGGGCACCCCGCCCAGAGGCGGCCACCCGCCCGGCAGACACAGGAGCTCTGAGGGGGCCCAGACCCGGCGGGCAGCCCCAAAGCCGCCCGTCCCGCCCCTCGCCGCGCGTCACGGGTCAGATGTGGCCCCCCACGGGCTGGGGTCCCCACCCTGCACGGTCCTGCCTGCGTTCTGAATGACAGGAGAACCGCAGGCTCTTTGGCTTCCAGACAGGTACTCCCCGAGGACCAGCCGCTCTGCGACCCTCCATCCTGCCGGCCGCCGCTGCCCGCCCTCAGCCCACAGCCCGGGCCAGGCCGCCCTCCGGGTAACACGGCCGGGCCAGCCTGCACGCAGGGCCCCCGGTCTCCTGGACGGCCTCGGGGTGTGACCACCTGGAACCTCCTCCTCCGAGCGGCCTGCCCGCCCTCTGACCATTTCCCTGTCGGAGGGAGGGTCTGTCTTTGTCGCATCGACTCACAGGAGCTTTCCTTCGTGCTGGGAGCCTAACCCCCTCCTGGTCCGGACGACAGCTTCCCGCCAGGCCCTCTGGGCCCCGGGGACGCCTCCAGACGTGTGCCGGCGGCCCCGGGTCACCGCGCCCCTCCCCAGGGGCACCCACAAGGGAACGCGCTGCCTCCCCCGCGGCGCCCCCCCCGCCCCCCAGACTGTGAACACACCGGCTCTGCTGGCGGTCTTCGTGTTCTTTGTATTTGTTTCTTCGGCACTTAACTCCTCGGTGCCTCTGGGGTTTGTTTTGGCCGAAAGAGTGAGTCAGAGTCCAACTAACAGAACAGGCCGGCACCCCCTCCTGCCCTGCAGCCCCAGCGAGCAGGACCCCCCCACCCCCGGCCCTCAGCTGAGGTCCACGAGGGCACACGGGACACGTGTGGGAGACATCCAGGGGAGGCCTCTGTGAACACGGGAGTCACGTGGAGCTTCAGACGCGTGGAATGCGCCTCACGTGTGAGTGAAGCTGATAGAACTAGGATCCAGTCCGGCCGGCAGGGCGCAGGGGCTGAGCATCGACGCAGGAACCGGGAGGTCAGGGTTCCATTCCCGGCCCGGGCACAGGCCCGGGGTGCGGGCTCCATCCCCGGTGGGGGGCGTGCGGGAGGCAGCCGGTCGGTGATTCTCTCTCATCGCTGATGTTTCTGTCCCTCTCGCCCTCTCCCTTGCTCTCTCTCTAAAAGCAGTAAACACCTTTAAGAAAACGCGGGTGTGTGTTCTTCCACCCGGGCTGGAATGGTAAGACCTACCGTGGATGTTCAGGGCGGAATGTGCAGTCCCGTTACTTACAGGCGGGGCCGTGCCAGCAGCCCCGTCCGAAGACACAGAGGAGGAAGAGGGTCTCCCTCCGAGCAGACAGACCCCCTCCGCGCGGCGCAGCCCTGGGCCGCTCCCCATCGGCCGCCGTGACCGCACGGGAGACGGCCTCGGGGGAGGAGCGGCCTTTACGCACCGAGCACACGCAGCAACGCCGCCGTTTATTGAGACGACACGTTCCGTGTGAAAATCAGGATTCCGTTCCGGTGCCGTGGAGGGGAGGACGGGGAAAGGCGTGTGCGCGTGCGGGAGAGCAGCCGGCCTGTCCCTGTTCCCGGCCCGGCCCTGCCGCACAGGGGAGCGCCCTGCCCGGCCCGCTCGCCGCGTGCAGCCCCGGACGCCCAGCAGCCGCAGCGGGCGGGTGGGGCGGGGGCTGGGGGAGGGGGAGGGGGCTGGTGGTCGGACACGGGGCAACAGACCCACCCGCCCTCCACCTCGTGGCCCCTCTGCAAAATGGACAGCCAGGCCCGTGGCGTGGATCAGGGGCTGAGCGTCAACCCGTGAACCAGGAGGCCACGGTTCGATTCTGGTCAGGGCACAGGCCCGGGTGGCGGGCTGGAGGCAGCCGATCCACCATCCTCTCTTCACTGATGTTTCCACCTCTCTCTCCACCTCTCTTCCTCTCTGGAATCCATAAAGGAAATCTATGTTAAGAACGGGGCGCCCAGGCACCCGGCTCACCCAGCACCAAAGAGGACCGGACCCCCACGGCGGCCGCGCCACATCCCGCCCGGGGCTCCGCCTCTGCCGCCCGGGAGCGCGTCTCTGGAAGCTGCAGAGGGTGGTTTCCCGACATTCAAAACGCAGGCAGGGCCCGGCCGGTGGCTCGGTGGTTAGAAAGCTGTCCTGCGGACTGAAGGGTCGCAGGTTCGATTCTGGTCAAGGGCACACACCTCGGCTGCAGGATGCCCAGCCGTCAGGACGTATGCAGGAGGCAGACAACGAATGTGTCTCTCACGTCAGTGTTACTCTGTCTTCCCCGCCCCCAACTCTCTCTAAAATTCAATGGAAACATCCCCAGGTGAGCAGCAACTAAATAACCCAAACAACAAACCACAAATGCAGGCGGGACAAGCCCAGGGCGGGGGCACCCTGTCCCATGACGCCCGGCGAGGGGCGGGGATGAACCGGCAGGAAGTGTGGCTTCAGGGCTACCCCCCGAGTCTGGCGCCAGCTCAGAGTTTCTGTGTCGCGTGTCTGCATGACAAACACGGGCTGCACATGCATGTGCGCGCACACACACACACACACACACAACCCCCCGCCCCATTGGACAGCTAATGCCTTAAATCACAAGGGGCCACAGCTCGCTACGTCTGGGCCTCTCCTGGTTTGGGGGCCGAGTCTCCCCACGGCGGGCACAGGGGCACAACGGGGAGGAGGACGCACAGTCACACTAGACAACCTTCCTTTGAAAAGAGAAGAACAACTGAAACCGGTGTGGCTCAGTGGATAGAGCGTCGGCCTTCGGATTAAAGGGTCCCGGGTTCGATTCCGGTCAAGGGCATGTACTTTAGTTGCATAGGGGGTGTGCAGGAGGCTGCTGATGGATGTTTCTAACTTCCTATCCCTCCTCCTTCCTCTCTGTAAAAAATCAATAAATTTATTTATTTTTTTTTAAAGGAAAGGGAAGAACACCTGAGCTCATGTGAAAAGTCCCCTCGGGTGACAAAGGTTTCGGGCGACAACAGGCCGAGAGCCGGGAGCGCGCCCTCCTGTCCGCGTCCAGGTCTGGGCGGGTGGGGGGGGAGGGGGGCATCGGGGCCATTGTGCGGGAGCAGGGCCGGCCGGTGGCCCGGTGGGGGCCTCGCGTGGGGGATGGAGCACGGGCACCAGAAAGGCCACCGGCAGCGGGCCAGACCGGAGGACAGAAGGATGGGCGGACAGGGCTCGGTTTCGGGGCCTGGGCAGCTCCCCGGTCCTTCCATCCTGCCGTCCTGTCTAACCCCCGAGCCCAGAAAGCTCCGAGGAGCCCTCTTCACAGCACCCGAGGACGGGACACGTTTTGTGGGTGTTTCTGGAGATGGCCATCAGCCCACGTGGGACACCACCTATTCCCGCCTTAGGGTTCAAGGTCAACCGCCGCTCCGGGGGCTCTGAGCGCTCACGGGACCCCGCACTGTCCCCCCTCTCCTCCATCTGCCGTCCCCCCGCTCCTCTGTCTGCCGTCCCCCCTCTCCTCTGCCTGCCGTCCCCCCGCTCCTCTGCCTGCCGTCCCCCCTCTCCTCTGTCTGCCGTCCCCCCTGCGCCTCTGCCTACCGTCCCCCCCTCCTCTGCCTGCCGTCACCCCTCTCCTCTGCCTGCCGTCCCCCCTCTCCTCTGCCTGCCGTCCCCCCTCTCCTCTGCCTGCCGTCCACCCCCTCCTCTGCCTGCCGTCACCCCTCTCCTCTGCCTGCCGTCACCCCTCTCCCCTGCCTGCCGTCCCCCCTCTCCTCTGCCTGCCGTCCCCCCTCTCCTCTGTCTGCCGTCCCCCCTCTCCTCTGTCCGCCGTCCCCCCTCTCCTCCGTCTGCCGTCCCCCCTCTCCTCTGCCTGCCGTCCCCCCTCTCCTCTGCCTGCCGTCACCCCTCTCCTCTGCCTGCCGTCCCCCCTCTCCTCTGCCTGCCGTCCCCCCTCTCCTCTGTCTGCCGTCCCCCCTCTCCTCTGCCTGCCGTCACCCCTCTCCTCCGTCTGCCGTCCCCCCTCTCCTCTGCCTGCCGTCCCCCCTGTGCCTCTGTCTGCCGTCCCCCCTCTCCTCTGTCTGCCGTCCCCCCTCTCCTCTGCCTGCCGTCACCCCTCTCCTCTGCCTGCCGTCCCCCCTCTCCTCTGCCTGCCGTCCCCCCTCTCCTCTGTCTGCCGTCCCCCCTCTCCTCTGTCTGCCGTCCCCCCTCTCCTCTGTCTGCCGTCCCCCCTCTCCTCTGTCTGCCGTCCCCCCTCTCCTCTGTCTGCCGTCCGGCGGCCTCTGCAGGTTCCTGCCCTCCAGCGGGTTTTTCTAAACCGTCTGGACTGTAGGTGCCACATGCAACCAATTCCTCGTGTGCCCCGGCCCGTGAGCGTGGTTTGATTTTAGCGAAACAAGCCACGGGGGAAGGGGGGGGAAGGAGGGGGGAAGGAGGGGGGAAGGAGGGGAGGAAGGAGGGGGGGAAGGAGAGAGGGAAGGAGGGGGGAAAGGGGGGAAGGAGGGGGGGAAGGCGGGGGGAAGGAGGGGAGGAAGGAGGGGGGGAAGGAGGGGGGAAGGAGGAGGGGGAGGAGGGGGGGAGGAGGGGGGAGGAGGGGGAGGAGGGGGGAGGAGGGGGGGGAGGAGGGAAGGAGGGGGGGAGGAGGGGGGGGAGGAGGGGGGGGAGGAGGGGGGGGAGGAGGGAAGGAGGGGGGGAGGAGGGGGGGGAGGAGGGGGGGAGGAGGGGGGGGAGGAGGGAAGGAGGGGGGAAGGAGGGGCCCAGCCCACGGAGAGTGGAGCCGCGGGTGCCGGGCCGCCAGCATTTCCCGGGGCCTGTGGGGGGGGAGGGGGGAAGGAGGGGGGAAGGAGGGGGGGAAGGACGAGGGGGAAGGGGGGGGGAAGGAGGGGGGGAGGAGGGGCGGAAGGAGGGGGGGAAGGACGAGGGGGAAGGGGGGGAAGGAGGGGAGAAGGAGGAGGGGAAGGAGGGGAGGGGGGGGAGGGGGGAGGAGGGGAGGGAGGAGGGGGGAAGGAGGGAGGAAGGAGGGGGGGAAGGAGGGGAGGAGGAGGGGGGGAAGGAGGGGGGGAAGGAGGAGGGGAAGGGGGTAGGGGTGAGGGGGGGAGGAGGGGGAAGAAGGAGGGGAAGGGGGGGAGGGTGGGAGGAGGGGGGGGAAGAGGGGGGGGAAGGAGGGGGGAGGGGGGGGAGGAGGGGGGGAAGGAGGGAAGAAGGAGGGGGGGAAGGAGGGAAGAAGGAGGGGGGGAAGGAGGGGGGGAGGAGGGGGGGAAGGAGGGGGGGGAAGGAGGGGGGAAGGGGGGGAGGGGGGAGGGGGGGGAGGAGGGGGGAGGAGGGGGGAGGGGGGAGGAGGGGGAGGAGGGGGGGAAGGAGGGGGGGGGGGGGGGGGAAGGAGGGAGGGAGGAGGGGGGGAAGGAGGGGGGAGGGGGGAGGAGGGGGGGAGGAGGGGGGAAGGAGGGGGGGAGGGAGGAGGGGGGAAGGAGGGAGGGAGGAGGGGGGGAAGGAGGGGGGAGGGGGGAGGAGGGGGGGAGGAGGGGGGAAGGAGGGGGGGAGGGAGGAGGGGGGAAGGAGGGGGGGAGAGGGGAGAGGGGAGGAGGTGGGGGGGGAGGAGGGGGGAGGAGGGGGGGAAGGAGGGGGGGAAAGAGGGGGGAAGGAGGAGGGGAAGAGGGGGGGGGGAGGGGGGGAGGAGGGGGGAAGGAGGAGGGGAAGGGGGGAGGGGGGAGGGGGGGGAGGAGGGGGGAAGGAGGAGGGGGGAGGAGGGGGGGAAGGAGGGGGGAAGGAGGGGGGGAAGGAGGGGGAGTAGGGGGGAAGGAGGGGGGGAGGAGGGGGGGGAAGGAGGGGGGGAAAGAGGAGGGGGAAGGGGGGGGAAGGAGGGGGGAAGGAGGGGGGAAGGAGGGGGAGGAGGGGGGAAGGAGGGGGGGAGGAGGGGGGAAGGAGGGGGGGAAAGAGGAGGGGAAAGGGGGGGAAGGAGGGGGGAAGGTGGGGCCCAGCCCACGGAGAGTGGAGCCGCGGGTGCCCGGCCGCCAGCATTTCCCGGGGCCTGTGGGGACCTCGCGGGGCTGGGACCACCCGGCGGGGAGGCTCGGCACCCTCCCCGCCATCAGGGCACATGGGTCCTCCAAAGCGTCCATGAGTCTGCGCCCGAACGTGGCCGCACGTGGCCCCGCCTGCATGGGACAGGACGCGGGACAGGACGCGGGACAGGACGCGGGACAGGACGCGGGACAGGACGCGGGACAGGACATGGGACAGGACGCGGGACAGGACACGGGACAGGACGTGGGACAGGACGTGGGACAGGACGCGGGACAGGACACGGGAGGGTGGCGGGCGGGACTCTCAACCTCCCACTCGGGGAGCGGCGGGCGAGCTGGCCTCCCTCCCCACCCGGCCGGATCCTAAAGGCCCTGCACTGAGCTGTTCTCCTCCCTCTCGCTCTCTGCGTCTCTCCAACGAGCCTGGTCGTCCCACGAAGCTCTCACCTCCCCCGTGTCTGCGCTAAGGAGCCCGATAAGAGGTAGGAGAGCCGAGTCTGTGACGGCCTCCCTCGCTCACACGGGCGGGAGCACTCCAGAGCAGAGCCTCTCGTTTGCTCTAACAAAGGGCCAACGTTCCGGAAATGCCAGCCCAGGTTCCCAATAAATATCGGAGACATGCACACGCGTGGGGACATGCACACGCGTGGGGACACGCAGGAGGGAAGCTCTCTGGTCCCTGGGAACTGCCTGCCTCTGGGAAGAGTGACAGCGAGGGAGACATTTCAGGAAGGCAGTGATTGGACTTCAAAGACATACTCCAGCCGAAACCATTTGGCTCAGAGGATAGAGCGTCGGCCTGCGGGCTGAAGGGTCCCGGGTTCGATTCCGGTCAAGGGCATGGACCTCGGTTGCGGGCACATCCCCAGTAGGGGGTGTGCAGGAGGCAGCTGATCGATGTCTCTCTCTCATCGATGTTTCTAGCTCTCTAACCCTCTCTCTTCCTCTCGGTAAAAAATCAATAACAAATTTTTTTTTAAAAAAAACACACTCCACGCGGGCGGCAGGCCGACTGGGACGCGCGGACGCGGTGTCCGCCGGGCCCTCTGTGGGCACGTCTCTGCGAGCGCGGGGCGTGAGGGTGCCCACGAGGTGCCCAGGCCACGCCGGCCCGCGGCGGCCCACGCGAGGGCCCCGCGGGAAAAGACCTAGTGTGCGCCCTATCGCGCCGCTCGCCGAGGATTACCTATCTGTCCCGCCGCAGACCCCGCCTTGAGTGCGAGCCAAGGCGCGCGATTGCGTTCATTAATCTGCCATTGTGCGCGCGGAGCAGCTGCCGTGGGCCCGTGGCCGCGCTGTCAGAGGGAACAATGTCGTGTTAAGCCTCCGACGGCGTCCGCGGCGACAAAGGACGCGCATAAATCACCCGCGGCGGCGGCGGCGGCGGCGGCGGCGGCATCGGACGGATCTGACCTTTCCGGGCCGAGCGGCCGCGGTCCGGCGGAGATCCGCGGATACGTGATACCGACGCCTCCGGCCTTTGTTTTGAAAACAAACATTCTCCGGAGGGACGGGAAGGGACGGGACGGGAAGGGGCTGGGGGGACCCCGCCTGTGGGGGAGGCCGCCATGCTTGCTCTCGGGAAGATCAGAGCCGGAATATCAAGTTAAAAGAAAAGCTCGCTGGCCGGCGTCCAGCGCCTCGCGGGGTGAGAATGGGGTGTCTGGTTCTGGGCAGAAGCGGGGGGCAGGGGCAGGCGCTGAGGGGAGCACGCGATGTGGACACAGGCCTTATCTTCCTCCATGCAGATAAGGCTCGGAGAGCACTTCCCCTCTAATTAATATCCCGCCCCTCCGCCACCACACCTCCCCACCCCACCCGCCCCCACACACAGGCCGGACCCGAGGACACAAGGCCCAGGGAAGGGCCTGGGTGGACAGGGAGCCCGTGTGCTGGTGCCCAGTCCGGGCCCTAAGCCGTGGCCAGCGCCCGAGGGCGTCAGAGAAGGAGGATGAGCCAGGGCTAACAGGGTTTTTAAAGGGTAAGGCCCTGGCCCTGAGCCGTGTGGCTCAGTGGATATAGCGTTAGCCTGCAGCCTGGTTCCATTCCGGTCAAGAGTATGTACCTGGATTGCAGGCACATCTCCAGTAGGAGGTGTGCAGGAGGCAGCTGGTCGATGTTTCTCTCAACTCTCTGTCCCTCTCCCTCTGTAAAAAATCAATAAAATATATATTTTTTTAAAAAGAGTAAGGCCATGTCCCCGGCTGGCGTGGCTCAGGGGTTGATGTCGACCCAGGAACCAGGACACCAATTCAGTTCCGGGTCGGGACACAGGCCCAGGTTGTGGGTGCGATCCCCACTGTGATTCTCTCTCGCCACAGATATTTCCATCTCTCTATCCTTCCCCCTTCATCTCTCTCTAAAAATCAATAAAAACACATTTTTTTAAAATAATAGTCTTGGGAGGAAGAGCACTCATTTAAAAATGTATATGCATGTTTTTATTGATGTCAGAGAGGAAGGGAGAGGGACAGAGAGAGAGACAGCCATGATGAGAGAGCATCACTGACCGGCTGCCTCCTGCAGGCCCGCACTGGGGATCGGGCCCGCACCCGGCCTGGTGCCCCGACCGGGAATCAAACCCTGACCTCCGGTTCCTGGGTCGACGCCCAGCCCCTGAGGCCCGCTGGCCAGGCTTAGCTCCCATTTTAAAGGCGTTTGTGGGGAGGAAATGGGTACGTTGGGGTCACGACCCACAATGCCCGCCCACGTCAGGACACGCTGACCATTTACTCCCGGGAAGTGAGGGGGTCCCCAGGAGCCGCAGCAGAGGGTCCCTCGTCAATGCCGAAGCCACAGCTGACTACTCTTCCGATGCAATTTGCCCATTTTCCCGCCACCCACGCCCCACCCAGAGCCCCGTGCTGACACCCCAATCCCGCCGGCCCCCGGGCGGCTGGCCCATGAGTCACTGGGCCGGGCGCCTGCAGACAAAGCCCCATTATCGCCAACGTCGGCGCGCGCGCCCCCAACGCAAACCTTCCCCTGCGATCCCACTGCCCTTCTCTTCTCCCTCCGAATGCCAGCCGCAGTGGGCCGCGGGCACTTGACATTTCCCGGTGCGGCCGGGGACCCGCCCTGAGGGGGCCGGGACAATGGCCCTCAGTCCGGCTTCCTGGAAGCCCCGTGGGGACGTGGACAGTGCCCCCTGCTGGCCGCAGGGCTCCCGCCTGAGGGCCCCAGCTGTCAGCACGGGAGGGGGCCCGAGGGGACCCCACAGATCCCGCCCCGGAGCCTTCTGTATCAGCGCCCCGGCTCTGCTTCCGCTGCGAAGTGGCAAGCTACGGCTCACCCTCCCCTCGTCCCCACGGAGCCCAGCGGCCAAAGGTCCGGACGGCAAACACTACGTCTGTTTGAAAATAACTCAGAAAACGTGCCCGGGAGGTGAGACCCGGCCGCTCAGGGCTCATCCCGAAAGGTTGTGGACTCAGCACTCCTCCCTGGCTTAAGAAGCGTCAGCTTAGTAAAATAATAATAATAATAATAATAATAATAATAAAATTAAAAATGGGGGGCGGTCAGCGGTGGCTCTTCTCCCCCAACAACCAGGGTTACTCTCCTCAGCGTGCACGTGAACCAGTCTGATCCCCACACAGCTCCTCACTCGGCTAAAACACGGGCTGGCCAGCGTGGCTCAGTGGTGAGCGTCGACCTGAGACCCAGGAGGTCACGGTTTGACTTCCCGTCAGGGCCCAGGCCCGAGTGGTGGGCTCCATCCCCAGCTGGGGGCATGCAGGAGGCATATCTCTCTCTCCCTTCCTTTCTCTCTAAAAATCAATAAAACATATTTTTTTTAAAGGAAGAAACCACCACCAAACATACGCTCTAAGCACACGGTGCAGAGCTGCCCACGTCCGGGCTGGGTGGACCCAGGCTCCCGACAGCCCCCGGGGCGGGAAGGACGCTGCCAGCACTCGGGGGGGCGGACAGATCACGGAGGCCACGAGCACGGCCACGGGAGAGGCATGGCTGCCGGCGGAGCCTAACGCGCCGGGGCCGGTTCTGACCAGAGCTGCCTGCTGGCGTTCGGAGCGGACAGGTTTGTGGCCGCTGACACCGCCCGCGGAAAGGGAAATGGAGGCCCTCTCTCCGAGTCACCTGATTTATAGGAACCGAAATGGATCCATCTCATTGGAGACGCTGATTACAGGGCGGAGAAGACGATGGCGCTCCAAAGCCCTCACTGCCGACCGATCGGAGTGCGGGAGGTTTGCCGCAGGGATCCGGGGAGGGGACCAGCGCACGGCGGACACTCCTGCTCCCCGTGCAGGATCCGCTGAGAACGCACAGTAGGTCTGCTGTCCTGAGGCAGGCCTCGATCTTTCCCAATTTCATTCTATTCTTTGGAGGGGATGTTACACGATACACAGCAGGGGCGAGGCAGCCAGAGGGCCGCGTGCCGGCCGGACGCCGCTCCCGCTGGGATTCCGCGTCGCTGTTCCTGGGTCCGTCCTCCCGCGTGGCCATGAGCAGAGGCCACGCTCGGGGCACTTCCTTCTTTTCTTCTTTTGTCCCCAAAACCCTCATCTTGGCGGACTGAGGCCACCCTCCGGGAGACCGGCTTCCCCGTCACCCGGCCGTGCACTGAGCTCCTCCCCGCCCCGCCGGCCCCCCTCTGACATCTTAGGTGGTGCTCTAATGCCATGGTCGGCAAACTGCGGCTCGAGAGCCACATGCGGCTCTCTGGCCCCTTGAGTGTGGCTCTTCCACAAAATACCACAGTCTGGGCGAGTCTATTTTGAAAAAAGTGGTGTTAGAAGTTTGAGTTTAAAAAACGTGGCTCTCCAAAGACATTCCAATCGCTGTCCTGTTGATGTTTGGCTCCGTGGACTGATGGGTTTGCCGACCGCGGTCCTGGGTGACCGGGAGGGGGTGGGGAGAGAGCTGGGCAGGGGTGGTGGGCACCCTGGTGATGGACGACGGGGACCACAGAGACCCCGGGCAGGCATCCAGGCGGGATGCCCACCAACGCCTGCCCGTCCCTGTGCCCACGGGGAGCCGGGCCGAGGGCAGCCAGCGGAGTGGGTGTGCACGGGGCGTGGAGTTCAATCCGCCAAAGCGACGTCACCGCAGCCACGTCTTCACGCCTGGTTCTCGGGGTCAAAGGGGAAACTTCCTCCCGGGAAAACACCCGAGCCGGGCGTATCCGCAGACCCACGGCGTGCACCCCGACCGGCACACGCTGGCCTCGGGCCCCGGGGGCGGGGCAGCCCTGTCCCCGCCCGAGTGTCCCACGGCACGGGCTGCCCTGAGAGGGAGGGCAGGGCCACCTCTTCCACTGCGGACGGCGATGCCCACCGGCCCGGGCGCGGGAGGGAGAGCACAGGCAGGCTGCCCGGGGCTGTGCAGCCATAATACCTGCCTCCCGCCGTGAGGCAATACCTCTCCAGGTGAGCCAGCCAGGTGTCCCGTGTGACCTCCCGTGTGACCTCCCCTTCCTCTCTGTAAAAAATCCATACATTTTTTAAGAAAAGAGGTGATAAGGTCATGAGGGTGGAGGCCCCCTGGATGCAATTAGCGCCCTTCCAAAGGGACCCTGGGCAGCTCCCTCCCACCACGTGGGGACACAGGGCAGCCCTCGAGCCAAATCCACTGGCCACCTGCTCTTGTAAATAAAGTTTTATTGGAACACATCTCACCCTTTGATGGATAGAGCTGATCAGTTACCATGGAGACCACAAGACCTACAAATGCCTAAAAGACTGATCACCTGATTCTTTACAGAAAAAGTTTGCTGACTTTGTATAGAATATTCGGTGACAGATGACACAGAACATACATTTAAGTAAAAAGTGTGTCACACAGAAGCTCACGCAGTAAGACCGGTTCTTGTTAAATCCATCTCTAGATGCACCAGGGTTTGGGCAGGTCACTGCTGAGTCGTGGTGGCCATAGACATGTTTTTAAAGTTATTTTTATTTGCCCGGCTGGCGTGACTCCGTGGCTGAGTGTCAGCCTAGGATCCAGGAATTCACGGTCCGATTCCCGGTCAGGCCCGGGTTGCAGGCTTGACCCCCAGGAGGGGGCATGCGGGGGCAGTCGACAGGGGATTCTCTCTCATCTCCCTCAGTAAGATCAATAGAAAATGGTGTTTTTATTTTTTTATTTTTCTTTATTTATCAATATTTTCTAAGCACCTAACAGGAATAAGAATTTATAGTTTGGAAAACAACTGCCTGTCATTGAAGAGCCACAGCCATAGCAACCAAGAAGCCGGGGAGGGTCCCTCCTGGAGGAGGTCGCTGGTCAAGGTCAGAGAGGGGAAGGCCCAGCTCTCCCGGCCCCTCCCTCAGCAGAGCGGTTTCCTGCCCCCCACTCCTCTTTCTCAGGGCGAATGGCTTTTAAAACGTGGCACCTATCGTCACGACAGAGTATATTTAGCAGCGAAGAGAGCGTGGCATCTGCCGTGGTCTTCGCCGAGTGACGCGCGCACATCTCACGTTGAGCTAAACCTACGCGGCTGGACGCGAGCCAGAAGGCCTCTCAGGATGACTGAGAGGGGGCGGGCGGGAGCCCCGTCCCGGGACTCCGCCGCGGTGAAGAGGCGAGGGCGGTGGGACCGGCCCGCGCGGCTGATGGCTCTGGCGACGGTCAGACAAAAAGAAGGACCGGCGTCCCCGAAGACCCAGCCCAGCAAGCGGCCTGAGCAAGAGGGAGAACGCAGCCCGCCGGGTGGCTCCGGGGCTGAGCGCCGACCGAGGAACCGGGAGGTCACGTTCCACTCCCGGTCGGGGCACAGCCCGGGCTGTGGGCTCTGTCCCCAGGGTGAGGCGTGCAGGCCCCCCACGCATCGCAAGCCGAACCCTGGTTCTCCATCCCGGCCCCGGCCCCAGCCCCGGCCCCGGCCCGCCGACAGGCACCACATGCCCCGTGATGTCAGCAGTGCTGGTGACGGCCCCCACCGCCCTGCCTGGCTCCGCACCTCCGCGCCCACGGCACGCCCGAATGGTGCCAACGGTGAGCAACATGCAGTGCACGGTCCACCCGTGGGCACACGGGCCGGGGGGTGGGCACACGGGCCGGGGGGGGCACACGGGCCGGGGGGTGGGCACACGGGCCGGGGGGTGGGCACACGGGCCGGGGGGTGGGCACACGGGCTGGGGGGTGGGCACACGGGCCGGGGGGGGCACACGGGCCGGGGGGTGGGCACACGGGCCGGGGGGGCACACGGGCGGGGGGGTGGGCCCCGGGGCCGGGGGGGGCACACGGGCCGGGGGGGCACACGGGCCGGGGGGTGGGCACACGGTCCACCTATGGGCACGTGGCCGGGGGGGTGTATGCTCCTGCCCAGGGCCCGGTCTGGCGGGACCAGCTGCCGAGGCCGGCAGGGCGGCAGCCACAGGCCAACCCAGAGGACTGTCCCGCCTCGCCTGCCGGGTGCCCGGACGCCCAGGCCTGCCCGGGAGGCAGCCCCGCCCACGCGGCTCCTCCGAGCGCGCCAGGAGCCGGGCTTTCTGAGGAGCCTCTCCAGATGGCGCCCGGGCGGCTGTGCCAAGCTCCGCAGCTTAAGTAAATGTTGCTGTCGCCCCGTCCTGCCAGGAACAGGCATGGGGGACCCGCCGTGCGTCTCGGCTGCTGCGATGCTCCCTTCCCGGGGAGATCGGCGAGCCCCCCGCCAACTGCCCGCACCCCGCGGGGAGCCCCTGCCCCTCTGCTTGGGCAAGCCCGGCTGCGCCCCCTCCTCCCGCCTCAGCACGCCAGCCCGGCCCAGGGGGCGCGGGACCAGCCGGCGCAGGCCACATGCCGACAGAGGAGAGGGGGGCAGGGACCCAGAAGGGCAGCGAGCAGGCCCCAGGGTGGGAGATGGCAAAGGTTCAGCCTGATCATCACAAATCCGGGATGTGCACACAGATCCAATCTCCGGCCCTGCAGGTGTTTCTCGCCCCCGCCCCCGCCCGCCCGCAGCGCGGGAGGCAGCCACGGAGCCGGCTGCTCGCCCGGCCGGCCTCGCCGCTCAGCTCGGCACTGTGTGCCCGGCCGGCGTGGCTCAGGGGCTGAGCACCGACCTAGGACCCAGGAGGGCAGGGTTCGGTACCCGGTCAGGGCACAGGCCCGGTTGTGGGCTCCATCCCCGGGGGCGAGGGGGGGGCATGCAGGAGGCAGCCGATCCTTGATTCTCTCTCATCATGGATGTTTTTCTCTCTTCTTCTCCCTTTGTCTCTGAAATCAATAAACACACATTAAAAATAAAAAGAGGCTCCACCACTGAGCCAGGACACGCCTCTCTCCGACACGCTCAGTGGCAGCACGCTACGTGGGCTTCTGGCCCCCACAGGCCGAGTCCAGCTCCCAGCACCTGCCCGAGTGCACGAGCGAGCAGGCCTCTGCAGACCGCTGCTGGGCGCTGTCCAGCCAGGACGGGAGGGAGGTGTGACCGGGCCCCGAGGGCCCCTTCCTGCCAGCTGCCGCCCGGGCCTGTGGGCAGACCACCCCAGCCGGAGGGAAGGTGCAGGCCAGAGGGGGCGCCCGGCCCGCTGACCGGTCCCCACCTGACACTCGCCGGGAGTCAGCTGGCTGGCCTCGGCCTAGGTCCAGCCTGGGACCCGAGCCCAGCCTCCCGCTCCCTCCGCCCGTCTGCACCGACACGCGCGGCGCCCGCACACACGGCCAGGCCTGCGGGTGGAAGGGCTGCAGGTGGCCCGGTCTGGACGGCTGGGCTTTAACAACCTGCGGCGTGTCAGTTCCCGGAGCCGGCTTCCGGATCGGGGTCGGGGGGGCGAGGGGGGGCGGGAGGGGGAGCGGGGTGCGCAGGGTGCCTCCCACATAACACAGCCTCACGGGGCACCACAGACCCCCCTCCGCTCAGCAGGTGCCTCTGGAAACGGAAACCAGCTTCTCCCTTTGACCGACCCCACGTTCCTAATGTCATCTTTGTAAAAAGAAGGGAAAAAAAGACACGTTCTTTTTCTCTTCTGTTTCTAATAAAAACGAGGCAGCAGCCTGTCTCTGGGAAGGCACTGGCGGCCTCGGAGCGGGTTAACGGTTTTTAAGTACATTTGTCAATGGGATTATTGTTTTCTAAAGTTCTGCTCTGCACGGAGATTAGTGGCCGCCCTGCCCAGAGAAGGGGGGCGGGGGTGCGGTGGGGAGGGGGGTCCCTGGTCCTTTTCATCCCCAGCCGGGCGGGCGGTGCAGGTGCCGGGAGAGGGAGGACCCGGAGGGAGGAGCCTGGGAGGGCAGGTTCCCTGGAAGAGTCTGGACAGGCCCCCTCCCCGCCCTCGGGGCGCGGGGCGGTGGGCCCGGCCGCTCCCAGCCCCCTGTTGCTGCCTCGGTCCCCAGCGCCAGTGGGAAGTTTGGCTTTTGCTGCAGGAAGCAGCTGGGCCAAGCAGCCCGCGCATGATAATGGCCTCCGAAATCTGCTGTGCGCGCGGCAACAATAGGGTGCTCAGTCTCCCGGAAAATTGTGTTCATCAGCTAACTCCGCTCAGTTACTAATTGACATTGCCAAATATTTTAAGAACAATTGGAATGCACAAGCAAAAAAAAAAGAAAAAGAAGATCTTAATCCTCAGATTTAAATATTTTTCTTTTTTTTACCCCCTCTGCTTTGGGGCCTGGGTGTGTACGGGAGGGAGGCGGGCAAGGAGGAGGCCCCGGAGAAAGAGGGGGACAGGAAGGGGAATCGAGGGTCTCCCGGGGGCTGGACACCGGCCGTTGAGGCTGTGGTCACGGGGCCCGTCCGAGCTGGACCCCCACATGGGAATCCACTCGCCGGCAGCGAGGAGCGCCGGGCGCGGGCCCAGCTGACCAAACAATGCGCATGCCCGCTGGACAGGCCGCCCAGCAGGGAGGGGGCGAAGGGCCTTCTCCTCCCTCCCTCTCCCGGGCTCCCCAGGACCCAGCGGCGTTATTTACCCACGAGGGTCAGCGCCTCCGGTGGCGCCCTCGCCGTCCACGCTTCGGCGAGCCCCTCTCCGCAGGCCGGGGCGGGGGAGGCAGCCGCCCGCCGCCGGGACGAGGAAGGAGCAGGGCCGTTTCCCAGCACATTAAGTTTTAATTACGCCGAGCGTGACTTCCAACGCGAAGCCTAAAGATGCCGACGTGGGGTCGTCCTCCGAGTGGGCGTGCCGCTCGGGGCTTTAGGGGAGAGATGCCGGGCGGAGGCCCTGGGCGGTGGGCATGCGTGCCAGCCACGAGGGGACGTCCAAACAGCCGCCCGCCCCCCGATGTCAGGAGGGTTTATACCCTGCTGCCTCCACTCACTCACTCCCTGGCCTTGGCCACGGACACAGAAAGGACACTGGCTGGGTGTGAAATCATCAGCCAGCCACGCACACAGCAGCAAAAGCGGGGGGACGAGACGGGGGAAGGGGACGGTGGGGGTCCATGCGGCCGGTCTGCCCCTTCCCGGAGAGAGCACACGGCCCCTCAATCTGTCCGAGCCCTGGCTCCCGCCGCCGCTCCGGAGAACAAACACATTTTCTGGTTCACCGGGCCGGCGTTCACACGCTCACTGGCTCGAACCTCCTCCCCCCGCTCACACACCAGCGGCTGCACCCACACCAGCCCGGCCGGGGGCGGCCGCCGGCCGGCAATCACCGCCGTCTGATCGCAAACTTGACCCTTTCGGCGGCGTCTGGGGCTGAGCTGCCGTTTTAAACAGCCGCTCGCAGTCCCCGCGCCCGCGTCAGTAACAAAGGCCGCTCATTGTGCGGCTCCGCGCCCAGGGGCTCGGCAGAAAGGGGGGTGATGCATTCAGAGCGACGGTCCCGTTAAGAGCAGCGATTTGTAAAGGAGGGCCCGCCGGTGACGGTCTGGAGACACCGTTTCCCAGGCCCTCCTGACCCGGTTTCCGCCGGGAAGAGGCGCGGGTGGGGACGGAGTTTGGCGAGGCTGTCAGGCCGCCGGAGCCGCGGGGAAAGGCCTCCATGAGCGCCTCTCTCCCTGCGGAGGGCGTAACGACGGCTCTCCCCCCTCCCCTGGCGGTCCCTCTCCGACAGGCGATAATAAAATAGCTATGGTGTCACCTGTTTCATGTAAAGGCTGCTTTTCCAGGCGCTCTGTCCCGGCCAGACTTGTGGGAAGGGCGAGGGAGGAGGGAACAGACTGGGGGTCGGGTCCTAATCCCCGGGAGCCGCGTGGACGGCAGGCCTGAGGCTGCGGCTCAGCCAGCGCGCCGGGAAGGGCCTCGGTGAAGGGAGGAAGGAAGCCGCCGGAGCACGGTCAGCCTTCGGGACTCCGCACGCCTCCCGGGGAGACGGGACAGCACGCCGCTGACCGGCTGACCGCAGCGCGGGGCGGGGGCCGGCGGGCTCCGAGGGCAGAGCGGCGTTTGGCGAGAACATTTGGAGCCCGGGCACGGCGGCGAGGCAGAGCGTGGGGGCCGCCGCTCAGCCAGAAGGTGAGAAAACCGCGGGGAAGGAGACGCCGCGAGGAGAAGGCGAGCATTTGGCGCCGGAACATTCCGCCGAGCCCTCTGCGTCTCAGCGGGTCGGGCGAGAGGCGCGGACACCTGTCAGCCTCACGCGCCGGCACAGGGAGCCGGCCTGCGCTCCGCTCTCTGCCCCTCGAAGGCCCCCATCCCCCAACAGCACCGGGGCCGCACTCCCCAGCGCCAGGGCCTCTGCCCGGCCGGGAACAGTCCCCAGGGACAGGGACCATTTCCTCCGAGGCCTGCAGCCCCCCTGCCCCTCGCCTGCCCCGGGCCGCGGTCAGTCCTCGGCGCGGCCGCCCCGCCCGGCGCTCCGTCCCGCGAGGCCTCCCCCGGGGCTCCGGCCGGAGATAAATCACCGCCCGGCGGGGACTCGGCGCAGACAGTGTGTTTCATGGGTATTTAAGCAGCGGCATTAAGTGCTATCGGAATCTCTGGAATGTGCCGCTCAGATTTATGTGTCTTAACAGTCCGTCCTGGTCTCTGATAAGCCGGCGGCGCACACTTCATCTCAGCCCCTCTGCCCCGGGCGGGGGCGGCCGCGTGCACACGGTCACCGCCCGGCGCACAGAGAGGCATCAGAACGGGGTGGGGGGGGGAAGGGGGGGAAGAACTTTAAGAAAAACGAGCCCCCGCCCTCGCTGCCACCGTGCCCATGCAGGTGCCGAGCCGCCATTTGTTTTCTGGGCTTAATGGCTGATTGCAGAAATCAATGTTGCCATTAGTAACGGGGTATTTGTGAGGCTGCGGAGCGAGGACGGTGTGAGCCAGCGCCTTCCTCGGGAGGGCTCGGCACAACTCCCTGCCCGTCCGAGCCGAGGCCGGGCCCAGGCCAGGGGCCGCCCGCCTGCCTGCCAGGTGACCACTTAGATTCGGGCCTGGGAGGCACAAGGATTTGTATGTGTGTGCATGTGCATGTGTGTGTGTGTACAGGTGTGTGTATGTGGGGGGTGCATGTGTGTAGGTGCGTGTGTGTGCATGTATGTGTGTGTACAGGTGTGTGTGCGTAGGTGCGTGTATGTGCATGTGGGGGGGTGCGTGTGTGGGGGTGCGTGTGTGTGCGTGTGTGTACGTGCATGTGTGTGTGTTCTTCAAATGGGCCAGGAAGCCTCCGTGTTCCCGATGTTCTGATGACGGATTTGCTGCTTCGCTGTGTTGGCCCGAAGGCCGCATGGCCCGTGCACACGGCGTGTGGCGGGTGGGCACTGGCACATCCGTGCCAAAGCTCCGTGCCTTCCCAGCCACAGAGGAGCTGGGGGGGGGGGCACGCTGTGATTCTGGAAGGGACCCCACAGGGCCTGGTCCGGGGGGAGGACTGGGCCGGTCACAGGGGGAGGCCAGGGAGGGTCTGAGTTGGCACTTTCACGTCTGCGGGCGGCGGGAGCGGGCTCGGGGCCCCCAGGCGCTGGAGAGCAGAGGACTGCCAGCAGGGGCAGGCCACAAGGGGGCGGGCGGGAGGGCAATTACAGACAGAGGTCTGCCCCGGGGGCGAACGTGCCCAAGGGCCGCCCTACCGCAGGGGGGGAGGGGCTGAGACATTGCGTGGGAGCCAGCGCTCCGGGGACGGCTAAGGGCCACAACGGCAGCCTCTCTCCGCCGCGCAGACGGGCGAGGTCCTCCCGCGCCCACCAGCCGTGCTGGCCTCGGCCCTGACCTCGCTGACCTCAGACCTGACATCGAAAAGCAGAAAAAGCCCACCCCACCCCCCACCGAGGGACGCCTGTGCAGAAGCCGGCCCTGGGCAGCTGGGCAGGCAGGGCCCTGGCCGGCGGCTGTCCCCCCTCCGCCCCCCGCCCACCGCCCCCCGCCCCCCGCCTACCTGAGGAGGACGGCGAGGAGGGGTGCGGGCTGTCCTCCTGCGCGCCGCCGGCCCCGCTCTCCTCGGTGACGTTGGAGGAGCCGGGCGTGGTGGAGCGGCTCACCGACTGGGACTCCTGGTCGCTGCCGGAGCCGCGCCGCTCCTCCAGGCCCGCGTGCGGCCCGTCCTCCTCCGCCCTGCGCTCCCGCCTGTGCACGCGCGAGTGCACCACCACCTGGTGGTAGGTGCGGAACACGCGGCCGCAGTCCGGGCACTCGGTGGGCTTGTCCTTGAGGCCGCCGGGGCCCTGCAGGGGGTAGTCCGGCGCCTGGCCCAGCCCGTGCGCCAGGAACTCCCGGGCGCCCTCCAGCGGGTCCGGCGTGGCCGGCGGGTCCCGCGGGCCGGCCGCCTGGGCGACGGGGAGCAGGTGGGCGGGAACCTTCTGCCGGGAGCCGTCGGCGCCCACCAGCACGTACTCGCGCTTGTCCCCGTCGAAGAGCACGCCCGCGGGCGCCAGCGCCTCCTCGGGGCCGCGCGGCAGCGGGGGCTCCTTGGGCAGGAAGCCGCGCTCGGCCGCCGCGCGGCGCGCCATGAGCTGCCAGGCCTGGTAGCTGTGCACCGGGTCCATCTCGGCCGCCTTGGCCGCCGCCTGCAGCCGCTCGATGCAGCTGGACTTGAGCGGCGGCACCAGGCTGAGGCAGCCGAGCAGCGCGCGCTTGTCGCCGTCGGGGGCGGCCCCGTGCGCCCCGCCGCCCGCCACGGGCGCCAGCAGCTTGCCCAGCACGTCCTTGTCCTTCGGGGGCAGCTCGGCCTTGTAGAGCGGGCCCTGGCCGCCCGGCTCGCCCAGGCCGGCCTTGTCCGGGCCCAGGAAGCCGCCCTGCAGGCAGGACAGGTACCGCGAGTAGAGGTTGGCGTGGGCCTCGGGCGCCAGGCCGCCCAGGGCGGCGGGCGCGTCGGCGGCGGCGGGCTCCCCGGGGGCCTTGGCCTTGGCGGACAGCTTGTTGAGGTGCACCTTCATGTGGTTCTTGAGGAACCAGGGCTCCTTGAAGCGGCGGCCGCAGATCTGGCAGCAGTGCTCGAAGGAGTCCTTGTGCTTGCGCATGTGACCCTTGAGGAACCAGGCCTGGCTGAACACCTGCCCGCACACCTCGCAGCGGAACTCGTGCGCCGCCTGCTCGCCGCCGCCCGCGCCGCCCGCGCCCTGCGCCGACTCGGCCGTGATGTGCGCCTTCTCCACGTGCCCGATGAGCTCCTCCTCCTGCGAGGCGGCGAAGTCGCACAGCGTGCACTTGTAGGGCTTGTGCAGGATGCGGATGTGGCGCTCCAGCTCCTCGCGCTTCTTGAACTTGCCCTTGCAGAAGGTGCAGCGGAAGCCAGCGGCGGGGGCCGCGGCCTCCTCCTGCGCGGCGCCGCCTCCGCCCGCGGCGGGCTTGGGCGAGGGCGCGGGGCGGGCGGCGTCGGGCGCCCCGGGGGCGGCGGCGGGGGGCGCCAGGTGGCCGGCGGCGGCGGCGGCGGCGGCGGGGGGCGCGGGCTGCGCGTGCGCGTGTCCGTGGGGCGGCAGCGGCTTGAGGTCGGGGCGCGCGGGCGCCAGGCTGCTCCGCAGCTGCCGGTCGCGCAGGATGGCGCGCTCCTCCAGCTCGTGCAGCAGGCGGTTCTCCTCGCGCACGCGCCCGCGCCCCTTGCCCAGGTTGCCCAGCTTGTGGGTGCGCAGGTGGATCTTGAGGTTGCCCTTCTGCGCGGCGCGGTGGTCGCAGTAGGGGCACTTGAAGGGCTTCTCGCCCGTGTGCGTGCGCATGTGCAGCGAGAGGATGCTGTTGAAGCGGAAGCGCTTGCCGCACAGCGGGCACGGGTACTTGCGGTTCTTGCGCGCGTCCTCCTCGATGTCGCTCATCTGCGACATGATGCCCAGGTTCTGGCCGTTGAGGAACTGCTGCAGGTCCACGCGCCCGTTGAGGCCGGAGTCCAGGTCGCGGCCCAGCGGGCCGGCCAGCAGCGCCATGGGGCCGCCCAGGCCCGGGCCGCCGCCCAGAGCCACGTGCGCCTGGTCGTCGAGGGGCGCGGGCGGCTTGTCCTCGGCGCCGGGCCGCGGGTGCAGGTCCGGGAAGGCCTGGCCCAGCTGCGCGGTGATGTGGTGCAGCTTCTGGCTCATGGCATACTGCCCGTTGAGGACCGGGCCGCTCCGGCGGGGCTCGGCGTCGGCCGAGGCGGCGGCCGCAGCGGACACTCCAAGGCACAGGCTGGCTTCGTCCATCCCTGGAGGGGGAGAGAGAGGTCAGATGGGGCGCGGAGCCGGGCGGTGCTCGGGGATGGGACTGGAAAACAATAATAATTTTAAGAAATGAATATTCAATGCCGGTGATGCACCCTGGCTCTGGTCCCCCCATTTGTTTGGGCAATGCATCGTCTTCCTATTTGCTGACTGCAATTACTCATTCGCAGCTCAATTATTAATGTTTTACCACTTTTCATTACCTGAAATATAACACATGGGGGGGGGGCTGGGGGAGCGGTCAGCGTGGGAAAGCCTCCCTCCCGCCCCCTCCCCCGCCGAGGGTCACCCACACCTGTTGGCTGGGCTCAAAGTCGGCCCCGGGGCGGAACGGCTGCCCCCCTCCCTCCGAGCTCCGGTTCCCACGCCAATGCATTCGCCACTCTGAGATGAAAGGGCTTATTTCATGTTTTGGTAAAAAAAAAAAAAAAAAAAAGGAGAAAGAAAGAAACACCCCATGGCATGATATTTACCGATACGTAATAAAACAAGATAATGTTTTGGGGGGAAATAAAGCGAAGGACAGGCTTTGGAACAATAAAAGGGGTTTTGCTTTAGTCAACAAAAAGTGCAGTAATATCTCATTAAGCTGATTAGTATGCTGCTTAGAAACAGTGCTAGGTGCTGTAACACATGATTATAATCATAAAAATCCTTCAGTGTTTGCAAGGAAGCATTAACGAGGTATATTAAATTTTAAGGAGACTGCTAGTAGCAGCTTTGCAAACCTCGGAGATTAAGGTTTAACCCTTGATGCCACGGAACGCCGTTGGGGTGCCGTCGGGGAGCTGTGCCCGCCGAGGCGGCCGCATGGCCTCCTGGCTGAGACGCGGTCGCCGAGGAGGCACAGGGTGGGTGGGGCGAGGCCCCACCAGGGACGCGCTCGCTCCCTGTCCTTCGGCCGCACGGTCTCCGAGGCCGGGGGCGCGGGGCTTAAGGCGATCGTTCAGAGAACTAGATAAAGACCAATTAGCGGCCAGCGCCGCCATCGGAACTCTCACCCAGGCTGAGCGTTTTTAATAACTTTCCCGACACCCGTAATGAGTACAAATGGCACCTGCGGAAGGAGCGCTGCAGAGAATGAGGACGCGGAGCCGTTTGTTAAACACCAGCGCGCAGCGCGGGCTGCGGCACGGGCTGTCACCGGCCTCCGCCCTCCGGCCGGGGCAGGGCCACATCACTGGCCTCCGCCCTCCGGCCGGGGCAGGGCCATCCACCGGCCTCCGCCCTCCGGCCGGGGCAGGGCCCCGGAGCCGGCCTCACCTCCCTCTGGCTGGGGCAGGGCCACGGAGCCGGCCTCACCTCCCTCCGGCCGGGGCAGGGCCACGGAGCCGGCCTCACCGCCCTCCGGCCGGGGCAGGACCATCCACCGGCCTCCGCCCTCCGGCCGGGGCAGGGCCATCCACCGGCCTCCGCCCTCCGGCCGGGGCAGGGCCGTGGAGCCAGGCCGTGCGGGCAGGGGTGCGGGAGCCAGCCCCATGGCAAGCCCCTGGGAATTCCGCTCTGGGAGGCCAGGAGCCCACGCCTGGGTCCTCCCGTTTCCAGAGCCCTGCTTCCCCCCGCCCACGCCCCCCAAGGAGCCCAGACCCGCTTCCTGCCCCCGGACAAAGCTGCCAGCAGTCCTCGGCGGGCCCCGCCCTTTGGATGTCCCGGCCAGCCAGGCGGGCCCGGGCAGCGCTCACCCCCGCCAGGACGGGTGCCCGGCCCCTGACTCCTCAGGGTCATGGGGACAGAGCCCGGGTGGGGAGGACGCGCAGTCAGGGCCACGGGGTGTGCTGCCCGCCGGGCAGCCTGGGTGCGGCGTGGAGGGTCTCCAGCAGGCCCGGGGGACAGGCTGGGCTGGGTGGCCGTGGGGCACGTGGGGGTGGGGGGAGACGCAGACACGGGCAGAGGGCGCCAGCGGTGCAGGTCCGCCTGTTCATGTGGACGCCGTGGGCTCCTGCCATCCACCTGCAGCAGGAGGCCTTCCAATTGGCCATCACCTGTCCTGGTGGCAGTCAAATTGCTTAAAAAATTATTATTATTGTTATTTTTTAAAAGGCCCGTTTTGGGGACCGGTCCAAAGGAGTGACTGCTTGTGGTGAGTCGTGCATCTCAGTAACTTGCCGAGAGGCCCTGCGTGCCAGGCCCGGTGCCGGCCCTCAGAGACATGGCTGCCGGCCCGGCAGTCCTGGCGTCCACCGGCCGGCAGAGGGACAGGCCCAGGTGCAGAGCCCCCGGCTGAGGTCTCCAGGACCCCGGGCCAGGTGCCCAGCCTCTCACCACCTCCGAGGCGCACCCCCTCCCCCGGCTGACACGCTCGCTCCGCTCCTGGGCCAGCGCGGATCCCAGCCCCGAGGGCACGTGGGGCCTCAGCGTTGCACCGGCGCGCAGGGATGCGCACGAAGCCCGGAGCCAACGCGAGCGCCCGCGCCAGACGCTGCCCGTTGGCCAGCTCCGAAGATGCTCGGCCAGAAGACGGGCCGATTCCAGGCTGCGGCCAGTTCTGGGAGGGCGGGAGGCTGAGCGCCGTCCCTGCACCCGGCGAGCAGACCAGCGGGTCAGGGGAGGCCCGCCCACCGCCCTCAGGCACGCGGGCCGGGGACGCGTGTCCAGTAGCGCGCTCGGGGCCTCTCCCAGGGAGGGAGGTCTGGGGATGCAGCTCTTTCCCTTTAAATTCCTTTTTAATCAACAAAGCTTTTTAAAAACCCTTTGTGCAACTGGTCAAGTGCCACTGCTGAACACAGAATGTTCTAGAGCCAGCAAGGGCCGGAGAGCTCTTTCTTCTGACTCGGGCATGTGCCCGAGGGTCTGAGGCCGATGCCCCGTCCCTCCCCAGAGCAGCCCCACCCGCCCGCACAGCGCTCAGCGCCGGGGAGTCCGGCGTGGACCCTCCGGCGTCCGGCGAGCAGCTGCTTCCCGTGACGCCAGGTCCGTGGGCCTTGGTCCCAGAGGATGTCCCAGGGCGAGAGCAGCGCTGGCTCCGTGCTGCCCGCCGAAGGGGGGGGGGGCAGACCTCTCAACACAGCCCAGGGTCATGAGCCCCCCCTCAGGGGCCCCAAGCTCAGCCTCCCACAAGCCCACCAGCGCCCACAGTCAGACCCGCCAGAGCGGGAGGGCCTCGGGCTGCCCCCTGGGGAGACCCCGCTGCCACCAGCCCTCCCGTCCAGGTGCCCACGGGCACCAGGGGGCAGAGGCCAGGTCTCATGGGACCCACGGGGACGAGGATTT
>CM072936.1:46980343-47120343 GCA_036971965.1 Nyctalus aviator | reverse complement strand
ACACACACACACACACACACTCACACACACACATACACACGCACTCACACACATACACTCACACACACTCACACACACTCACACACACACACATACACACGCACTCACACACATACACTCACACACACACACACAGGCTCTCATACACACACACACTCACACACTCACACACACACAGGCTTTCACACATACACACACACACTCACACTCACACACACACACACACTAACACACACCCCCGACATCAGGACTGAGGAAGGGAAATAAAATCAGATACAAAGAAGACTTAAAAATCACAATACAATACAAAACAACATTATCCCATTAAAAATCTATATTAAAATGGACGATTATCTAATAAAAAGATCTGCTATGACTCAGGGAGATGTTAAATACCTGAATAAAATCATAATCATAGCAAAAATTTAAAAGATAATGGGCAGTTACATCTGAAAGAAATTACAAAAAAAAAAAAAAAAAAAAAAAAATTAAAAAGGCCCATCCGTTTAGACTTATCACTTCTGAGGCCTCCAACGGAATGGACCTCCGTGTCTGTAAATGGACCGGAACACGGGACATGGAAGGTCCCTGTTTCATTCTTGAAGAAAAAGGGAATCAGGAGGAAAAGGGGGAGGGAGGAGATGGGGGAGGAGGAGGATGGAGGGGGGGGGGGGGAGGGAGGAGATGGGGAGGAGGGGGTGGAAGGGATGGGGAGGGAGAAGGAGGGGAGGAGGGGGAGGGAGGAGGTGGGGGAGGAGGGGGAGGGAGGGGAAGAGATGAGGGAGGAGGGGAGGGAGGGGATGGGGGAGGAGGGGAGGGAGGGAATGGGGGAAGAGGGGGAGGGAGGGGAGGAGGGGAGGAGCAGAGGAAAACGGGAGGAGAATGATGAAAGAGAGAGCACTCTGCCGCTGCCCCTCCTCCTCCCCACAGAAGCCAGAGGGCATCTCATTTACAAACATCCATGCAAACGGCCTAAATAAAATATTAGTGAAACGAACCTTGCAGCCTCTTAACATAATAATTCCTCAATAAAAAAACCACAACCGAGTCCCATCATTCAGGATTCATTTACCAATAGGAATCCTTGAAATCCGCCGTATTACTATCCTATAGAATATTATATCAACAAAGTCCCAAAGACACGTGATAAAATCCAGCGTACCCTCCTGATTTATTAAAAGATAAAGAATCTACCTCACGCATCGCATGTGATGGGCCGATATTGGAAGCGTTTTTGTTGAAGCTGGCAACAAGATGCTCTGTCCTGAAGGTCTTAGCCAGTGCAAACACAGTTGTTGTTTTTGTAAAATGGGAAAAGAAAACAGGAGATAGAATTCTTGGCAAGACAAAAGTGTCACTATTAGCAACTAAAAATGACTGTGTGCACAAAATCCAAAGAAGGAAGTAGAAAACCCTTGGTATTAGTAAATGTGCAGTAAGATGACAAGGATAAATCAATACACTGAAAATAATTGCTTTCTGATATACTGTAAACCAACAGCAAATTATCAGAGGAAATGTTAAACACCTAGAACTAAGTATAATAAATAATGGGCAAGACCTACATAAAGTAAAACATGAAACTTGATGGGAATGCGTTAAAATAAGACCTGAATAAATAGGTATACCATGTTCATGGACAGAAAGGCAATGTGGTAAATATGTAAGTTTTATGCAATTAGTCTACAAATCCATGTCAAATCGCTGATAGGAATATCTATCAAACTTAGCACATGAAATCCCAAATTCATCTGGAAAATGTGACAAAAGTAAATTTTAAGGTAGGGGGTATGAGAAGGCATGGAGAGCATTATGACGAGTGACGTAAGCCAGTCAGAGAAGGACAAGTACCATAGGATCTCACTCATAGGTGGAGTTTAATGCACAAACTGAACTAAGAAGCAAAACAGAGACAGACACTCAGAGAGCAGGCAGACAGCTGTGCAGTGGGAGAAGGTGCCGAGGGGGAAATAGTGGGATTGAGCAAAAAAAAAAGATAAAGAACTCATGGGCATGGACAACACTGTGAGGAAGGAAGGTAGGTGAAGCTGGAAAAGGGTAAGGGGGGGCAAGGGGGTTAAATGGTGATAATAATAATAATGATGATTTTTAAAAATTTAAAGACTTCAATTTTGCATTCCATATTTCTGTAATGTGACTCTTAAACAAATTTTCTTTATATAAAACCAAAACAAAATATACTTTTCCTCTATATTTTATATGAGTTGGAAAATATAAATTTAAAATCTCATGCATAATAGCAAATCATGACTAAGTACATACATATATAATGCATGTTGATAACACCTTGCCCTAGTAATATACATCAAAATAAATACTCAATGGATTAGAGATTTATATTTAAAAATAGGACCATAAATACATAAGGAGGTGAACTGAGGAGTATCTTAATATAATAATGGGGTAGGAAATTATTTTCAAAGCATGACACAAAAGGCAGCAAAGGAATAGATTAAAAGATTTGATCTCTAAATCCCTTTATCTCATTAAAAAACGCCATGTACAAAATTAAACAGCAAGTGAGAAACTTGGGAGAAATACTTGCAGGATATGTAAAAGACAAAGGGTCAAAACCTCTGGTGCAGGGAGAGATCCTACAATTCAAAAGAAAAATTCAAACATCCCAGGGAACCACACCGGGGCAATAAAAGGCATAACCAGGTGGCGCGCCGAAGACCTAGAGACATTCCATTGAAGGGAGGCAGATAGATGCCGAGATAGCTCGATGACGGGGATAGAAATAGAGTTATAGGGAGACAGCTATATATATGTAGGAAGACTGATAACCACATAAAATATAGATACGTGTATATATTCAGCTCAAGAAACGAAGAGTCGCATTAGTCACATGTTAAGTTAGCATGGCTTTGTTGAGTAATACTGAGTATGGGCAGAACATGGGGAAGGGCAGTTAATCTGTGTGGGTTGGGGGCAGGCAATAATCTGACATAACACGCCTAAAGGGCAGGGAGATTTGGCAACAGGTAATCAGACCGCTCCACGTGCATTCCCTTTACTCCATGCCGAGCAATTAAACCCGAGGAAGTGATTAAGAATGTGTACAAAGATTTGTCTGAAATGATTTTCATCGGAACGCTGTTCATTAAAGTGCAATGGGATTGCCCTTTAAAGGGCCGGCTGCCGAGGGCGGGGCGGGCGGGCGGGGCGGACGGGGCGGGGGCCAGGAGGGCGGAGAAGAAAATCAGGAAGGATGGCCGCACTGGGAAGCAGCTCTGCGAGCTCAGGGGGTCCTGAGGGGCCTTCTCCGCAGGACAAGGTGTGAAGTCAGGTCATCTGAACCTCATGGACCTGCTGGGGCTGCTGACAGGAAATAAACTCTCCACGTAGAAACCTCTGGGTTTTATTTGATTTGTTCATTCATTCATTCATCTACTCAACAAGTATTTATTGAGCAAGTACTCTATGCCGGGCACCATTCTAGATACCACAGATGGATGGATAGAAAGATATTGATAAATACATGGATGGATGAATGATGGATGGATGGATGGATGGATGATGGATGGATGGATGATGGATTGGTGGATGATGGATGGGTGGATGATGGATGGGTGGATGATGGATGGATGGATGGAAAAATGGAAGGATAGATGATAGATGGATGGATGGAAGGATGATGCATGGATGGATGATGGATGAATGGATGGATGGATGGATGGATGGGTGGATGGATGGATGATGGATGGATGGATAGATGGATGATGGATGGGTGGATGATGTATGATGGATTGGTGGATGATGGATGGGTGGATGATGGATGGATGGATGGAAAAATGGAAGGATAGATGATAGATGGATGGATGGAAGGATGATGCATGGATGGATGATGGATGAATGGATGGATGGATGGATGGGTGGATGGATGGATGATGGATGGATGGATAGATGGATGATGGATTGGTGGATGATGGATGATGGATTGGTGGATGATGGATGGGTGGATGATGGATGGATGGATGGAAAAATGGAAGGATAGATGATAGATGGATGGATGGATGGGTGGATGGATGGATGATGGATGAATGATGGATAGATGGATGGGTGGATGATGAATGAATGGATGGATGATGGATGGGTGGATGGGTAGGTGACGGATGGATGGACGGATGGGCAGATGGATGGATGAAAAGATAACTAACAAAGCAAAAAGAAAACCAAACATGTAACTCAGATGCTAGTCCTCCGTAAGGTCTTTCCTCCTTTGCTTCCTCCTTTCTTTCCAGTTTCCTTCTCAGCTGCTGAACTTGGCAGGCGACAGGCCTCCTTGGAGGCCAGGACGGTTTCGATGGCATTTGAAGAGGCTGATGGCTTTTTAGTCCCGAGAAAAGGCCACAGCCTGGAAGAGGCAGGCGATGGGCACCGGAGGGAAGTGCTTAACGGGATGAGGTGTGAGGGGGTCTGGGTGGCAGGCAGCAGAGGAGGACCCGGGCTTTCCTGGGGGCACCCTTCACTGGACACCAGGCACCCATCGAACGGGGGGCAGCCTGGCCAGGGGCTTGGCTGTTGGAGCATCGTCCTGCACTCCCCAAGGCTGTCCATTCCCCGCCAGGCACATACCTAGGCTGTGGTTCCAGTTCCTAGCAGGAGTGCGTACGGGACACTGCCGATCAGTGACTCTCCTCTCTATCTATCTATCTCTCTCTCTATCTATCTATCTATCTCACTCTCTTCAGTAAACACATACCCTTGGGTGAGATTGTTAAAATGGGGCAAAAGCGCACAGAAACCCTTTAGGGACCCGCCCGGAAGTCAGGCCAGTGGAGCCCTCCGGAGGCGGGACCCCTCTCTGCTCTGTGGCCGGTGTGTTGGCCTGCGATCCCGGAAACCCCGCACGAAGACCGGACGGAAGGGCCCATGTGTGCACGGGCACCTCCCACCCACGGGAACAGGGACACAGCCCGCCCGGTTCACAGGGTGCAGCTGCGTGAGCCAGGGCAGATGTGAGCGCCCCCATCAGAGGACACAGCGCCCCGATGCCGGGACCGTCACTTTCCTTCCGCAAAGAGAGCCCCGCCGCCCTCTGAGCCAGAGAGGAGAGGGGTCCCCACATCAAAGGAGCGGAGAAAAGGGAAATCTAAATGCCCACCCACGGCACTCCATTAAATAAATAAATCATGGCAGAGCAAGGCCGTCGCTCTGCAGCCTCCGATGGCGCCGAAGAAGGCGTGAGATGGAACACGGGTTTAAACACAGCCCGTGCAGGCCACGGCAGCGCCAGCCAGGCCGCGTCTGTGGGGCCCACGCCAGGCGCACGGCAGGCGAGCCACGTGGCCCCTAGGCCTGCCCTCCGCTCCCTGGGCTCCCACTTTTCCGAACAAACGTGGGAGAAGTAGAGAAACTCAGGGAAACGTGTGCAGAGCTGAAGAGGCCAGGCCGGCTGCTCAGTGGTTATCGACCTAGGAACCAGGAGGTCACAGTTCGACTCCTGGTCCATCCCCAGTGGAGGACGTGCAGGAGGCAGCCGGTCCATGATTCTCTCTCATCATGGATGCTTCTCTTTCTCCCTTCCTCTCTGACATCGATAAAAACATTTTTTTAAGTGTTTTTAAATGTACATTTCCTATCTCCACATCCAGGCGCGCACCCTGCTTTCTCTGGGGCCCGGAGCGAAGGGGTGCCGGCTGCGAGGACACGCCCTGGAGAGGCCGCCCACCTCCACCACCCGAGGGCCGCCCGCCCCGACGCCGTGCCCCCCCCCCCGGAAGGCGGAGCCCCGAGGAAGGTCGCCACGCCTTCCAGCTGAAGCCGGAGCCATGACCGGCCCCTGGGCAGCGCTCAGACCCGCAGCCCTGGTTCCCGGCGGGGAGCCGCGCGGGCAGCAGCCAGGGGGACGGCGGTGAGGGCGGCCACCGACACGTCTGTGCGTGAGCCCGTCCTTCGTGGCCGCGGAATTCTCACCACGGTGACGAGCATCTCACACACGTCACAGGAGGAAACGCAGGCCCCACGGCGAGGCCCCTGCCCACAGGCCCCGGCCAGTGGCTGCATCGCTGACACGGCGTCCACGTCCACGCATCTGCCCACCGAACCACACGGCCCCCCGCGGCCCTGCGGCCGAGGGAGCTGCACACGAGAGTGGATGAGACCCAGATCCCGCTGCAGCCCCACAGAGAGGACCCCCCCGGCGCCCGCCCCCTGAGTCCTGGGGGAGCCCCGGAACCATTCTGGGCCCCCCGAGGCGAGGCCCGAAGGCCACCACGTGCCGTGTCCTCTGCAGGGTGAGCCGCGGGGAACGGGGGAGCAGGCGGCGGTGGTGAGGGCGGCGGAGCAGCTGGGACAAAGGCGGGGCCAGCGCGGAAGAGAGAGGCTGGAGGGATTAGGCCGCCGAATTCCCCTCCGGTTCCCAGGAGCTCTGCAGCCAAGAGGAGATTCCGACGCGGTGACTCAGCGGATGTTTACTGAGAGCCTACTGTGCGCCAGCCTGTCCCGGAGGCGGCATCTCCCATCACGGCCAGTGCAGGACCCAGCCCCGGACCCAGCCCGAGACCCAGCCCCGGATCCAGCCCCGGACCCAGCCCCGCCCGGACCCAGCCCGGGACCCAGCCCGAGACCCAGCCCCGGATCCAGCCCCGGACCCAGCCCCGCCCGGACCCAGCCCGGGACCCAGCCCGAGACCCAGCCCCGGACCCAGCCCCGGACCCAGCCCCGCCCGGACCCAGCCCGGGACCCAGCCCGAGACCCAGCCCCGGACCCAGCCCCGGACCCAGCCCCGCCCGGACCCAGCCCGGGACCCAGCCCGAGACCCAGCCCCGGACCCAGCCCCGCCAGGACCCAGCCCCGCCAGGACCCAGCCCCGGACCCAGCCCCGGACCCAGCCCCGGACCCAGCCCCGGACCCAGCCCCGGACCCAACCCCGGACCCAGCCCCGGACCCAGCCCCGGACCCAACCCCGGACCCAGCCCCGGACCCAGCCCCGGACCCAGCCCCGGACCCAACCCCGGACCCAGCCCCAGACCCAGCCCCGGACCCAACCCCGGACCCAGCCCCGCCCAGCCCCAGCCCGTGACCCAGCCCCGGACCCAGCCCGAGACCCAGCCCCTCCAGGACCCAGCCCCGGACCCAGCCCGAGACCCAGCCCCGGACCCAGCCCCGGACCCAGCCCCTCCAGGACCCAGCCCCGGACCCAGCCCAAGACCCAGCCCCGCCAGGACCCAGCCCCGGACCCAGCCCGAGACCCAGCCCCGCCAGGACCCAGCCCCGGACCCAGCCCCGCCCGGACCCAGCCCCGCCCGGACCCAGCCCGAGACCCAGCCCCGGACCCAGCCCCGCCAGGACCCAGCCCCGGACCCAGCCCCGCCAGGACCCAGCCCCGGACCCAGCCCCGGACCCAGCCAAAGACCCAGCCCGAGACTCAGACCCAGACCCAGCCCCAGACCCAGCTGCACCCAGAACCGGGGACCTCCCGGTCAGAGGAGGCGGCCTGGCCCAGGGCAGGAGGCCGCTCAGGGCAGCAGGGCCCTCTGGCCCTCCGTGCACCCAGCATGGGGCGCTGAGCTCCAACCAGGCGGCACCAACCCCCTGGAACCCACAGGCACGGCCGAGGCCCGGGCAGCGCCCACCCCGGGCGTGGTCAGAGGCGGTCGAGGGCCCCGCTGGAGCCAGGGCACCAGGAAACCATTCTCGCCCATTCGGGGCCAGTGGTCGTCTGCGGGGCCACGCGGCAGCTGCTCCAGACGGACCGGGATGTCCTCGGTGCCACGTTAAGCCACTGCCAGGCCCCCAGCTGAGGCTGCCAGGGGCGGGCTCTGCACGGGAGCCTCGTCCTGGTCCTCCCTCACTGCCAGGCACCCCCAACGTGAACGGTCACCCCCCACCACAGAGAGGTCTGCGGGCAGGCTGGGTGTGGGCTGCCTCTCTCTGCAATGACAAGGGCAAGGCTGCCCCTCTCCAGCCCCCAGAGCTCAAATCAAACTTTTAAAAGCGGCCCGGCTGGCGTGGCTGAGCAGCAACGTAAGAACCAGGAGGTCAGGGTTTGATTTCCGGTCAGGGCACAGGCCCGGGTTTTAGGCTCCATCCCCAGTGGGGGGCGTGCAGGAGGCTGCTGGTCCATGATTCTCTGTCATCACTAATGTTTTTATCCCTCTCTCCCTCTCCCTGCCTCTCTGGCATCAATAAAAATATGTGTGTGTGTGTTTTAATTTTAATGAAAAAGATTTTGTTTTCATTTTCCAAAATTAAACATAATTTTCTTCCAGGAAGCAGTTGGGCTGGTGAGACCGTCTGACCGGGCTGCTTTGGGGACGGCGCCCTGCGCGTCCGCCTGCACCTGCGGCTCTGCTCGGGGGCAGGGCGGGGGCAGGGCGGGGGCAGGGCGGGGGCGGGGCGGAGGCGAGAGTCCCAACGGCCTGTTTGCCACCAAGAATCAGAGTCGGCTTCCTCCTCGGAGGCCGAGACGGCCCTCTCGGCGCCGTGCGGGCCCTGCCTGGCGAGCATTGTGCCGCTGGAGCGCTCCAAAGGTTAGCGTCAATGAGCCTGCCACCAGTATAACCCAAAATAACCCATTCAGGAGAAAAGTAAGAAATAATTGCCGCTTCCCCCCGCCCCCCCCCCCCACCGCCCGGCGCTATAATGATTTTGCATAACAGATTGAACGCGGGGCTGTTGTGACAGGTGGTAGAATCCAGCTCGTAAGCACCGAGACAGGGTTCAATTTAGTTTGTGAATCCTTTAATTGTTGTGCAGCTAATTAAGGAAGGTTCTTTACACTCGCGAGTGTTTACCGTCGCTGGTATGCATACATGAAAAATTAAATTGTGCCTTCGAGGGCTGAGAACTATAGAAAAATCATGGCCGAGGCTGCAGCATGTTCGCCAGCTTAAAATAGCTGCTCTTCACATCGGAATCTGTAAAACTTTTTGCTAAGCAAATACAGAGCTAATTAGAAGTGTTCGTTGGACCAATTAACATTTAAATAAATAAGCCATATTGCACATTTCACAGTCTTTATTTAATGATGCTTCTAACTCTTTGGGAAGATTCTCTTAAGTACAAATAAGTTGTCATAAAAATGAAAGATAAAAATAACCCCATCACAATATATGCTATTTTTCTCCCCGGGCCTTGAAGTCCTTTTTTGCGAAAACTCTTTACCTATTGTTGAGGGAGAGGGGGGAGGGGAGCCACACACATCCTCTCATCTGCTCTGGCTACCTCTCCCTGTCTTTGAATGGCAACAGGGAAACATATTTTATTACTATTTAAATTGTTATGATAATTCTGTTTACTTACGGCTTTTACCCCGCGATAGAAAAATCTATTTTAGAAAAATCCCATTGAATCTGAGAATATACACGAGCATAGAAAGCAGGGAACGGGAGAGAAAAGCAGCCGGGTCCGGGGGCGCAGCCGAGATGGCGGTGTGGAGGGTCCCTCCCGCGTGCTCCTTTGCAGAATGAACCGGGGGGAGGGGGGAAGGGGGGCGCAGCACCCCATCCTGGGGCTGCCTCTGCTCGGGGTGGGCGCCAGAGGCACGGGGTTGGGAGCCCTGAAGTCCTCTCTTATCCTCAGAGACCGAGGTGCACCGCTGGGTGACTGACGGGCAACCCAGCGCAGCCCCGATGTCCTGTATCTTTTAGGAAAGAGGCAGGAGCAATTCTGCAGAGGAAGGACAGCTTTTTGAACAAAGGGTGCTGGGCCGATCGGAAGCCCGCAGGCAGGAAGATAAAACAACGAGCGTTGACCTAAGCCTCGTGCCTCACACAACGCTCACTCACAAAGGCACGCAGACCTCGGCGTTACACACCCCGGCACAGAACGCCCGGCAGGAGCGAGGCGGCAGCGGCTTTGGCTGGGCGCGCTCGGCACAGCACCAAAACCACGGAACATCGGGGGTCCCGCTGATGCCCTGGCTCTCACCGTGAGTCACAGCGTTGCTCCGAGGAAAACCCTCCAACGCAGACAGAAAGACAAGCGACAGCCTGAACCGGTGTGGCTCAGTGGATAGAGCACCCGCCTGCGGAAGGAAGGGTCCCAGGTTCGGTTAGGTCAAGGGCATGTACCTTGGTGGCGGGCACATCCCCAGTGGGGGGCGTGCAGGAGGCAGCTGATGGATGTTTCTCTCTCATCGATGTTTCTCTCTATGCCTCTCCCTTCCTCTCTGTAAAAAAAAAAAAAAAATCAATAAAATATATATTTTTTAAAAAGATAAGCGACAGACTGAGAGGGGCTGCCTGCACACCCTGCACCTGCAAGGGACTCAGCTAACGCGAGTGCAAAGGTCTCTGAGCACCGGGCAGGGGAGCACAGGGAAGCATCAGAACTGGGCAAAGGCGTGAGCAGACGTTTCCAAGACAGAGGTCGGCAAGCTCATCAGTCAGCAGGGCCAAATGTCAACAGGACGACGGTGGACATTTCTTTGGAGAGCCACATTTTTTAAACTTAAACTTCTTCTAACGCCACTTCTTCAACACAGACTCCCCGCCTGGTCCAGCCTTCACAGGGAACGTGTCCCAGAGAAGCGCACGCCTGCTGCACGCAGCACACAGCGCCGCCGTCCGTGGCAGCCGTGTGCGGGCCCCGGGCTGCAGGTGCAGTCACACCGGCCCGGCCACCGCGGAGCGCCACAGGAGCACAGAGGCGCGGGCCGGGTGCTGGCGGGCCGAGCTCGGGGCAGGTGCTGAGAAAGAAGAGCCCGTGTCTGAAGGGCATAAGTCGCCCGGCCAGCGTGGCTCCGTGTTTGAATGCTGACCTATGAACCAGGAGGTCCCGGGTTCGAGTCCCAGGCAGGGCACATGCCCGGGTTGCGGGCGTGATCCCCAGTGAGGAATGTGCAGGAGGCAGCCGATCTGTGATTCTCTCATCATTGATGCTTCTATCTCTCTCCTTCTCTCTGAAATCAATAAAAATATATTTTTTTTGAGAGAGAGAGACAGACAGACAGATACCTGGGTGTGTGTGTGGTGGGGGGTTTCTGAGCCCGAGTGGAAGGGAGCAGGGAAGGTGGGGGAAGGCTTGTTTAAGGAAAGGAGCGTTTACATGTGCGAGCCCGCTAATTACATACCCCCACACGCACCTAGAGGGAGTCGCACACGCCATCACCCCTGTCTCAGGGTTCCTTACACACACGCGAACAAACCACAGACCCCCTGAGGCCGAGCACCCGCCGGCTCGGCCCCAGAGGCTGTGTCTGAGGCCTACGATCCAGAATGCCGCGGGATGCGCCCGGGGTGCCCTCACGCGCGCTCAGCCTCCTTTCGGACAGGAGAGGCCGGCGCAGTCTGCACACAGGCCTCTCCTCCCTCTGCGGGCCGCCGTCCGATACAGAGGAGACTGCCCGCTTCCACCTCCCGGAAAGAAGCGCACGCCCAGGCTTGGGAGTTAATGACAGCCACGTGCGAGCAGTTACCCGGGGCCGGGGACAGACACCTGGAGGCATGGGGGGCTCGCAGAGAGGGGCGGCAGGGGGCTCCAGGCAGAGGAAGTGCGTCTGGGCCGGCGCCAGGGGACCTGGTGGGACGAGGGTGGGGGTCCAATCCCAGCCCTCCCAGCCCTCCCCGTGGGGCCTCCGCCACGTGGGGCCCCCCACGGAGCCCACCTGGGCGTGGCCTGTGAGGCTCCGCTCTGCGGTCTCCGTAATGAAGTCCCCGTGGCGGCTGCTCTGCCCTCCCTTTCTGGTTTAGACCCGACCGCAAAATCTCTGCCCCGCCTCCCACCCCCTGGGTCTGCGGTTTCCATCTGATTCCTGGCAAATTCTGGCTGACACCCATCGGGCGGGCGGGGATCCCCAGGGGAGGGGAGGGGGGAGCTGAGGGCTTCCGCCGGGAGCTCCCAGGACGCCCGTGGGGTGCCCCTCACCACCCACCATTGTGGGGTGCTTCTGGGGGTTCAGGCCAACACGGGACCCTCTGCACCAGGCCTGTTGGGGGCCCCATCCGTGCACCTGGGCCTCGGGGGGGGCCCATTCATGAACCTGGGCCTGCGGGGGCTCCATGCACACAGCAGGTCCTTGCATGGGTGCTCTGTGGGCTCCTGGCCTTAACTTGGGGTGAGCAAGAGGCCACGTGCACCCCACGCCCCGCAGAAAACCTGCAGCCACCCCGTCCTGCTTTTCCCCTCCTCTCCCCTCCCTCCCCTCCTCGCCCTCTCAGCACCTACTTCCCGGCCGGGTCACCACCTTTCGGGTCTCACAGCGGAAGGGTTGGGGTGCACAGGGAAGGACCCCAGGGATCAGGGGCCTGGCCTCCCCCGCAGCCCTCCCCCCGGCTGGCTGTGCGGCCCTGGCCTGCACCCGGTGAGAGGTGGAGGGGCCGGGACCTCCCGCCAGGCCCCAGGGAGCGGCCATTAGCGTCTGCGGCTCTTTCCCCGCGGGGATTAACAACAGAAGCGACAAACGTCCCTCCGTGTGAGCGTCTGACCTCACCGGAGTGTGTCATCGCCCGAGTCAGGGCTCCCGTCAGCGCGGTGACAAACGGCCTCAAGGCGCGTGTGCCCGGCCTGCGGGCGCGGCAGGAGGCGCGGAGGGGACGCAGGTCCCTCTGTGCCCTCAGGGCCGCGCGAGAACTGGGTCCCGGGCCCCAGCGCCGGCTGCCAGGGGCGGGGTGAGCAAGGCCCCCACACGCTCTCCAGCCACAGCCAAGAGCGTGCTCGCCCTGCCCCCACCACCCACCTGGCCGGCAGGTGACAGTAAGGGGTGGGTGGGACCAGAGCACGCACACCCTCAGGGTCTGCACACTGGGACCGCAGAAGAGAGGAATCCCGGCCGGCGTGGCCCAGGGGCTGGGCGTCTACCTGTGAACCAGGAGGTCAGGGTTCAATTCCCAGTCAGGACAGAGGCCCGGGCTATGGGCTCCATCCCCAGTGGGGGGCGTGCAGGAGGCAGCCGGTCCATGGTTCTCTCTCACCATGGATGTTTCTCTCTCCCTCTCCCTTCCTCTCTGAAATCAATATAAAAAAATAATTTAAAAAAGTAATAATTCCCTGCCCACAGCCCATCCGCCGAAAGAAGGGGTGATCGATGGAAGAATTAACTGCATCCCTAAATAACGGAGCACGGGCCTTCCTCCGAGGTGCCTTACTAATTTGTAAATACAGTTATCGAGTGTCTGAAAGTCCTAATTTAAATGTATTGATCTATTAGTGTTTGGTCGCATTTCCACCCCAATGTCTCCGAGGAGATGGATGGCGGAGCCCATGTCACCGCAGCGACCGGAACCCTGCCAAACCGTGAACGCGCTGCACCAGGACACGGAGCCGCCGGGCCGTCCACAGGCCCGAGGGTCCGGCGGGCTCAGGGGCGGAGCGCCGACCTGTGAACCACAAGGTCAGGGCACAGGCCTGGGTTATGGGCTCATCCCCAGCGCGGGGCGTGCAGGAGGCAGCCGATCCATGACTCTCTCTCCTCCTGGATGTTCCTCTCTCTCTCCCTCTCCCTTCCTCTCTGACATCAATACAAATGTCTTTTTTAAAAAGAGGAATGGAGACGGCTGTCGCGGGAACGGCAGGAGCAGAGCTGGGTCCCAGGGGCAGGCTGCAGGTGGCGGGGGGGAGGGAGACTCCACAGGAGCCAAAGTGTGAGGTCCCCCTGTCCCCCTGTTCTTCGGGGCGCACAGGCCTGGCCGGGGCGGGGAGGGGAGCTGACAATGACCTGGCTGCACGGGGCCACTGACGGGTGGACCATGAGCAGCTGGACAAGGGGGGGACAGGTTGAGGCTGTTGACCCGCCCCTGAGGCGCGGTCCCCACCGGTTTTAGGAAGACCGGAAGGGGAGGGACAGCCAGAGAGAAGCCTCGGAGTGAGAGGGACACGGATACGGATCGGCTGCCTCCCGCACGCGCGCCCCGGAGGCCCGGGACCGAGAGCCGGCACAGAGGCGGCGCCCTTGGCGGGGAATGCGGACGGATGCTCTAGCCACAGTGTAGGCCGAGCCGGAAGGAAAAGTGAGAGCAACCCAGTGGCCTCTGCCACCACATGCAGGAGGGGAGGGGCCCACGGTCCAGCAGGTCCTCCCGCCAGCCAGCCAGGCACTGCCACCCGCGCTCCGCACTCCGCTCAGAAACCCAGGGGCCGCCAAGGGCCCGGCGAGCGGCAAGACCAGGGCCTCACCCTGCGTGCCCCGGCCCCTGGCACTGGGTGTCACACTGCCGGCCCAGGAAGGTCACGGGAGGTCACGGGAGGTCACGGGAGGTCGGGGAGGTCGCGGGAGGTCGGGGAGGTCGGGGAGGTCAGGGAGGTCGGGGAGGTCGGGGCGATCTCAGAGGGGACGTGGAGACGGGCCCTGCGCCTGCCTCGGGCCCCTCCTGCTCTTGCCTGTACGACGCTGTCGGTGTGGCCCCCGCCTGTCCCCGCTCCCAGTCCCTCTGCTGCTCACAGGACCACGGCGGGCAAAGGAGGGGGCACAGAGGGAGGGGCAGGGAGGGTCTGGGGGAGGGGCCGGAACTGGAGGGGAAGGGGGAGCTCCGGCGTGGCCAGGACCCCACGCCCTCTCGGAGGAGCCAGACGCCGGGTTCGGTGCCGGAGGGCCAGGCGGGGGGTCAGGGACGCGCACGTCGGCCGGAGGGGGTCCGGGGGCTGGTGAGCACCGCGTTCTCCTCGGTCAGAAGGCGTCCCCCCCACGTCCCTCCCAGCCGAGCAGAGGCAGGACGGGCCCTCTCGGACAGGCCGAGGCGGATGGAGGCCCAGTAAGGCCCAAGCCCTCCGCCAAGGGCGCCTCAAGGTCGCAGTCAGAGCTGAAGGCGGCTCCGGGGTCCTGCCCGTGGTCCTCCGAGGTCGGACCCCAGACTCCCCATCGGGGGGTACGTGGAGCCAAACCAGAGCCCGCCGGGGTTCCTGCCGCTTCTGGAGGGTCTGCTGGGCACCACGGTGACAGCCTGGCCCTCACACACACAGCGGGCACACCCTGTGCACACCCACCTACACGCACACACGTGTGCACACACACACACAGCACACAGCACAGGAGCCGGTGCCGGGACACTCCCCTCCGCACCCTGCCCATCGGCCTAGGGGGGCGCCCGCAGGCGCAGGAGGGAAGCCAGGCCGGGCGGCCAGGTGGGCCCAGGGCGCGGTGGGCAGGGCGTGGAGCCCGCTCCCCGAGGCCTGACTCCCACCGCCGTCTGCAGCTGTGAGGGCCGGACCCGGCCTCTAACGGAACTCATTCTCCGCTCCACAAGGTGAAGTGCAGCCCAGGGGTCGGGCAGGGGGGCCGGGGGGCCGGGGGCCGGTACAGCCGCTCTGGGCGCGCTGCCGAGGACCATAGGCAGCGGGTGCGGGGGCGGCCCTGGTCCCCCCGTGATTTCTCCACCCACAGCCCCGCTGGGCGGCTGGGCTTCCTGGGTCACGCCCCTCCGGGTTCATCACTGTGAATGGGCGTCTGTCCGCCTCACCGGCCCCTCTGGGCTGCGCACGCTCCTGGGACCACTGACCGTGCACCTGGGGGGACCCTGGGTGCTCTGGGCTCCAAGCTGAATCCCTCAACTCCTCCGCCCAGCTCCCCCAAATCCAGCTCCCCCAGCCCAACCCAGCCCCCAACCCAGCTCCCCAATCCAGCCCCCAATCCAGCCCCCCAATCCAGCCCCCCCAACCCAGCCCCCATCCAACCCTCCTCAATCCAGCCCCCCAATCCAGCTCCCCAATACAGCCTCCCATACAGCCCCCCTCAATACAGCCCCAATCCAGGCTTCCAATCCAGCTCCCCAATCCGGCTCCCAATCCCGCCCCCAATCCAGCCCCCAACCCAGCCCCCCAATCCAGCCCCCCCTATAGCCCCCCCAATCCAGCCCCCATATAGCCCCCCCAATCCAGCCCCCAATCCAGCCCCTACAACCCATCCCCCCAACCCAGCTCCCCAATCCAGCCCCCCTTATAGCCCCCCCAATCCAGCCCCCATATCCCCCCCAATCCAGCCCCCAATCCAGCCCCCAATCCAGCCCCCCAATCCAGCCCCTACAACCCATCCCCCCCAATCCAGCCCCCAATCCAGCCCCTACAACCCATCCCCCCCAATCCAGCCCCCAATCCAGCCCCTACAACCCATCCCCCCCAATCCAGCCCCCATCCCCCCCAATCCAGCCCCTACAACCCATCCCCCCCAATCCAGCCCCCAATCCAGCCCCCCCAACCCAGCCCCCATCCAACCCTCCTCAATCCAGCCCCCCAATACAGCTCCCCAATACAGCCTCCCATACAGCCCCCCTCAATACAGCCCCAATCCAGGCTTCTAATCCAGCTCCCCAATCCGGCTCCCAATCCAGCCCCCAATCCAGCTCCCCAATCCAGCCCCCCTATAGCCCCCCCAATCCAGCCCCCATATAGCCCCCCCAATCCAGCCCCCCAATCCAGCCCCCATATAGCCCCCCCAATCCAGCTCCCCAATCCAGCCCCCCTTATAGCCCCCCCAATCCAGCCCCCATATAGCCCCCCCAATCCAGCTCCCCAATCCAGCCCCCCTATAGCCCCCCAATCCAGCCCCCAATCCAGCCCCCAATCCAGCCCCCAATCCAGCCCCCAATCCAGCCCCCAACCCAGCTCCCCAATCCAGCCCCCCTTATAGCCCCCCCAATCCAGCCCCCAATCCGGCCCCCAACCCAGCCCCCGGCCGTAGGAGCGAGCAGCCGCCGCCCGGAGCCCAGGCCGCGGGGAGGGCTGTGCGGTGCGTGCGCGGGCGGCGTGTCCAGGAGCTTGTTTTCCTGCCAAAACGTGACCCCCTTTGTCTCCGCGCAAAGGGGCCTCGGCCCGCCGTGGGGCGCGGAGACGCTGCCAAGCGCTGTCTGGGGCGGCGCCGGGCGCTCCCGGCCTCCCCGGCTATATTTTTAACATAAAAACCCCACATTTAATTGGTTATGCATCTCTGTTCTCCCCGCACTCCTGGATATCACAGAGAAACACATTAGTACACGGCAATTAGTGCGGTGGCGGTAAACAGCGCCGGCGCTGGGCGCGGTGGGCGATTAAAGAGCATTACTCTTTATTTCGCACGGGGCGCGGGGAGGGGCGGCGAGGGGCGCCCCCGCCCGGAGGCAGGAGGACACACTAACAGGTGGGCCTGGCTGCTGGGCGCCGCGGAGCCGGCCAGAGAGCGCCTCTGCATCCTTTATTTTTATTTTTAATAGAAAACGAAACAGGAAACATCAGCAGCTCTTCCTTTTGTACGAGCCGGGCAGTATTTCTCCTCTTCGCACCGCCAGGTCAGCGAGCAGAGATGATATTATTTCCCGGGAGTGACGGTGTCAGGAGAAATAACGCCCGACCCTCGTCCCCGCACAAAAACGGAGGGCGAGCCCGGGTCTGGGCCTGGGACCGCCGTGGCACCAGGCCCGGCCCGCCTCGCAGCCGGGACCCCGGGCCCTCCCTCGGCTCCCGCGCCCTTCTGTCCGTCCACCCCCTCCTCGCGGGCGGGCCTGGCACCTCTCCCCAGCATCTGACTGAGCTGACAACGTGCTGCTATTTGCATGCAGATCCCGGCTCTCTCCAGCTGCTCCCAGCCCGGGCCTCCGCGGTGAGCGAGCGGCCCTCCCTGGATCTCCGTGGGCCCAGGTGTGCCTCCCCCGCGCCCACCGCCCCGAGCTTCTCGGGCACCGCGGCTCGGAGGGAGGAGGCTTCTCCCCGCGGGGGGGGGGGGGGGGGTGCCTGACGCGGGGCCGCATCTGGGGGCGGCGGCTCCTAGTCATCACACACTTTACGGGAGACGGGGAGACGGTGCTGGGGCCGCTCCCCGCGCGGGCGGCCGGCTGTGTTTGGTTGGGTCGGTGTGTGTTGTCTCCTCGGCATTTCAATATTTAAAGAGCCGTTCACCCAGGGAGGCGATGGGTTTCTAGGAACAGAGAAGCGAGCGCCTACAAGCGCCGTCTGCCCGCCGCCGCCTGGCCCGTCCGGGAGGGCACCGCTGCGCCTCAGAGGTGAGGGGGCCGGGGCCGGGGGGCGCTGGGAGGGGGATGGGGACAGGCCAGGAACAAAGAGGCCTGTGCTTGGGAATTTGTTTAAAAAGAAGCAACTGCTACAGCCTTCGCCCCGTCTGCTCCCGTGGACACGCGCTCAGGGCACCAAAGGGGACGGCTGGATCCCTGCATGGCCCAGAACAGAACCAGAGGAGTGGGCGCGGGCCCAGGTGCTGCCCGTGTTTCGGGGGGAGAGCCGGGGGGGGGGGGGTCCGGTCGGGTTCAAGGCGGAGGGAAAGGACAATCTAATCTGGAGCCGAGTGTTGGTCTCATCTCTCTGAGTTACTCTGGAGCCACGTGGGCTGCTCTCTCAGAAGCCCTGCGGCCGTCAGACCCGAGGGGGGAGGACCACGTGACGCCGGGAAGGCCCAGCAGCTGCCTCCCCCTCTGAATGGACAGTGCGGCCCACGTGCCCGAAAACATCGCCATTGATTCCAGAATTAATCTGCAAAGGGATGTGTACTGCGTGGACAGGAGTCCATGTGTGAGCGTGTGTGCGTGTCTGTGCTGAGGAGGACATGCTTACACACATACAAACACATACACAATTATACACACACATGCACAGACACGTGTGTGTACACGTGCGTGCACACATACACACGCTGAAAGGTGAATGACTGAGAGCAAGGATCATTGAAGTGGGACCATTCTCGTTTTCCAAGTCAAACTCCAGCAGGTACAAGCCGAAGCCGGCTGTGGCCACGTGGCCAGCTCCCGTGACAACCACGACGAGACCACTTTGCCGGCGCCTGGCACCGGAGAGAAGCCGGGCTCGTCCCGGAGTGCCAGGGCGGCTCCCACCGGCCACGTGGGAGCAGGGACCGTTCTGAGTCCTGCCCCCGGCAGAGCTGCCTCTGCCACGGAGCCCACCCCACGCTGGCATCACCCTTTGTCTCAGCCAGCGGCGATGCCACAGATGGCGGCCGCCGGGCCCCTCCGGGTGCTCCACTGGCGAAGGGAGCCCCCCCGCCCGGGGGCGCCACGTGCAGGAACAGCCGACGCCAAGGCCCCGCTCCCCGAGGTTCCTTCCTCCTCCGAGCCAGCCGCCCCTCCCGCTCCCCGGGGAGGCAGGCTGCACGAGGCCATGGCACTTAGCAATCGATGCATTTTTTTTAAGACACATTTTTAGGCAAATGACACAAAGAGAAAGAATCCTGTTTTCATGGGAGTCTTTGGGGGCCACGGGCCTGTCCCGGGCCCCTGCTCGCCGGCACCCCGGACCCCGGCCCCCAGCCCCCGCCCCTGCCCACCCCCTCCCGCAGACCCAGAGCGGAGGAGCAGATGCGGGCGGACAGGATGACATCACCGGGTGGCATGTGGCACGGAGGGGGGGGGCGGGGAAGGGGGAGGGGAGAAGCAGAGACGAATGACATTTTGCCGCGGTGGCGTGCTATTTTCGTGGGGGTGGCTTGACTTTTGGCCCAAACGCATATGCCAGTGGCGGGGCGAGCTCCGGGGACCCACAAGCACGAATGTGTGCTCACAGCTGTACTGTACTCCACGCAGATGACATGTTCCGGGCGCCGGCCGCCGCGGAATGCTAATTAGCATACTGGAGCGATGAGCGGCTGCGAGGCCTTATTGTTCCATTATTTCACGAGGCCCAGCTGCCTTTGTTTATGCCCTTCCCGCGCGTGCCACAGGTCCCCCCGCCCCCACGCCCCCGCCCGCGTTAATATTTAAAAAACAAGGGGCGGCAGATTGGCGTGTCCGTGCCGGGCCGAACCGCGGCACCGTTAAGCTGCTCTGGTTCGGCGCTGAGAAATAATTGAACAGCCGCGGCCAGCCGGCAGCCTGCGGCCGGGCACGGAGCAGCGGGGGCACAGCCAGCCGATGGGCACCTTTACCGGCATCGATACCTGGACAGCCGCTCGCCATGGACGTGGTTTTTACACAGAATTCCTGGGAAGCCGGGATGCAGAATTCAGGAGCAATTACCTTTTTTTTTTTAATTTTTTTTTTTTTTTTTGCAAACTAATATTCCAGGCGATTATTAAAAACAAACACTTTCAAAAAGATGGACTTAGCGTTAGATAATGGGGAGAGCACCAGCCCCCCCACACCTGATTAATCATGTTTTTACACGTTTTAATAGCTGTGTCACCTGCCGGCTGCGTGAGCCGGCTGCTACTGGGGGCGGGTATTGATGACGGAGGCAGTGATGTTCCACGGAAAGCCATCTTGAAAGATTGTTTTCGGTTTAAAAAAAAAAATTAAATAAAATAAATACATAATTTTATAACCTCACTCAGGAGAGCGCCGTCTGCCGGAGGTTCCCTCCGGCGCCCTGTGCCTGGCTGGCCGTCAGTCTGTGCGGTGAAACCCGGGTTTCTCCGGCGGAGCCGCCGCGGCCTACAGGTGCGTCAGGCACGTCCGCAGGGGGAGACGCTGGCTGGAGCCCAGCGTTTACGGCGCGTTGGCTCCCGTGTGGAACAGAAGGCCCCGGCGCTCCCTGGCAGGTCCCCCCACGCGCCTCCGCCTGTCCGCACCGGGCACCGTAGCGGGGACAGATGTCATGCCCTACGCAGACACCTCGCCACCGGAGATGTGCGCTTCCATTGGAGAGCTCTCCCTAAAACGCCCGGCCTTCGCTGCTCACAGCCACACTGGCGCTCCAGACCCGCACCTTCCCCCGCCTCCCCCGCCGAGAACCGCAGCTCCTGGGAGGCCGGCCGCGGTAAGGAGAGCCTAAGGGCGCCCCGTCCCCCTGCGCGGCCCCAGGAGCGCCAGGTGCGTCGCCGTCGCCGCAGGGCGCTCGCTCCGCTGCGGCCGGCCCCGCTGTGGACACGACGTGGACGGGTTTTAACGGGATCCAGGAGCGAGCTGAATCGGCAGCCGCGGGCGCCTCGGCCCCGGCCCGCGCGCAGACAGTGATGACAAACTTCCCCTGGCTGCGCCGCCTTGCACCCGCATTCCTCTTCACCTGCTCGCTGACAGCCACGAAGGAATGCCGAGTAAAAACAAACAGAATTGGGCCGGGACCGGTTTGGCTCAATGGATAGAGTGTCGGCTTGGGGACTGAAGGGCCCCGGGTTCGATTCCGGTCAAGGGCATGTACCTTGGTTGCGGGCATATCCCCAGTAGGGGGTGTGCAAGAGGCAGCTGATCGATGACTCTCTCTCATCGATGTTTCTAACTCTCTATCTTTCTCCCTTCCTCTCTGTATAAAAATCAATAAAATATATATTTAAAAAAAAAAAAAAACACAAACAGAATTGGTTTCCTTCTAAAAAAAAAAAAATATATATATATATATATATATATATATATATATATATATATATATATACAGCTGCCCGAGCCGGTGTGGCTCAGTGGGTAGAATGTCGGTCCGGGTTCAGTTGCAGTCAAGGGCAGATTCCAGGGTTTCGGGCTCCTCCCCAGCCTGGGCCCTGGTCGGGGCAGGTGTGGGAGGAACCAATCGGCGTGCCTCCCTCACTTTGACTTTCTGCCTTTTCCTCTCGCGCTCTCTCTAAATCATTGGGGAACTATCCTGAGGCGAGGATTTTAAAAAAAGAAAAGAAAAGAAAAGAAAGAAAGAAAGAAAGAAAACAGCCGGAGGATTACCCACGGGACCGGGAGAATAAGGTTCAGGGACAAACACCGTCTCTCCCTGGGGGAGCTGAGCACCTATGGTCTGAGAGGAGCAGCAGGACCTCGAGGCTTTGCCGTCTGTGAGGGAATCTACCCTCTTCCCTGGCAGCGTTCACCGGTCAGAGCCACCGCCCGCCAGACCCCCGCCCGCCAGCAAGAGCCACATCCCGGGCTGAGTCCCCACGGCCGGACAGGCTCCTCAGACACGGCTGAGGTGGACCCACTACACGGCACACGTTCACACTTAGTTTGCAAAAACAAAGCACAGGGCCTTTGCCAATGTTGCTCAGTGGTTAGAGCATCGGCCCGCACGCTGAAGGGTCTTGGTGTAGATCCCTGGTCCAGGGCAGAACCGCCTGGCAGGTTCCCCAGCCCCAGCCAGGGTGCATGCAGGAGGCAACCGGTCCATGGGTCTCTCTCATCCATGCTCCTCTCTCTCTCTCTCTCTCTCTCTCTCTCTCTCTCTCCCCATCCTCCCTGCCTTCCATTCTCACTAGAAATCAATGAAAAAACATATATCCTCAGGTGAAGAGAAAGAAAAAGAAAAGAAAATGAAAGGAAAGGAAGAAAGAGAGAGAGAGAGAGAGAGGCCCTCCCTCTGCTACCCTTAACTTATAAAGACGAGATCAAACCCTTTTGCGGCAGAAATAGCACCTTCAGACTACATACAGGGTCCTCACGGAGGTGAGGCCAGTAAAATGGAAACCTCCACAGGTCATCATTCCCCGTGGTCAGTGGTGCCAGGAGCCACAGTCAGGGCCACAGTCAAGGTCACGTCAGAGCCATAGTCAGGGCCACAGTTGGGGCCACCGTCAGGACCACTGTCAGAGCCATGGTCGGAGCCATGGTCAGAGCCACAGTCAAGGCCACGGTCAGGGCCACAATCAAGGCCACAGTCAAAGCCATGGTCAGGGCCATGGTCAGGGCCATGGTCAAGGCCATGGTCTGAACCAAAGTCAGGGCCACAGTTAGGCTCTAGACTCTTACTCCTCACCACACAGCTGGGCCAGCCTCAGGGCACCACCCTAGACTTCCTGAATCAAAGGCCCTGGTCCACCCACCAGAGAGAGCGGAAGGGGCCGCCTCCCTGCGGGCCTGGCTTCGCCACGTGGGGGCGTGCGGGTCTGGATTGCAAAGGAGTCCCTGGAGGGAAGGTGTGTTTGCAGGGATCACGCGGTCCCAGGGATCACAGGGTCCCAGGGATCACGCGGTCCCAGGGATCACGCGGTCCCAGGGATCACGCCGTCACAGGGATCACACAGTCTCAGAGATCACACGGTCACAGGGATCACACGGTCACAGGGATCACACGGTCACAGGGATCACACGGTCCCAGGGATCACAGGGTCACAGGGATCACACGGTTGCAGAGATCACGTGGTCCCAGGGATCACGCGGTCGCAGGGATCACACGGTCGCAGGGATCACACGGTCGCAGGGATCACACGGTCACAGGGATCACACGGTCACAGGGATCACACAGTCCCAGGGATCACACGGTCGCAGGGATCTCGCGCCCCCCGACCTCCCCCTGGATGACGCTCTTCCCGCCATCCACAGACACGGCCGCAGTCAGGTGGGCGTTAATTAGCATTAAACTCTTCCTCTCCGTGCAGTCACCGCCTCGCCTGAGCCACTTCATCTGGAGGACGCTGGCTCTCCAGATTACAATGAAGCATTAGCACATCGGCGGCGCTTGTCACGGTGCGCGCCCGGGAGCCAGCCCTCCACCCCCGCGGACCTGCCTGCCGCCCGGCTCCCGGCTCCCGGCTCCCGGCTCCCGGCTCCAGGCAGGGAAGGCTTGGTGGTCCGGGTCGGGCTCGGTCCTGCCAGATGGAAAGAGGCTGCGTGGCTAGGGAACGAGAAGGGGAGACGCTCGGCCTTGTCAGAGCTGGAGCTGAGCCCGGCCGGTGGGGCCGTGGTTGAGCATCGGCCTATGAACCAGGGGGTCACGGTTCGATTCCCGGTCAGGGAACAGGCCCAGTGGGGGGCGTGCAGGAGGCAGCCGGTCCATGATTCCCTCTCATCATGGATGTCTCTTTCTCTCTATCCCTCTCCCGTCCTCTCTGAATTCAATAAAAATATATTTTTAAAAAGCTGGAGTCAAATCTTCACTCTTCCACCTGGGTTTTCCTTCTGCCTCTCAAACCAGCAGCCCGGCCTGCCCCGGGCCCTCCCGGGAGCGGTGCCCGCTGCCCAGGCTGCGCACGGGCACGGAGGCACAGGTGACCAGCTGACACACAGACAGCTCCTTCAGAACCAGAATGTTCACACTGTAAGTCCAACATGAAAACATGCGGGCGGGGGTGGGAACAGGGGGCCGACGGGTGTGCGTGCGCGATCGCAGAGCTCCTTCCTGTATGACCGAGCGCCTGTCCCAGCATCTCCCCGAGGAACCCACAGGCCGCGTGCACCCACCCTGCACCTGACGGGCAGGCCGCACACACCTAAACGTAAGAGTTAAGCAAAAGAAGTGTGCCCTTCAAAACAAATACCAGACCACAAGCAGGAGCAGGGTGAGAGAAGAAAACGGAGGTGCCTGAAGGGAAACGGGCCCGGCTGGCGCCAGGGGGTCGTTCCCGCAGCCCCTGTGCTGCCCCCGCTCCCCGGGCCTGCAGGCTTTGTGCCCAGACGCCTGCCCTCTGGCCCTGGGCCCTCAAGGACGGTCAGAGGCTCCAGCGAGGGCCTGTCTGAGCCCTGAGGCCAGAGGCAGCCACAAAGCTGAGCAGACCCCTCCCCTTTTAAAGGAGAGAAGGAGAGAGAGGTGGGATGGGGAGAGAGAGAGAGAGAGAGAGAGAGAGAGAGAGAGGGGAAGAAGAAGAAGGAGAAGGAGGGGGAGGAAGAGGAGGAGAGGGAAGGAATAGGAGGAGGAGGAGGAAGAGGAAGAGGAGAAGGAGAAGGAAGAGGAGGGGAAGGAGGAGGAAGAGGAAGAGGAGGGGGAGGAGGAGGAAGAGGAGGAAGGGGGAAGGAGGAGGGGGAGGAGGAAGGGGGGAAGGAGGAGAAAGAAGAGGAGGGGGAGGAGGAGGAAGAGGAGGAGAAGCAGGAAGAGGAGGAGGAGCAGGAAGAGGAGGAGGAGGAGAGAGGGAGGAAGGAGGAGGAGGAGGAGGAAGGGGGAGGAGAAAGAGGAGGAGGAGAAAAAAGGCAGAAAGGAAGAAAAAGGAGAGAGGCGGGGAGGGAAAGAAAGAGAATGGGGGGCGGGGTAGAGTGACTGGCGAAAGGCCTTATCAGGAAGAAAAATGTTTAAATGCACGCACTCTGTTTATGCCCCAAATAAACAAGATAATTAAGTGTCCGTTTCCTCAGTTGTGCCTCGGTTCCAAGATCAGCCGTGGCCGCGAGTGTTTGGATTCCGGGAGCGTGTGGAGGGCGCGGCCCGGCCCTCCGGCCGGAGCGGGCGCGGCCCGCTGGGACCAAGGCCGCCGCGGGGAGGGAGCAAACGGGCACCCTGCCCTCCCCTCCGCGCGGGGCACGGGCGGGAGCCCGCCGAGTCCGCCCGTCGTCCCCGCGTCCGCTGCTCTGCCCGGGCGCCGGCAGCGGCGCTGTGTGAGGCGCAGGGGGTGCCGGCGTGGGTGTGTGCAGAGCGGGCCTTTCCCGCTACGTCCAAAGGGCCGCCTGCTGGGCTCGATCCGCAGGCCCGGACAGTGCGGACGCCGCCCCCGCCCGGGCCTGTGGGCCTCGCGGTTCCCGAGGTCCCGCTAAGCCTGAGGTTCCGCCCTTCCTGACGCCGGGCCCTTCCACACAGCTCTTCACGTTGGGGTGGCCCCGGTGGTAGGTTATTTTCCGATGGCCTCGGGCGACCCTGCGGGCGGTTCTCAGATTCCGACCCCCGGGTGGAGAGCCTAAGACCACGGGAAACACAGGTGTTTACATTGCGGGTCATTAACGGAAGCAAAATTAGTTATGACGCAGCAACAAAAACAGTTTTATGGTTGGGGGTCACCCCACAGGAGGAGCTGGGTTGAAGGGTGGCGGCTTCAGGAAGGTGGAGAACCACGGCTCTAAAGCCTGAGCAGGATGCCCAGGCCGCCGCGGCCCTTCTCCCCTCCCCGCGCCCTCTGCCCCCTCAGCCTCAGGTACAGAGACGGCCCTCAGTGCCCGGGCCGGGGGGTCCGGGGTCATCGCAGATGACCAGGCACCCACCGCGCCCCCAACCCCGCCCACTTGTGTCCTAGGCTCCCACGCCAGGAAGCCAGGGTCCCAAAGGCCTGGCCAGAGCCGCGAAGGCGGGGAAGCAGCGAGTGGCCGCTGTGGGCGGTGGAGCCGCCCGAGTCCCGCCCTCTGCCCTCGCCTGCAGCCGCCGCCTTTGCCGCAAAGGCTGCTGGGAGCAGGCCTCGCCCGTGCTCACTGGGCCCGTCCTCCTGGGCCCTTGGACGGCACCCTCGCCCGGCACCGCTGCTGGGCTCCGGGGAACGCCAGCCTGGGCCGGGAGCCGGGGCCGGGGTGACCACTACGGGGACCAGGCCACAGGCAACGGTGACGGCGAGCTCCCACCAGACCCCCGGCTGCACCCTGCGCTGCCCGGGCCATGCTGGAGGACAGACAGACGGCCGGCCCGGGCGGGCGGCAGCAGGGGCGGTGCCCTGGGTTAACGGCCTCTTCTCTGCTCTGTGGCGTCTGTTTGCAAAGCTGACCTCATGCGCGGCCTCACTCTCCTCTCCGAGGGCCCGGGGACACAGGGGCCTTTGTCCGGCGGCAAACAAAGGCAGAGCCATGGCGGGGCGGCCCCAAAACGATGGGGACACACGCCCGCCCCGAGGGCCCCACCCGCCAGGACCCGCCCGCAGGCTCAGCAGGCAGGGCCGGAGGAAGCGGGATCCAGTGCCCACCTTCCCCACCCCACCCCCTCCCCCATTGCTCTGAGACTGGCCCATCCCAAGCCCGGGGGGCGGGGGGGGGCACGTCTATGTCCCCCTGGAACCAGCCAAAAGGAGCGTCTCAGAAGGGGAAGGTCACCCTGGATGCCTTCGTTGAAGCTGGTCACCTGGACACGACCAGGCCTCGCCCTGATCCCCCTCCAGTCAAACCCCAAACCTGTCAATCACCAGCTGGTGCAGAGCAGGAAGCACCATTATTAGCCCCATAAACTCCACTCAGGAGCAGAAGGGGACGGGGTGAAATGAAGCTTTTGTTTCCAGGGAAGGAAGGAGGAAAAGAGGGAGGGAGGGAGGAAGGGAAGGAAGGAAGGAGGGAGAGAAGGAAGAAAGGAAGGAGGGAAGGAAGGAAGGAAAGAAGGAAGGAAGGAAGGAAAGGAAAGGAAAGGAAAGGAAAGGAAAGGAAAGGGAGAGAAGGAAGGAGTAAGGGAGAGAGGAAGAAGGAAGGAGGGAGGGGAGGAAGGAAGGGAAGGAGGGAAGGAAAGGAGAAAAGGAAGGGGGTAGGGAGAGGGGAGGAAGGAGGGAGGGAGGGAGAGAAGGAAGGAGGGAGGAGAGGAAGGAAGGAAGGAAGAGAGGGAAGGAAAGGGAGAGAAGGAAGAGGGGAGGGAGAGGGGAGGAAAAGGGAGGGAGGAGAGGGAGGAGGGAGGAGAGGAAGGGGGAGGAGGGAGGGGAGGGGGGAAGGCGAGAGGAAACAGACAGAAGGGAGGAGAAGGCGGGGAGCCCGCGCAGCCGCTCCTGCCCGGGGAGGACGGCCTCGCCAGGCCTCTGGGCGGCCAGGGCGGGAAGAGGGTTAAATTTATGTTCCATTACGAGCCCCCTTCTTTTTTGGTTTCATCTTCTCAGTAAAACACATAACTTAAAATGAAATCAAATATTAAAAATGACAGCCTCTGTAAGTGCCGTGAGTCGCTCCGGGTCACGGAGGGAGGCCGCCGGCGAGTTGTCAGGCCCGATCTGTCAGAGTGAATTAGGAACAATCAGCGGAGACTGAGAGGGAAGGTGATTGTTATTAGGCGGCCGGGCCTGTGCGGCCGCCCAGATGTGGCCGCGCATATCAAGGACGGAAGCGGGGCGCGGGCGGCGGGCAGAGGCGCCCTTTGTCGCTAATAAGCGGGAAGTTACTTTGATAGCAGCGGGGCGGGCTGGAGAATAAAGCTCCGCTCCTGCCCGCCACACACCGCCGATATCGCAGCCACGCGGCCGGGGCGCGGGCGGGAGGAGCCACCGCAGGCAATGCCAGCCCCGGGCCCGTCCCGCCGTGGGCCGCCGCCCTCGATGTCCCGGGGCGGGAAGAGGCCCCGCGTGTCCTGCCGTCCGCCCTGGGGCGGTGGCGGTGGCGGTGGCGGCGGCGGCGGGGAAGACGCGAGGCCCGTAATGAAGCCGGTGGATGCGGCAGGAGAAACAATTTGCCATGCAGACCAGCCCGGGTTCCTGTGACATTACTTATGCAGCGTTCCGCAATTATCCTGTGATCCTCTCCGGCAACCGCCTGACAGCCGTTGTGCAAACAATAAAGGAATTACAGAAATAAAAACAAATAACGTTCCCCCCGCGGAGGCCGTGTGTGCGTGTATGTGCGTGTGTGTGTGTGTGTGTGTGTGTGTGTTTACGGGACGAGGGGAGCCAGGCCACCCCGCCCCACCCCGCCCCGCTGGGCACTGCCCTCGGCCCCCTCTGGACGGTGCAGGGCCATCTGCGGGCCTCCTCGAGGGGGCGCTGAGGACACGGGCCCCCTCGGCAGAAGGAGGGGCCGGGGCCTGGGTGGCCCAGCAGCCGCTCGATTTCCGGTCTCACCTGCTGCCACACGGGAGGCGGCCGGTCTGTCGCCCAATCAGACGCATCCACGCAGCCTGTGTCCCCACATCAGACCTGTCAGGTGTCCCGTGGCTCAGGTGTTGGGGGGAGACAGAGGGTGGGGTGCAGAGGCTACAAAGGGCGTCCTGTCCCCCTTCCTCAGAGGTGAGGGGCAGCTCTAAGGAGTGAAGGCACCGTGTGCGGAAGGCAGGGCGCCCCCGTGCAGCCAGGACCTGGCCTTCCTGCCACAGGGACGCGGAGGGGCAGACGGAGGCCGGCAAACCCCAGTGACGGAGCCCGTGCTGTCAGGGGGATCAGGGCGTGGCTGGCCGTGCCTGCTGCATGTGTGCTGTGTGTGCTCTGTGCTCCCACTGTGCGCCCACTGTGTGTGTGCTACATGCTGAGTGCTCACTGTGTGTGTGCTGTGCTCCCACTGTGTGCCTGTTGTGTGCTGTGTGCTCATGTGTGGCCGCCGTGCTCAGTGCTAAGTCCATGCTCAGTGCTAAGTGGGGGAGCCTCAGGGGCCCCAGCTCTGTCCGTCCACAGACACACTTGCATTTGCAGAAATAATTTTTAAAACTTAAATTCATTGCCAACGTTGGGGGGACGGGCAAAGAACCTGATTTTTTTTTTTTTTACTTGCTTCTCTCTCCTTAAAGCCGGTGCCTCCTGGGGAACAATCTGCCCAACCCCCCCCCTCTCCCCCCCCGTGCTGCCCTCGGTCAGAGCGGGTCCCAGGGGCCGGCCTCCCCAGCTGCTCTGCAGGCGGCCAGCGGCCAGGCCAGAGGCTTCTGGGTGGCCCTTCCCCAGGGACAGGCTGGGGCAGAGTCCAGGCCTCCAGGCCGAGCTGGCGTGAGCACCCGCTTCTGTCCAAACCCTGAGGGTTGGTGGTCCCGAGAGGGGGCCCACGGGAACGTTTTGGGAGGGGGGGGGCAGCTGTCAGGGACTCGCCACCAGAGTCCTGGCCTCGCATGTCCTGGGCTTGGCCACGCCGTGGACTCTGCAGGCCCCTAATGCCGGGTCTCCGGAGAGCGCCGTGGCGCTGGGACTCCGCGTTTGCTGAAACTAGTGAGCCATGGTGGTCACGGTGATGCATAGCAGAGGGTCAGGGAGCCGATGACCCTCACAGCGTGCCTTGGCTGGCCCCGGCCTGTCCCCAGCGGCCCGTCCCCGATGGCTGACAGCTGGCCTCTGGCTGGGCCCACATGTAACTGCGTTGAGCTCTGGCTCTGCCGGCGCCCGGCTGTGACCCTGGATGCCCCTTGCCCTCTCTGGCTTGTCCCTCGTCTCTCAGGGAAGGTGGCTGTGACCACAGAGGCTCTGCCGCCGGGGTTCCGTGGGTCAGAGACCAGGATTCCTGAGTGGCCACAGCCAGGGAGACGGGCCGTGCTGCCCCCGCCAGGCCTCTCCCCGCCTGAGCGCGCCCTGCAGGTGAGCAGCGCTGCTCGGTGTCGGGCAGACCCGGGGCAGGGGGGGGGGGAGGGGGGGAGATGCTAAAAGGGGATCCCCCGAGGGCCCCGCTCGTACCCAGGGCAGCACTGGGAGGGGTGGGAGCGTGTTCCCAGGAGGCACCATGCTGAAGGGAAGAGAAGTGAGTGGACAGTGGCCTGTTCTTCCCCTCCTCCCCCCAGTCGGCAGCACATTGACGTTTTAAAACCGTGTTCTGCAGGCGCAGGTATCTGTGGTCCAGACAGAGCCGGGCTCCTGAGGCTCCCCGCTTCGCACTGAGCGCAGGCTCACGCGCTGGGGGGCACAGCACGCACGGCCAGCCGCCCCTGAGCCGCCCGGACACCCGACTCTGCGCCGACGAAAGGCTCAGGGCTCAGCCCGGAGGCGGCCTTCCCCACGTGAGTCGGAGGCGCCTGCACCCCCAGCGCCAGACCCGGGCAGACCACGGGCCCCAGGTCTGCGGGAGCCAGGATCCGCCACCTGCAGCTCGAACCACGCCCACGGCTCCGGCTCCGGCTCCGGCTGCCCAGGAGGCTCCTTGGGACATGGTCACGTGTCACTGTGCAGCGGGCACCTGCTCTGCACCCCGAGGCCAGCAGTATGCCTCTCAGGGCAGACATGTTACCAGGACACCCCCGGCCCCAGCCAACAGCCCGCCCGGAGCCGCTCCCAGCCACAGGCGGAATTCCAGCGCCGGCGGGCATCTGCCTGCCGGGACGGAGGGTCTCTCCGGACACGCCCTCCGGTTAAAAGCGTCGGGATGCGCCAGCCAGCGTGGCTCAGCGGTTGAGCTCCGACCCAGGAACCAAGTGCTCTCTGGTTCAATTCCCGTTCAGGGCACGTGCCAGTTGCGGGCTCGATCCCCAGTGTGGGGCGTGCAGGAGGCAGCCGATCCATAATTCCCATGGCTTCCAGGCCTCCCCCAGGATCTCTGCCTCTGGCCCGAGCTCCCTGGTGCTGGCCAGACACCAGAGCCCTGCACACACATGCGGCCGTCATAGTTACCGCACAGACATCACAGTTACCGCCTCCTCAGCGCTCCCAAGCACCCCTGCTTCAGCGCGTCACGGCAGTCATCACCGCCGAGGCTGCTGGCTCACGTGCACTGGAGCCACGCAGGAGCCACTCAGGAGCCACGTGGATCCACATGGACAGGCACCGGAGCCAGGTTCTCCCACACCCTGGGGACAGGGAGAGCCACTCTGTGTCCATCAGGTGGGGGAGGGAAGCTCTTGTGGGCCTGAGACACCCACCCCCCTGGAGTCAGCACAGGGTCCCCCGGGAAGATAAGGCTGCAGGGCCCCCAGCCGGCCTGGTCCTCTGGAACCACCTGGAACTGCATGGGGTGGGCAGTGGGGGAGGGGGCAGGGGGGATGGGGGTCCCATCACCAATGTGGGGAGAGGCCCCCAGGGCCGGCTGCAGGGGCTTTCTGCCAAGAAGCTTCGGGGCGGCTGTCAGGCGCCCCAAAACTGCCTGAGCCCCCTTTCACGTCGGGGAGAACGTGCGGGCGGCGTCCCCCCAGAACCTTCCGACGCCCAGACGCACCGCTCAGCCAGCCTGGCCGGGCCCCAGGGCCCGGGGACAGGTCCGCTCCGGCTGGAACCCACCCGAGTGCAGGCCCAGCGAGACAGAGCGGCCGGAGGGCCGTGTGCGTGGGGCCCATCCTAAGGCCTGTCCCGCTCAGGCCTCAGGGTGCCAAGCTCGCTCCGGGAAGGGATGTTCCCATCCCACACAGCTCCCGGGACCGGGGCCGTCCCGACACAGCGGCGTCTCCGAGCAGAACCTGCCGCCTTCCCCAGCCGATGCCCCGGGCGCTGCGTCGGGCTCCTCACCCGCTGGGCGGCCTTCGCCCCTCGCCGTCAGGCCCCGGGGGCAGGCTGCCGGGAGGCCCGAGCCCGTCCGTTCAGAGCCTCCCCTGAGTCACAGTCTCGGCAGACACTGGGTGGGTGCCTGTCAACGTGGATCGGGGGCCACCGCAGCCCCCCTCCTCCCTCCGGTCCCCGCTCAGACAGGAGCCCAGGCGGCTCCCAAAGCCAGCCAGCCCCGGGCCCCCGCGCCGAGCTGGGCCCCCGCCCTGAGCCTCCGCACGCAGATCCCACCCTGCGGAGCGCGCTGCAGTAAGGCTCCTGACTCCCCCATCTGTGTTTTGCCTCCCGAGAGGGAAAATAGTCTTTGCAGACAGCCCCGTCTCTGGCAGGAGAATCCCAAACCTTACTGGCACCGAAACGCTTGTTTTCCCAGCAAACAGCCCGGCACCGAAAACGGCGCTGCCTGCGCGATGCCGGGAGGGAGCTAGCCAACAGCGCCGTCTGGAAGCCCCGCCGCGGGGAGGGAGGGCGCCGCCTCCCGGGGAGCCGGGCCCCGGGAGCCTGTGACCGGGAGGCCCGGGCCGAGGCCACGCCGCACGCCCAGTTTCCCGGCGCGGTCACGCCGGCAGGCGGCTGACGGAAAACACCGCCGCGGTGTGAAGTCAACACGCTCCGCTCCAACCCCTTCGCCGAGACACGCTCTCGCCCGTCAGCGTGCCGTCGCCAGGCGCACCGCGGCCCCCCGGGTGGCACTGGCCACGCGTGTGTTTCCTCGCCCCCCCCCAGGCTTCCCCTGGACCCGTGGTGGGCAAACTCGCTCAGCAACAGGGCCAAATACCAAAAGCACAACAGCTGACATTTCCTCTGAGAGCCACATTTTTTAAACTTAAACTTCTCCTAAAGCCCCTTCTTCAGCATGGACTCGCCCAGGCCGTGGTGTTTTCTGGAGGAGCCGCACTCAAGGGGCCAAAGAGCTGTCTGTGGCTTGCGAGTCGCGGGTTGCCGACCACAGACCTGGACCGTGCACGGAGTGATGGCGAATTCGCCAGATCGGCGCTCCCCTCGGAGCCTCCCTGCGTGGCGGGGCCTGTGGCTCGGGCCCCAAGGTCCCAACTGCCCGGATCTAACTGTGTCCGTGGACTGGTGACCGTCCCTGCAGCCCCGGCCCCGTGGACGGGCAGGCACCGGCACGGCCACAGGCAGGTAACGGCTCGGCCCGGCTCTCAGGAAGCCATGGCAAACCGCCCCTCGGTGTGGCTGTGCCAAAACCAGGCCACGGAGTGCGGGCGCCTCACTGGAACCAGGGTGTGCTAGCGGCCGGGAACCCGGGCCCCGGGAACTGAAGCCTCCAGTTGGTCTTGGCAGGAAACCTCGGGAAAAGATGAAGAGCGTAGCGTGTTGCCCGGCCGACGTGGCCCAGGGGTTGAGTGTTGGCCTATGAACTGCCGGGGCACGTGCCCGGGCTGCGGGCTCCATCCCCGGGGGGGCGTGCAGGAGGCGGCCGGTCTGTGGTTCCCTCTCCTCGTGGACGTTTCTCTCCCTCTCCCTCTCCCTTCCGCTCTGGCCTCAATAAAACGTGGCCTTTTTCCCGGCCCCTTTGTTCCCTTCCCACCGCAGGGCAATGCCTTCGGGGCCCAGGAACTGCCAGCACCTGGCCCTGAGCTCCTGGAGAGGTGCCACCTGGGAGGGGTCCCCGGCCGGAGGGGGGGGGGGTGCGGGGGCCTGTGGCCTTGGAATCGGCGTTCGGCCACAGCCGCCGGCCGGAAGTGCCGGGTGCCCGGCATCGGGCGACTCACCTTAGCTCAGCTGCATGCTGTCGCAGGGACTGTCAGTCTGGGGAGAACCTCGGCGAGAGGAGCAACTGGCCGGGGCGCGGACGGCGTGCGGGAGGGGCGTCCGGGTCCCTGTTACCAAAGAGAGAGAGCAACCGGTAAAGTGACCGTCACCAACTCGCCCCAGCCCACAGTGGCAGGCGGAGGTCACGGGCTGCGCCGGGAAAGGTCAGAGCTGAAACCCTAGCCCCTGCGGAGGACAGCCCCCCCCCGCCCGCCCGCCCCCACCCCACGCTCAAGGCCACGGGTGACGCCCGGAGACACCCAGGAGCTAAGCAGGGCCCAGCGCTGGGACCTTCCATTCCCGCCCGATCAATAAGAGCTTCTATTTATCAGGGCTCCGAGCAGCCGCCTCCTCTGACAGCCTCCGCTGTTCTCCCTCACTCCGGGCGTGGGAGGGACGGGGCACGCGGGAGGGCGGACCCGGCCCCACGCTGTTTGCACCTGAAGCCGCAATCCTATCCAGAGGTCCTGTCTGTTCAGGGGCCGGGGTCGGCGCGGACCTGGCGAGAGTGGGAGCTCCTTTGTTCTCCCCACCAGGCTCCCTGCTCTGCCACCCAGACCCCGCCGGCGGGCTGCCCCACACCCAGTCCGAGGCGGGGGGCGGGACGGGGGGACCACTTTCTCTTTTTCTTTTATTTTTTGGTCCCAACTTACCCTTCGCCGAGGGAGAGAGACGCGGCTCTGCTGCTAAGACAGTCACCGCTCTCATCATCTGTGCACCAATATTTGCTATCAGGCATTCTAAATAGATTATCACCCGTCCATCTGTGTCGGTATTGATTTATCGGGTGGGGAGCGGCCCTGGCGGGGACACGCGCCCACCCGAGGGCTCCCGCCGGCACGGGGCCCTGCTCCCCGCCACGCCAGCCGCCACGCCAGCCCCTGCCTCCCGCCGGCCCCGGGGAAAGGAGCAAATGATAAATCGCTTATAATATAGTGATCCAAACCGATATGCAAATCTTGTTTTTTAAATATATTACTTGAGTAAAAAGAGGCGTCATTAACATATGAATGCCGCATGCAAATGGCGGTGACAGCAGATGTTGGCGCATCTAATTGACCTATATGTGAATTGCATCAGAACCCTTAACTCCATTAATTCACTCCCCGGTAGCGAGCGACTGTCCAAAAAATAAAATAAAAAATAAAAGTGCAGCCTTCCGAAACCACGCACCGGGGCGCGGGGCCGGCGGGGCCCCCCGGATCCTGAAACAAGGTCACCCACCACCACCCACCACCGGCGAGCGAGCGGATTCTGCTGCCTTCTGCATTCCCCGCCGAACGGATGACATCACGGGCCGTGTAAATCGATCACTTAATAGCACTGAGAAAGGGCTGTGCGGTGGGGAGCCGGTTACGGGGGGGGGCGGGGAGAGAGAAAAATGGCCCAGTTTTTATTCTTTTCCTTGGCAAGAAATGTCATACCTCTTAAACCGGGGGTTTGTGCGTGAGCGTGCGGCGGAACACACAGATGCCGTTTTTACTCCCCGTCTTTATTTCCCCCACTTCTCCTCGGAATGACATTAAATTGTATTAAATAGCCTTTTGTCCACGGGGCCCAGACCAGCCCGCGCAGGATAATGTATCAATGCCCCGCGCTGCGGCCGCTGAGCCGCGACGTTCCGAGACTCGGAGGATAAGTATGAAGCACCATTGTGTGTATAGCCTGCTAACAACTGTGACACATACTAATAGAAACATACCTAATAAATTACTGCTTTCAGGTCTAGCAAGCTGACATTTCTCTGCAAGGGACAATTTTATATTTGTGGCACAGAACAAAATTGCTTCATATGAAGCCACCGCGGATTAGCATAAAAATTAACACTTAAATTCCAGCTTATTTTCCTCCCTCTCCTCCTGCCACAACAATCAATTCCTCTTATAAATCTGATTAGATTTTATGATCCTTATTATTCAGAGCATGTCTGCACACAGCATTCACGGGCTTGAAGACTATTTGTTTAAATAGAAAAAAAAAAAAAAAGGGAGAAGAGAAGCAGATAAATCTATAGGTATTTTTTATGACCCCATTCCCCACCAGTTTCTTGCTCATATTGTAACATCGGTAATTGATTGCGCACATTAATTAACATGTAAGGTAGGAGCCCGGCATTACGCGTGATTTATTTTCCTATCTGGCGAGGAGGTTTGTCTGCTGCCCTTGTGTTTCTAGGACATTGGGCCTGAAGCCGGGCCAGACATAAATGCCCGTGCGCATTCCCCCTGAAAGTTATTAATGTCAGATATGAAATGAGATTTTTGATTTCACCTGCTTGCTAATCCACCAAAGCTGTTTTTGAGTGATGCGGGCTTAAACGCCGAAATGCGAGATGATGTATCGCCCTCGCCGATCACATGCAAATATGTTCATTAGGCGTAATTGAGGAGAGAATAGCAACTGGCATAACACGTCCAGGTCAACACACACACACACACACACACACACACACACACGGCTGTTCACGGAACGAGCCCTGACACACGGCACCGCCCGGGGTCTGTCCGGCAGACGCCGGGCGTTCTGGTGGCACAAACCGTGGGCACCCGGCGCCGCCCGCGGCCACAGAGGGCGGGGCTGCCTGGGCGCGGTAGGCGGTCTGCGTGAGGCTCACAAACCCTCCCCCCCAGGAAGGGCCACCGGCCGGCCGCGCGCTCTGGTGGCACCGGGCGCACGGCCTCCACCCTCCCTTCAAACGTGGCATTTCCCTTCCTGTCTTGGTGGCTTCCAGTGATTTACACGGTGGATTCCTCCCCAAATAAGCCGGAAGAGGAGCCAAGAGTATCCCGGCCACGCTGCTGGCCGCCCCGCGTACGTCCGGCTGTGAGTTTTCGACCACAGAGAGCAGCACACCACGGGCCAGCCGCGCGGGTGGGTGGCGAGGGCCCGGGCGGGGCGATAGGGAGGGAGGGCGAGCGTCCCGGGCCACCCCACGTGCCTGTGTGTCTTCCCATCCCTTGGTCCTCCTCCAGGGTCCCCGTTGGTTACCTAGGCAACCGGGTAAGAACTCTTGTGATTGGCTGTGAGCTGAGCCTCCCTGTGGGCGGGGTCTGACCCACAGGTAAGCAGGCCACCTGAGCGTGGTTCCTTGGGCCGAGGCTTCCTGAATCCTTGGGGGTGGAGGGTGGCAGGTCCCAGGGGGTCCCCTACAGCCTGAACGGGGCAGGACGGGCTCCCGGCTGGTGTGGCACGGGCTGCACATCGGAAGGCTCCCTGCAGTGGACGCTTACTGAACGGTCAGCACAGCCCTGGCCGGGGCCGCTCAGTGGATAGAGCATCGGCCTGTGGACTGAGTGGTCGTGGGTTCGATTCCAGTAAAGACCATGGACCTCGGCTGCAGGCTCCTCGCTGGCCCAGGCCCCTCAGGGCTCATGAGGAGGCAACCCCCATCGATGTGTTGCTCTCACATCCATGTTTCTCTCTGTCTCTCCCTCTCGTCCACTCTCCCTAACAATCAATGGAAAAGTATCCTCAGGAGAGGATTTACAAATATAAATAAAAACAGCCTGCACAGCAGGGAGGGCGCAGACACACGTGCGGAGCCTTGCACTGGAAGGGACGTGGATGTGGGAGCAAACCACCATTTCTCTCTCTCTCTCTCTGTCTATTTTTTTTTTTTTTTTTTTTTTACAGAAAGGAAGGGAGAGGGAGAGAGTTAGAAACATCGATGAGAGAGAAACACCAATCAGCTGCCTCCTGCACGCCCCCTACTGGGGATGTACCCACAACCAAGGTGCATGCCCCTGATGAGAATCGAACTGGGACCTTTCAGTCGCAGGCCGACGCTCTATCCACTGAGCCACACGGCCAGGGCAGGTTTCTGTGCCTCTGGGTACAGAGTCTCAGCGAGTAGGACACACACCACAGCACCGCCCCGCCCGTCCGCAGGGCCGTGTGACGCTCAGACGCGGGAACCGCGGACGCTCCTCGCGGGAGGAGAGAGGGATGTGTGACCCTTGGCGGGTTTTCACTCCCGCTGTGCCCACCACGGCATGCCCTGTCCACGCCACCCACCCACGCCTGCCACGAGGTCCACGTCGGCCACGTGTGCTCTGGATTCTCTCCTAGGGGCAGCCCGAGGACAGCTCAGGGCCACGGGGGTCCAGGGCGCCCCACAAAAGCCCAGGCAAACCTGTGGGAAGCCTGGGGGTGGGGAGGCCTCAAGACCCAGCACCCCGGACACTGGGCTCCCACGGTCACAGCAGACGGGTGAGCCCGCACCTCTCACACGCGCTTGTCCACCTGCCCGTGGCCGCGCCCGATGCCCAGGACGGTGCCCAGAGTCGGCCTGGTGGTGGTCAGAGTCCCCTCCTGGGGCCGAGGCCCTTTAACACAGCTCCTCGAGGTGTGGTGACCCCAACCATAGCACTATTTCCGTGGCTACTTCGTCACTGTAATGTTGCTACTGTTATGAATCGTGATGTAAATATCTGTGTTTTCCCGTGGTCTTGGGTGACCCTGCTAGCGGTTCTCAACCTGTGGGTCGCGACCCCTTTCACAGGGGTCACCTAAGACCGTTGGAAAACACAGGTATTTACATTACGATTCATAACAGCAGCAAAATCACAGTTACGAAGTAGCAACGGAAATAGTTTTATGGGTGGGGTCTGTATGAAAGGGCCGTGGCATTAAGAAGGTGGAGAACCACTGCTCTAGAGGCCTAATTTGATTTCAGCGTGTTGTTTGCGAATGAATGAAACAAATACCCGAGCTAGCAAGTGCACAGATGAGCGCAGAGAATGGCTGGACAGACACGCACGGCCCCACGCGAGCGGGCAGGTGAGGGCAGAGCGATGACGGAGGGAGTGAAAAAGGTAACACATTCGTGGACTGAGGCATCCACGTGAAAATGCAAATGCGAATGAAAAGGGGCCTGTGAATGAATGAAAGGATGCCACTGGCATCTTCTCTTTTCTTTTTAATATATTTCATTGATGTCAGAGAGGAAGGGAGAGGCAGAGGGAGAGAAACATCAATGAGGGGAGAGAGTCATGGATCGGTTGCCTCTTGCACACCCCACACTGAGCCGAAACCCCTGAATATGCCCTGACCAGGAATCGAACCCTGACCTTGTGGTACATGGTTGACTCCGGTGCATTTTGACTGGTTAATTGTTTGATTGATTTGAGAGAGAGGGAAACATCGACACCGTGAGCCTCGGCAGGAGTGTCTCGACAGAGGAGGACAGGGCTCGAGGAAATGTCCGCGTGTCCCTCCTCCTCCTCCTCCTGCGACCGAGGTCGGGACAGCACACGCACACTCCGGCCACTGACACGGCGCCTCCCCCGCCGCCCGCCTGCCGTGTCATGAACCACTGACGATTCTTCTTCACCAGACTCACCGATCCTATGTTTCAAGCAAAAATCGTCAGTGACGCGGAAATGACACACAGTATTTACCCCGCAACGAGGTATGTGACACCGATCCCTAACTCTGCCCAGAGGAAAGGGCTGGGCACGTCGGACAGAGCCACGTTGGAGCGTGGGGACATGGGCTGAGCGGGCGCGGGCGGCCTGGGCTGAGCACCCCGCCGCCAGGCTGGGCCCAGTTTCCTCATCAGGAAAATGGGGAGCACAGCACCTACCTCATAAGTTATCGCAAGAATTAACTGGATTAAGTGAGCTCGTTAATTAATGATTAATTAATTAATTAAGTGCGCTTATTAATTAATAATTAACTGCATGAGAGCACGTCACTGGTGCCGCTGTTTCTATACTGAGGATAAGCCAGCAGGGGAGGGGGTCGTCCTGGAGACCCTCACGGGATGGGGACTGAGCCAGACACTGACCTACAAGCAGTGACCGGGGGTCACAGTCACGGCGGAGCACAGGCAGCCAGGCTCTCGCCTGGCCCTGGCCCAGCTCACCGTCTGACCTCGGGGGTCCCTTCCCTTCAGGCCTCAACTCTCCCAGCTGAACGCCAAGGGGCTGGAACGCCGGGGCAGCTCAGCGCAGACTCAGCACCCTGGGCCCCGGCCTGCCTCGCCAGCTCCCGCCCAGGCCTGGGCTCACGTCCTCACCCCCCTCGGCTGGTGCTCCTTACAACAGCCACACCCACCGGGCGCCTGCCCAGGCCCCGCGGCCCGGAGGCAGGCTCTCGGGAGCAGCTCTGTCCTGAAGCAGGTGTGTCTCCGAGCACCGGCGCCTCCTGGTGCCCGCATCACAGAGGCCAGGCCCTGTGAGCGCCAACCTATGAAGCAGGAGAGCACGGTTCGATTCCCGGTCAGGGCCCAGGCCTGGGTAGTGGGCTCGATCCCCAGTGGGGGGCGTGCAGGAGGCGGCCGGTCCATGATTCTCTCCCATCGCTGATGTTTCTCTCCCTCTCCCTCTCCTTCCTCTCTGAAACCCACACAAATGCACGTTTTAAAGAATCTGATGGGGAGGCTGGCCTTCTCCGGGCCCAATCTCCCCTGCGGGGGGGGGGGGGGGGGGGGGGGTCAATCCCAACGCCCGGAGGCCCTGAGGTGCGTCCGGGACCCCAGCCAGCAGTCCTCGGCGCCCATCCCGTCCTCCCGCCCCGCCTGTGGTCTGTGATGGGTCCGGTCTCCGCTGGGCCATGCCTCCCCGCAGCCCCGTCCCCGGAGCTGTGCTGGGTGTCACAGCGAGATGCCCCTCCCCGGGAAGCACCTGGCGAGGGTTCTGGACAAGCACGCGCGCGCGCGCACACACACACACATGCACACACGCACAAGCACCCGTGCATACACACATGTATACATGCATGTGCACACATGCACATACACACACGTGTGTGCATGAGCACGTGTGTGCATGAGCACGCATGTGCACACACGCATGCACATGCAGGCAGGCACACACATAGGTTGGTTTGTGGCCATGAGCACACGCTCTCCAGCAGGCCCCATCGAGTCTCGGCAGCACCCGAGGGTGGGAAGCCGCACTGTTTACAGACCGCTGGGTCTTTTTCCAGAAACATTAGTGGGAAGGCGCTGGCCGAGGAGCACTTGTCCGGCTCCCGGGTGGGCGAGCGGGGATGACACTACCATAGAAGGCTCGCCGGGCCGCGGCTGCCCCGGGGGCGGGGGCCGCAGGGCCACCCTGGCCCGCCTGCGAACTGGGAAATCACACGCGTGGAGAAGCGTGGTCCCTGCAATCCCCGGTCAGCTCTGCAGGTGCTGACCGCTCTGCAGCCTTTACTGAGACAAATGGGGCCAGGGCCCCCGGACCGGAGTTTCTCCTCCGCCCTGTCCTTCTGCCCGGAAACCTCTCTGCATGTTCGTCCAGAACGAGCTGCCGTCAGGGCGGTCTTTCCCTCGGTAACGCTTGTCGGGAGTTTTTATTTCCCTGAGGGTCTCAGACGCGGCCGTGCCTGAGGCTCGGATCGCACCCTCTCCGCAGGTGCAGCTAACCCCCGATGGACGAGTTCCCGTCCCGGTTCCTTTCCCGGGAGAGTGGCTCTGCGGCTGCCTCGCCGGGCGTCTCGGGGGACCGTGTCTCTCGCTGGGCCAATGGCGCAACAAAACGCTGGAACTTCCAGGCTGTGATCAGGCTCCGAAATGCCGTGATTTCTAACTCACCCGAACCCCAGCACGCCCCGTTATCCACCCCCTAGAGTCCACATCAGCTGCGAGAGTGGATTTCAGGGAATTCTCTCTTCTTCTTCTTTTTTTTTTTTTTTTTTTTTTTTTTTTTTTTTTTTTCCCAGGAAAGCGTTTGTGAATAGGCCCGAACGATTCCATTTAAGATAGCAAAAACAAAACAAACCAACATCTTGGCGTAAAAATAATACGCCCTGGTAATTTGATTAGAGCGAAAATCAAACTCCGGGTGTTGTGAGCAAACAATGGGACTCTTTACGCCACCAAACATCTTCCCGGCTCCCTAACGAGGCGTTCTACATCGAACAAGATAAATCTCGTCCCATCGCCGGCCGGCCGATGGCAGGTAGGAGAGATAAAACCGGAATAAATCACCGTCCTGCCGGACGGCGAGCACACGGCAGGCCCGGGGCCCCGCGGAGCTGAGTCTCAGGCGGGCGTCCTGCGAGGGGGAGCACTGCAGAGACCGTGGCGGCGGCATCTGATCCAAATATGCTAATGATTTTTATTGGTCGAATCTTGAAAGTGAGGTTTATTTTTACGAGCGTGCATTAATTAACCCCGCATGCGCTATCGCCCGGGCTATCTTGCCAGGACTTTCATTTAAACGTGTTTATTGTGAAATGTTTGCGTTCTCCACATTTGCGGCCCACACGCAGCCGAGCCCGTGCTTTCCGCCGGAGCACTTAGAAAAGTTAAAAGGAGTTATTGTTTTTGATTAATGCCATTTCGGGGCGGAAAAAAAAAAAAGTCACAAAGGGTTCCAAGTCCGAGTTCGGCATAAATTCTTTGACATGAAAAAGAAAGAGACGTCGGCACGGAGACGGGAGGGGGCGCTGGGCGCTTCGGCGATGGGCGCGGGACAGAGCCGCGGCGTCGGCTGAGCTCCCGGGGAGCCGCCGTGGCGTGGCGGGGGGCCACGGGGAGCGCGGTGGGGGCCACGGCGAGCGTGGCGGGGCCGTGGCCGGCCTGGGAACGGGCTGTCGATCACGGAGGGGTGCGGGACAGATGGGAGTCCTACGGCCCCGCCTGTCATCCTCTGATTAAGGAAAGGAAATGATTTCACGGAGAAGATATTCTCTCGCCTTGCTTTGTTTTAAGTGAGTCTGTACTTTCCACCAGGCTGGACATATTTATGGAGGCTCATAAGTTACCCCGCGATCACCCACATCCCCTCAATCTCAACAAACCGGCTTTTTTCCCTGCCAATTATCTAAATATCATAACTATAAAATCGCCGGAGACATTCCCCGCGCTGTAAACATCGCCGCTGCAGGCTCCGAGTGTAAACAGAGGAGGCCTCGGGCCGGCTCTGAGCGCTGTTATAAAAACTGCTCTTAAAAACCAAACAAAAATGTACAGCTTCCATCTGCTTTATGACCCCTCCCCTCCCCCACGCGGCTGCCGTGTGCCAGCCCGCCGGACCGCGCTCGCTGAGGGGGCGGCCGGGTCACGCCCGCACACACCGAGGCCGCGTCCTCACGGCGGGCTTTCTCCCGGCCGCCCCGGGCTGGGCCCCGGCGGGACGGGCGGGGGGGGACGGGCCGGTGCGGGAGGGGCCCTCTGAGGCCTCACGTTTGGTAAAGGACGCGGCGGCGGCACGATGGCCGTGGGGTCCTCACCGACCGCGGGTCCTTGGCCTCCGCGTGCCCCTCCTCCCTCGCAGGCCCGCTTTGGGCCCTGCCTGCGCGGGGCAGACGCAGACCGCGACCTGCATGCCAAGGCACGTGCCAACGCGGGCACAGGCCACCGCCACGCACAGGCCCGTGGTCCCGGGCGCCGAGCCGCCGGGGCTGCGAACGGGCCGCTCGAAGGCACAGGCAGTGTCCCCTGGTGGAGAGTGTGTCCTGGGCGCCCGGCGGGGGAGGAGGAGCCGTGCCGACTGGACGCCGGAATCTCCCATCGGCGAGCGCCGCTGCCCCAGACAGGCCCTCGTGCCCCTGAGGCCGCCGCCAGTGAGACCTCGGGGCTTGGGGGTCCTGGACCCTGTTCCCCCCGAGACGGAGCTGCTGGGGGCTGGGGCTCCTCACAGGGAGGGGGACCCTGCTCGTGGGCCCCAGGCCTGGCCGGGTCTCCACGCGCCCTCCCGAGAGCAGATGGTGGGGCGGGGGAGGTGGCAGCCCTCCCTCAGTAGCTGCCCACCGGCCTGCATCCTGGGGGGACCTCCTGGCATAAGGTCACAGCTGGCAGCAGGGGGCACCCTGAGTTGGGTCCCACACCACCACCGTCTGGGGGAGGGGAGAACACCGAGGCTGGGACGCCGGAGGAGTAGCCAGCCTCCATCCGCTCACCGCTCGTGGTCATTGGACACACGGCACCCTGTGTGCCCCTCCCCGGCCCCCTCTGCGCCCGGGCTGCCGGCCGCCCGCCTGCCACCATGGTGCACAGCCTCACCACGCACTGCGCCCGCCCAGGGGGAACGCCCTCACCGCCAGGGCGAGGCGGAGTGGGGTCAGGGTCAGAGCAGGAGGCCCCTCAAGAGCCAGGGACCCCGGAATTCCTGGGAAGGGGCCCGCCAGCGGGTCTGCCGGGGGGGCTGGACCCGGAGACCCGAGGGCGCTGACGGGGACCCACGGGTGTGTGCGCTGCCCGTGGGGCGAGGGACCCCGAGACGGCTCAGAGGGGACTCCCCGGAGCCGGCAGTGCCCGCCCAGGCCCAGGCCCGCCCCACGGCCGGGTCCCAGGGCCCCAGCAGCGACCCCGCGGGCTCCCAGAGGCCGGCGCATTGCGAACTGGGCCTGGGGAGCTCCCTCTCCTCGCTGCCCCGAGCGCGGCGGAGCGTCTGCCGGGACACAGCCGTCACCATGGGCTTCACACCTCACACCACACGTGACTGTATCTCGTTTCTAGGATTTCCTTCCTGCCCAGCCGACAGACACAGACAGACGCCAAGACCCTGAGCTCCCAGGTGCCACGCAGGTCAAGTCACAGGCAGCGGCGGGGCCCCCCTGAGTCCCCAGTGGGCCCGGCGCGCACCAGGAGCCACTGCCCGCCCAGCGGCGCGGCCGCCATGGGCCAGGACGGGGTCCAGGAGAGGAGGCGGGCCGCCCGCGTGGCCTGCCTGCCGGGCGGGGATGCAGATCGGACGGGTCTCACGCTGGTCACCAGCCCTGCGCTCCCCTAGGAGGCCGAGCTCAGGCGTGAGGAGGGCTCAGGCCGAGTCCGGCGGAGGGAGGGTGGCCAAGCCGGAGGCCACGGCTCCTCAGATGGCGGCGGGGGATGAGGGAGGCCTCCTACAAACACGGACCATATTTAGGAGAAGCCGAAGGCTGGCCACAGCCACTCAGCTCAGTCACCACTCAGCCAAGCGTCCTGGCCAGAGTGTCCAACACCGGCCTCACAGAACCGCGGGCGGGTCCGGCGGGCTCCCCTCGGAGGCCAGGTTCCCACGGGGAGAGAGGGAGGAAGGCCTGGGTGAGAGGCCGCGGCCCGGCCTGCCCGCCCCCGGCCGCCTCGCCTGCGTCGGCACGGCCCGGACGCCGAACACCGGAGCCGCCGGCCGGTCAGGCTGCACTCTCCCCAAATCGGTCGCTAATGAAGTTTGGGGCGAGCTATTTTGAAAACAGCCCACACAGCAGAACCGCACGCCGCCATCAGCTGCCGTCCTCAGATGCAATTTCATTCATAATTAAATAGGAAGAAGCCACCACCTCAGAATAGCGCCGGGGTCACAGCTGAGCGCCCCGGCCGCGCCCGAGAACTCTGGCCTGGACCGGCCTCGTCGGGCTGGCCTCTGGCGCCCCCTGGCACCGCCCCCGAGCCCACCTGCGGCCGCACCCATCTGCCCGCGCCTGTCCGCAGCCTCCGGGGCAATCCACGCCCTCTCCTCCGCCGCCTCCAGGTGCCAGCTGCACCGCGGACCGGCTAGCCCCGCGGCCGGCAAACTCATCACCCACAGAGCTAACTCCGGTGTCAACAGGACCGCGATGGACATTTCTCTGGAGAGCCACATTTTAAAACTTAAACTTCTTCTAACGCCACTTCTTCAGCATAGACTCGCCCAGGCCGTGGTGTTTTGTAGGAGAGCCACACTCAGGGGGCCAGAGAGCCGACTGTGGCTCGAGAGCTGCGGTTTGCCCACCGCTAAGGAGCCTCGGCAGCCCGAGAGGCCCTTCCAAGCACCTTTAGCATCTCATTAGCAAGCATTCCGGTCATCCATTCATTCGTTCATTCATCCATCCATTCATTCATTCATCCATCCATTCATTCATCCATCCATCCATCCATCCGTCCATCCATCCATCCATCCATCCATTCAGCAGCAGCGTGCTGAGGACCTACTACCACGTGCCGGATGCCAGAGAGACAACAGCATCCTCCACGGGGCACAGTCTGGTCGGCAGGCCCCGCCCTGGGTTCAGCTGGAGCTAAACCCGCGAGGTAGTACCTGGTGCTCAGACCCAGCCGCCGCCCGCGGCCCCGGGTGATCCCTCCTCCCTCGTCCTCAGGGCGCTGCCTTCAGGGGGACCGTCAGCACGGGGTCGTGGGGGGATGCCGCAATCAACGCTCATGCCATCAGGATCACGACTTTCTCCTTGAGGGGAAGAGAACGTTCTGGAACCCCAGGACGCCCTTCCCCTTGGCGGGGTGCTGCTGCTTCCGGGTGCTGCCGGCTCGAACGCAGGGACCCTGGTCTGGGGCGGGGTCCCCGGTCCGTCCACCAGTGACCTCAGGCCGGCGGCGGGCGGGACCCTGCGTCCTCACCCTGTGGCTGGGCCTCGCCGAGACATGACTGTCCTCACGGCAGATTCGTGGTCCCCAAGGGGGTTCGGTTCTTCCTAAAAACCGTCTCTGGTAAAAGGAGCATCAGCAAAAGCAGTCGCTATATCCGGCGCCATAATGAGGCTCTAACGAGGACGGCAGCCGGCAGCCAAACAAGCGTGTCATCTGCACGAGAGGGACGTGTCCGGAGACACAGCCAGCCCCTGGGGCCGAGGCCGAGGGCTCGTCCTGAGGGGCTCAGCAGGTGGGTGGGTCAGCAGGTGGGTGGGGTCAGCAGGCGGGTGGGGTCAGCGGGTGGGTGGGTCAGCGGGTGGGTGGGCCAGCAGGCAGGTGGGGTCAGCAGGTGGGTGGGGTCAGCAGGTGGGTGGGTCAGTGGGTGGGTGGGCCAGCAGGCAGGTGGGGTCAGAGGATGGGTGGGTCAGCGGGTGGGTGGGTCAGCAGGCAGGTGGGGTCAGTGGGTGGGTGGGGTCAGCAGGTGGGTGGGGTCAGCGGGTAGGTGGGTCAGCAGGCGGGTGGGTCAGCGGGAGGGTGGGTCAGCGGTGGGTGGGTCAGCGGGTGAGTGGGGTCAGCGGGTGGGTGGGGTCAGCAGGCGGGGTCAGCAGGCAGGTGGGGTCAGCAGGTGGGTGGGTCAGCAGGTGGGTGGGCCAGCAGGCAGGTGGGGTCAGAGGATGGGTGGGTCAGCGGGTGGGTGGGTCAGCAGGCAGGTGGGGTCAGTCGGTGGGTGGGTCAGAAAATGGGTGGGGTCAGCGAGCGGGTGGGTCAGCGGGTGGGTGGGTCAGCAGGTGGGTGAGGTCAGCGGGTGGGTGGATCTTCCTAGGATGCAATCTCAGGTCACCTTTATTCATTTATTTCTTTATTTAAATACATTTTTATTGATTTCAGAGAGCAAGGGAGAGGGAGAGAAAGACAGAAACATCAATAAGGAGAGAGAATCACTGGTTGGCTGACCTCTTGGTTCCTAGGTCAACGCTCAACCACTGAGCCACGCAGACCGGCCGGGCTTAACTGACCTTTAGGGGTGGGGCCACGGGTGTGGCGAGGTCAGGGACAGCTGGGTGGGAGCTAGCGACGGGACACACGTCAGGAGGCGGACAGCGGGCACAGCCCGTGGGGACCAGACAGCACTGCCTCCTCCCAGGCTCTCCGTCACCTCCCGCCCTGACGAGGGGGCACCCACAGGCGGACAAGCAGGAGGGGGTCATACACACAAAAAAGTACATTTCCTTCTGAGCATCTACAGTTAAGACCGTCAGATGCGGTGTATCTGTTGAGATGGCCAGATTTGAGTTGCTATTAAAATCCGTGCACAGAATATAACAGGAAACTGAATGCAGTGGCGTTTGTGGTCAGGAGCGTACAGTCACTCTGAAAAACTAAAATCAGCCCGGACGGGTAGCTCGGTGGGTTGGAGCATCGGCCCCCACACTGAAAAGGGTTCCAGTCAGATTCGTGGTCGGGGCACAGACCGAGGCTGAGAGTTCGATCCCCAGCCCGGGCTGGTACGGGAGGCAGCCGGCCGATGTTTCTCCTCTCTCACCTCGATGTTTCTCCCTTCCTCTCTCCCCCTTCCCGCTCTCTGCAGTCCATAAAACATCAAATCCTCGGGTGAGAAATGAATGCGTTAGATAAGACACCCCCGCCGGCACCCACAGGTCCCAGGTGAAGGCCCTGCCTCTCAGGAGGGTCCCCCCCGCTTCTGCTCAAGCTGCTCAGACCCACACCTGCTCCACGTAATTCCGCGCCACAGCTTCCGTGTGCTCACCCAGGCCCGCCCGTGTGTGGCCGTGGGCCCGGTGATAAGCAGGCGTGATCTATCCCTCAGTCCCCACCTCGCCCACAGCGCGGTGCTGCTGGGGTCGCCATGGGGACAGGGGCCAAGGAGTGCGTATTGGGCACCACTGTATACCAGGCCGGCATGACGAGCGTTCGGATACAGCGTCGCACGAGGCCCTGCGATTATAAAACGCCCACAGAAGCGGGTCGTTTCGCATATGTTACTGCGTTCTGCTCAATCAATATTTTTCTCAATCAAAGACTCAAGGAGCGGGGTTCAATAAGACCCAGATCAATTCTGACTTTCCCTCAGAAGGGGTGGGAAGTGTGCCCCCAAGGGCAGTGAGGCAGGGCCCCAGTGCTCCTCTCTCCCGCCCGGCAATGACCCGCTGTTTCTTAAAAACAAAAGGCGGGGGGAGGGTGTTTTTAATATATTTATTTTTTTATTAATTTCAGAGAGGAAGGGAGAGGGAGAGGGAGATAGAAGCGTCCGTGATGAGAGAGAATCATGGACCGGCTGCCTCCTGCACGCCCCTCCCTGGGGATGGAGCCTCTCCCGCACCCCTGGCCTGTGCCCTGACCGGGAATCGAACGGTGACCTGGCTCACAGGCTGACAGGCCCACGGGCAAGGGTGGGTTTAACGGGCTGTGGACAGGACCCTCAGGCCTACGGCGGCTCCGCACGGCACACGCAGCGGCTGGACGTGGCGAAAGGGGCCACAGCCGATGCCCCACGGTCTACACCCCGGGGCCACCAGGCCCCACCCAACAGCTCCAGCCGGGGCGCCCCAGGGCCCACGCCACAGAGAAGGCAGAGCCGAGGCCGGCCCGGGAGGTGCGGGCGGACGGAGCAGACGGGAAGGCCAGCGCCCACGCCCCGGGGCGCTGAGACGTGAAGGCAGAGGAGCCATCACGGAGGCCGCCCCTCCGGAGGGCGCGGCGGGCAGGTCTGCCTCCAGCAAAGCCCTCGGAGGCGGGAGCGATGGCCGCACGCAAACGCCACGTGACTTTGTCACTGATCTCCTCGCATGCACAGCCGCGCTCATGTGTCTCCAATTCAAAGGCCCAAATTGAAGACTTATGTGGAGATCATTAGGAGCGAAAATCAAACGCAGGCCTGGAACACGCCGCCTCCCTTGGGGCCAGCGGCGGGGGGGGCCGGGATCCCGGGGAGAGGGCGCGGGGTGGGCAGCCCCGCTGGGCCCCGCTGGGCACCACTGGGCACTGCTGCCCGCTGACCAGGCTCCCGCCTCACCCAGGACCATCATTCCCAGCTGGTGGGAACCCGTGTGCGCCATGGCTCCACGCCCACGGCCGGGGACAGCCCACGGCCAGGGACACGCCCACAGCCAGGGAACACGCCCACGGCCAGGGACACGCCCACAGCCAGGGAACACGCCCACGGCCAGGGAACATGCCCACGGCCAGGGACATGCCCACGGCCAGGGACAGCCCACGGCCGGGGACTTGCGTCCCTCCTGTGACAACTTCAACAGGGCGTCCTTGAACAGAAGCAGCTGGAGAGCAGGAGGCTCCATTGCCTAGGGAAAGAAAGGGCATCTGAACAACAGCCCCCGGGTTTAAAAGGGGGAGCTGTCTTCCCAGTCCCCCCGCTGTGCAGAGGCCGTCCCCGTCTGTCACCTGGCCGCCTTCTCGCCCAGGGCTAGCAGCTCCCATCCCTGGCCCTCGTCTCAGAGCGCCGTCAGCAGCTCAGCTCTGAGTTGCTGTCTCCATCGGCAGCCACTCCTGGACGCGGGGACAGGCACAGGGAGGCTCATGATGCGCAGGGTGTAGACGCTCAAGACACAGAGGACAGAGGCGGGGATAGGTGGATGGGTGCCGGGTGGCTGGATGGGTGGCTAGATAGAGGAATGAACAGATGGACAAATGGATGGGTGGATGGATGGATGGATGAGTAGATGGATGATGGGTGGGTGGATGGATAGATGGACAGATGAATGGACAGATGGGTGGGTAGATGGATAGACAGACAGATGGATGGGTGGATAAGTGAATGGTGGACAAAGAGTAGATGGAAAATAAAGGCAAGAGAGATGGACAGGTGGACGGAAGAAGAAACTGGGAGGAAGTGCGATCAGGTAGCCAGAGGGACATGGGAAGCGGATGAGCAGAGCACAGAAGGGCACGTGGCAGTGGGAGGGATGATGCGGGGAGGGATGGGCTGGAGGACTGAACACCGGCGGGGGAGAGAGCCCTCAGAGGGAAGGTGGGAGCCGTAAGGACCAGCAATGCCACCAACCATGGAAGAGAGACAGCGCCTCAGATACTGCTCGTCTCCTCGTGCTGCCCAGCCCTGGACCCTGGACCCCGGACCCCGGACCCTGGACCCCGGACCCTGGACCCCGGACCCTGGACCCTGGACCCTGGACCCTAGACCCTGGACCCTGGACCCCGGACCCTGGACCCTGGACCCTAGACCCTGGACCCTGGACCCTGGACCCTGGACCCCGGACCCTGGACCCTGGACCCTGGACCCTGGACCCTGGACCCTGGACCCCGGACCCTGGGCCCTGGGCCCTGGAACAGACTCATCGTGAAGCCCCCGGGCCCAGTCCCGCGGAGAAAACATGCCTATTTTTTCGCAGGGATGAATTATTTAGCACTTCTAAATCCAGAACGCATCAAATCTGAGACACACACTGTGCTTTCCCTGCTCTGCCCACTCAGAAATATCCCCTGCTTTCTCTGCAAGAATAAGATTATTGATTGTGGGTGAATTAGCAGCTCGAGAAAGATCCAGATGCAAATGGGAGGTGGGAGGTGTCGCTGGGCTGGAGCTCAGTGTCTGGGGAGTGGGGTCTGTGAGGAAGGGGGGAGAGGGAGGGGAGAGGAGGCATGGGTACGGGGCTGGAGCTGAGCAGAGAGACGTTCTTGCCCACATCTGTCCCTCCCTCCCCTTCACAACCACCAGAGGTGCAGGCTCTACTGGCAACGCCCCCACCCTCACCCCCTCTCCCACCCCACCCCCACCCCACCCCCACCCCGTGCATGAGGCCCCTTTAGAACCTCCCAGCTCAGGCAGGGGCAGGGGGATGTGCTGGGGGGTCGGGGGGTGGGGGGGCCTGGTCCATCAGGAATATCGTGGGGTGCTGGGCCTGGACCGGGAAGGGCCCTGGGCTCCTGCCTTCGCTCCTCCTTTTCCCATCGCGGGGGACAGAGGGCCTGTCAGCTGTGCTTGTCCCCACGCCCTGTGCTTCCCTCAGGAAGTAGAGGGTCTTTTCTTTTCCTTATACAACATGTATGGGCTGACATTACTGTAAATCATCAGGACTTACATCATCATCATCATCATTATTATTATTATTATTATAGAGAGTGGAAAGGAGGGAGGCAGAGGAGTAAAGAGCAGAGAGAGAGACAGTGACTGATAGGTGAATGGGTGGATAGATGGGAGGATAGGTGGAAGGATGGATGGATGGATGGATGGATACATGGATGGACCAATGGATGGATGGGTGGATGGGTGGACCCCTACCACCAACCAGAGGCAGCTTCGAACCTGCAGCCCAGGTACGTGACCTTGACCGGGAATTGAGCCTTGAGACCCTTTGGTCTGAGAGCCGACGCTCTAACCACTGAGCCCACCCGCCAGGGCAGGGCTAGGGGTTATGAGGGCTTCGGCCCTCTGCCAGTCTCTCCGGACCCGGGCCGTCAGTCAGTGGGTCGGCCCCGCCCCGAGGCCTCGTCTGCAGGCGTGTGAGGGTGCAGAAGGCAGTGGGGCTGGAGGGGGTACGGGGCACGGCCCTCCCAGGGGACAGGAAGTCCCAGACACGGGTGAGCGCTCCCTAAACACCACATTTCCCCTGCCTGCCCGCCCGTGTGGCTCGGGGGCTGAGCGCAGACCTAGGAACCAGGAGGTCAGGGCACCTGCCCGGGTTATGGGCTGATCCGAATCAAACCCAGGACCTTTCATTCCACCGGCCGATGCGCTATCCACTGGGCAAACTGGCTCGGGCCCTTGGACTTGTATTTGAAAAGGAGACGCCGCTGGTTCGCTTGAACCCAGAGCTCAGCCACCACGGCAGTGCGCCTGCGTTACCCAGGCGCTGGGACCGGCGCCGTCGCACCGATGGCATGTCTCACCGCGCTGTTTCCCGAACGCAGCCCTCCCTCTCACCCAGGGTACCACGGCGTCTACAGGGGAGTCAGAACGTGGGCACTGCCCGCTCCACCCACAAGAGCCAGCAGCTCCTCCGCCGCCCGACCACAGGGACAGCGTCCGGTGGCGTGCCCGCCGGGCAGGCACGCCGGGGCTGGACAAGGCGGTGCGAGCCGGTGAGGCCCACGTCCCCGGACACCCACCCGGCAGAGCCCTTCCCGCCGCATGGCACCTCCATGCGGGAGACACTGAGCGGCAACGAGAGGTCCCACCCTGAGCCCGCACCGGCACTCACGGCGGCAGGTACCGCGGACACCGCCAGCGCGTCCCCAGTGCACACCTGTCTGGGCGCTGCCGCCGCCGGAGGCCGAGCGGCCGGCGGCGTTCGCAGACCGCAGCGCTCACGGGAGCGGTGCTCCAACGAGGGAGTAAATATAGACGCCGCCCGGACGCCGCTCCCCTGCCCTCCGCGCACCCCGCAATCTGCGGCCGGCCTCGGCGGCTATTCTGGGCGGCCATTGTGGCCGGGAGCACTCGCACGCCAGGGCTGCCTAATCACAGCTCTGCAAATCTGCGGAGCAATCATCCCCGCATTGTGGGATTCGGGATCCGCAAAACGCTGAGGTTTTAAAGTTGAAAAATAAATTAGCCCGCTGCAACTATTTTACACCAAAAATAAAATAAAAAATCAGTCTGAGGCTTTACAACTGCATTATTTGTTGTTTTTAAAAAAAAAAAAAATAAAAAAAAAAGTTAAAAGACTGTCTCGGTGGCAAAAGACAAGGAAAGGCAGGCGGTCACGCCAGCATGTTCCTGACCGGGCGTCCCGAGGAGGGAGCAGGCTCATGCGGCGTCCCCCCAGACCTCCTCAGCCTGGAATGCATGCCCCAGCCACGGCACGGCCACGGCCACGGCCACGGCCACAGCCACGGCCGGCGGGGCTGCGGCTTGGCGCCTCCGGTATGGCCGGGGCCGGGAACACTCCCAGGCGGGGAGCCCTCAATCGACGTGTTCTTTGATGTGTCAGCTACTCACCTGCTAGAGCTGATCCCGGTCTGGCCGGCAGAGAAGCTGGCAGTGAGCATGGTGCCCTTTTGGCACGGAAACCGCGATGATGCGGACAGTGAAGGGAGGGCGGAGGGCCCCAGCACACCTGTCTGAACACGGAGCTGCCTGGTGCAGGGGCTCACTCTCAAGGGGAACTCGCCTGCCCACAGCCAACAGGACTCCGGGGACAGGACTGCAGGTTCACGTACTCTCCAGGTCACCGCCAGGTGTGTACACACACAAGCAGGTGCACACGGGTGCATGTATGCACATGCAAAAACACACCGTACGCACACAAACATGCACACAGGTGCACCCACACACACCCAGACAAACACACTGTGCATGCACGCACGCAAGCACACGTGGCCCACACACAGGTGCACACAGGTGCACCCATGCACACCTCTGCATGCACACACCTGGAAACACGGTACACAAATGCACATGCACAGGATTCCCGCCAGCCCCTCGCCGCAGTCTGCAAATCATCAGCAGTTCACGCTCACCAATCCTGCTTTCTCAAACCTCACGGCCCCCCAGCACCCAGGCTCCGGTGGAACGCTGGGGTGCTCAAAGCCCCTCGGAGTAAGCCCGTCCCTAATGCACGGGCTGCTCCCACCGTGGCCTGCGCCACTGCCCGGCCCTGTCAGACCCCCATCGGGTGCTCAGCTCCTTCCTTCTCCTCACGTCACATCAGGTGACATAAGCACAAGTGACAGCGGCCTGCTCGTCCCCACCCCTGTGCTCCATGAGCTCCGTAATGGTGACCATGGCGGCCCGGGCCCACGGTGACTCCCCACTCAGCCACACGCCGTGTCCGCTGCGGCTCCCCTAACCCCCGGGCCCGGGGCAAGGATGGCTCCATCGCTTAAAAAATGGCCGCAGCAGACCGATTTCACCAAAGGAAACTGAAGCAGAGATCAGAACACTCCCCGCAAACGGGAGTCCTCACCTGATGCTTCACAGGCCAATTTTACCAAATATTCAACGAAGAGCTAATCCGACCCTTCCCGAGCTCTCCCAGCCGGTTCAAGAGGAGGGAGACTCACGCTCGCTCTGGGAGGTCAGCCGGACCCAACTCCAAAACCAGATAAAGACCCAGCAGCGAAAGGCAACAACAGGCCAGTGTCCCTGATGGACACAGATGCTGAAACCCTCGACAAAATATCAGCAAATCGGCTCTGGAAACGCATTAAAAAGATCACGCACCATGACCAGGTGGGATTTATTCCAAGGATGCAAGGCCGGAACAATAGCTGCGAATCAATAAACATGACGCATCACCTAAGCAAACTGAGAGACAAGAATCACACGATCATATTGATACGCGCAGGAAAGCGTTTGATAAGGCCCAGCACCCGTTTATGAAAAAATTCTCAGCGAAGTGGGAACACCCCTCAGCGTAATAAAGGCCACAGATGACAATCCTGCAGCCAACACCACACTCAATGGACAAGAACCACACTTGTCTTCCCTAAGATCGGGGACAAGCCAGGGACATCTTCCTTCAGCGCTCTCACTCGGCACAGCACCGGAAACCCTAGCCACAGCAATCAGACAAGAAGAAGAAATAAAAAGCATCCAAATTGAAGAGGGGAAAAAAGAAGTAAAATTAGTATTATTTGCGGATGACCTGATACTGTATATAGATACCACAAAAAAAAATAAATAAATAAATAAAATAAACCCTACTAGACCTGATAAATGAATCCAATATAGTGGCAGGATACAAAATTAATATTCAGAAGTCAGTGGCATTTTTATATACCAATAATGATCTGTCAGAAAGGGAAACTAAGAAAACAATCCCATTTCCAACTGCATAAAAAAAAATACCTAGGAATACATTTAAACCAAGGATGTAAAAGGCATTTAAGATCATTAAGCCAGTGAGAGAAAGACCAGTTCCCTGTGATCTCACTCACATGTGGAATCTAATGAACAGAGTAAACTAACACACAGATAACAGGGAACAGACTGGCAGCTGGCAGAGGGGAGGGGCTGGGGGCTGGGGGGAAGGTGAGGGGCTAAGAAAAAACCAACTCACAGACCCAGAAACAGCGGGGCGATGACGGGGAGAGGGGAGCAGGCGGGGAGAGGGTGACGGGGAATAAACGGTGATGGAAGGAGGCGGACATGGGTGTGAACACGCGATACCACGCAGAGAGCATGCTACGGAACGGCGCACCTGCAGCCTAGATAACGGTATTAACCGCTGTCGCCCCGACAAACTCAATTAAGAAAAAACCTTCCAATGACCACGGCGCCCTTGGGGGAAGCAGGCCTGTGCCACGTGGGGCCTCCCTGCGCGTCCCTGCGGGGGCTGGACCAGCTCCGCCCACAGCCTCCGCACCTGCAGAGAGCGAAGGTTTCCCTCCGTGAGCTCCATCCGGCTGGTCTGCTTCCAGAGCCTCCCTGAGGGGGTTGGGGGGGGCACCTTGAGGAACCAGGAAACTGCCTCCTGGTGCTGAGGAGGCGATGGCGAGCGGCTGCGGGGCCAGGAGCAGGCCCCTTCCCTCTGAATCTGGATGGTGACGCCTCACTCAGCGGGGTCAAAGGGCGTGGGAACTTGTCCCGCCTGCGAGGAGAATGCCCGGCCGAACGGGCATACATACAGGCATGCAGGAGCAAGGCTGTGCCCAGGGCCCATGAAAGGCAGGTTCAGAGGCACAGGGACGCTCCCCGAGGGCAGAGCCCGGTGGGGTGGTCTGGCTGTGTGTGGGCACCAGGGCCCCGGTGTGCGGAGAAATGCCAGCTGCCGAGTGTCTGCTCTGACAGATACGTTCCTCCTGTCGGAGGGGCACAGCCGTGTGGACCACCTAACAAGTGCCCTCTGCCAGTCCGGGCATCGGGGTGTCTGTGGGGCCGGGATGAGGTGTCTGAGGGCCTGGATGTCCTTGGCCGAACGGCACCCAAACCCGTGGCAGGGCCGCCGGGGCGGGCCCAGGAGCCGTTTCGGCCGGCGGCCTCCGCTGCCCACCAGGCGCCGGCCTCCCGGGCCATTATCCGCGCACTTGACCCGGGCTGACAATGAGCTCGCGGGGAATGGCCGCCGGCGCTAATTGTCTGCGTTTAGTCACGCCATCGGAGGCGATGGGCTGCGCCGGCCGCGGGAGGAGTGGGGACGGCTCCCGGGAGCGGCCGCGGGCTGAGCTGGACCCTCCGCCCGCTCTGCCTGGGACCAGCCCCCCTCCCCCCCCCCCGCCGGCCTCCTGCCCCGGCCCCCTCCCCTTAAAGGACATTCCTGCCGCCTTCCAGCCCCTGAGCAGCACGGAGGGCCGAGCGGAGGGCCGGGCGGAGGCGCGGGCTCCGTCCTCCGTCAGTCACGCCGTCTGCTGGGCCACACGGCGCGTTAGTCCGCCTGGCCGGCCGGGCACAAAGGAGGGAGGTGTCCCGGGGGAGGCGCCCCACCCTCAGCACCATCTGCGCCCCTCCGCACAGGACGGCCGCGCGGTGCCAGCCACAGACAGCCGGGGGATAACCCTTCGCCGGAGCCACAGCGAGACGCGGGACCCGCACTGTTCCTGCCACGCTGGGCCGGGCACCTGGGAGATACTAATGGCAGCCGGAGAGCGCCACGCGGTGATGGCGCAGACAGGGCCTGAGAGCGCCAGGGGGACGCCTGAGCCACAGGGACCCCCTACCCACAGGGTCACCTCACCCACAGGGTCACCTCACCCACAAGGACTGCTCACCCACAGGGTCACCTCACCCACAGGGTCACCTCACCCACAGGGTCACCTCACCCACAGGGTCACCTCACCCACAGGGTCACCTCACCCACAGGGTCACCTCACCCACAAGGACCCCTCACCCACTGGGTCACCTCACCCACAGGGTCACCTCACCCACAGGGTCCCCTCACCCACAGGGTCACCTCACCCACAGGGACCCCCCACCCACAAGGACCCCTCACCCACTGGGTCACCTCACCCACAGGGACCCCTCACCCACAGGGTCACCTCACCCACAGGGACCCCCACCCACAGGACACCTCACCCACAGGGGGACCTCGCCCATAGGGTCCCCTCACCCACAGGGGGGACCTCACCTGTGAGGGGTCACCTTGCCCGAGGGCCCACCTGCCGGGTCCGCAGGCACGGCCTCCACAGGCATCACCACCACGCCGGGCCTGACCCACTCTGCCCACCTCTTCCGGTTACAGAGCCACCCAAGACACCCTCCCATCCAGGCTGAGGACGGAGCCCAGCCCGCCTGCCGCCCGCGCCCCAGAAGCTACGACGGGCAGAGACGGGAAGGGCTACCCGTACAGCCCAGCGGGTTTTTCTCTCGGTCCCGCCTGAGCCACGGCCCCGCTGGGAGCGGGGAGCCCCGGGGGGACAGCAGGGTTTCCGGTGATCCCCGCACAAAGCCGGCCCATTAGGCAGAGGGCGCGGGCCGCACGACGCGGGAGATAAACTGGTTTCTGCCGGGCCCGTCCTTCGGCGGCACTACCGCCGTGTGAGAGGCGCCGGCTAGAGGGTGCTGAGGCGGCAAAGCCTTTCCTCCTCCACAAACAGCCTCCTGGTGCCGGTGCCCAGACCGCGCAGCCGTGTGACCTACATACCAGTCACCGCAGACCGGCCCCCTGGGCACTGCCTGCCCGGCCCCCGGGCCCGGGAGCTCCCCAAGTCTGAGCCCCGTCCGGTCTGACTCTCCTGCTAATGCCCGTGGAGAGGCCAAGCAGCCCGGCCTTGGTGGCTCCGTGGTTGAGCACTGATCTAGGAACCAGGAGGTCACGGTTCGATTCCTGGTCAGGACATAGGCCTGGGGTGAGGGCTCCGTCCCCAGTGTGGTGCGTGCAGGAGGCAGCCAGTCCACGGTTCTCCCTCATCATGGATGCTCCTATCTCCCTCTCCCTTCCTCTCTGAAAGCAATAAAAATATTTTTTTAAAAACGCTAAGTGGACATTTATGTCGCGCCCGGGACACATCTGGAGTGTGTGTTTTCGTACGGATTCTGTTTGTTTTGGTTTCTTTGCATTCCTCCTCTCGGGGCCCAGGACTCCTGCCTCGTTCGAAAGGCTCTCCCTGCAGGAGCGGGGGGCTCTGTCATTTGTGGGGCTCTGTCTGTGAGCTCGTCCGAGCAGCCTGCGGGGTGGGCGGGCGGGGCGGGCGTGGGGAGACGGAGCAGTGGGTCCCAGCCATGGGAGTGGAGGCCCGCGAGCCGCTCAGGTGCCAGGCTCTCCCAGGGGCCTCGTCACCTCGCACAGTCCCACCGTCCCCGGCCCAGGGCATCGTGGGAAACCCATCCCCGGGGCCCAGGGGCCAGGGCTGAGCCGGGTCCGGACCGCAGGCAAAGGCCGCACCCCCTCCAGGAGCTGAGCTGGCCGTTGGGCTCAGATGAGCACCCACCGAGCCAGAGGCCGGGGCCTCCCCACCGTAAGGCCAGAGAGCCCACTGGGAGGGCACCGGCTCCAGGCCCCTCCCAGCTCGGGCCAAGGCTAGCCCACACTCCGTCTCAGAAGACCCTCCCTCTGCAGCCTCCCCCCCACCGCACCCCCACCCCACCGCTCCAGTCTCCAGAACTTATGACTGATAATCCTCTTTGTTTCCAGAAAGCACGGTTTATACGAAAAGAAACTCACAAGATTACATGGAGAGATCGCCAAGTCTCCCGAAACCGTGCCACCGCCGCCCAGGAGGCTCAGTCCACCGTGTGCGTGTTTCCAGGGCGACGTGACCCCTCGGGCACCCGCGTGGGAGGAGACCACGACGCCGTGTCCCTGGGGCCAGCGGGGGCTCCTGGGCTGCGCGCTGGGCTCCCACGGGCAGGCCCACGGGGACAGAGGCAGGTCCGGGTCCTCCCGGCAGCCTGGCCAGTGGGAGCGCAGACGGCCGGGCGCTGGGCGGACCCGTGTCCGGAGGAGAGAGGTCCCATCATCAGTGCAGCTGCGCCCTCCCTGCCCATCGCTGTCCTGGGAGCCGCCCAGGAGGCCAGGGAGCGTGTCCACGGGAAAGGGCGGCGCCCCTGTCGGCCAGGCGAGGCCATGCCCCCCCCATCCCCACCCTACTCCCCGGGTAAGGTTCCCACAGGAGGTGTCTGTCGCCGCCCCCAGGCTCGGCGGGACACCTGGGCGACCTCACCGCCCCGCTGTGGGCGCTGCTGGGAAACGCGGGCACGATCGTCCGGTGTGGCCGAGCTGTCACAGGGAGGGACCCTGAGAGCCGGGTCCTGCGGCCGCCTGCGTGTCCCAGAGCCACGAGGAGGGTCAGGACGGAGGAGAGGGCCGGCGGGGGCGGCAGCGGAGGGGCAGGGAGGAAGGGCAGCCACACCTTCTCAGCCCGTCTTCCCTGAGTCCCGTCCCTGGTCCCCGCGGAGGCCCCAAAGGGATGTTCCCACGGAGGAGCCAGAAAACGCTGGGGAAAGGAAAAGATGCCGGCCGGATGGCTCTGCGGTTGAGCGTCGGCCTGTGAACCAGGAGGTCAGGGTTCGATGCCCAGTCAGGACACAGGCCTGGGTGACGGGCTCGGTTCCCAGGGCAGGGCGTGCAGGAGGCAGCCGGCCCATGATTCTCCCTCATCAGTGATGTTTCTATCTCTCTCCCTCTCACTTCCTCTCCCTTCCTCTTTAAAAATTTTAAAAAATATTTTAAATATTTTTTTAAATTTTTAAAAATATTTAAAAAGAAAAGCACTTCTCAGTGGAGACCAGGGACCCGAGGGTGCGGACGCCATGCCTTTCCCGCGGCCCCTGGCCCGGTCACCGTCCCGCCGCCGGGTCCCACATCTCTCACCTCCACAGCCAGGCCGTACTGAGCAGCGACTGCCGTAGTTTTTGGCGTATAAGACGACCCCCTAATTTTACGGTTAAAACATAGGTTTGGGCCTGTATTCGCTGTATAAAACCACCCCCCACTTCCGAGGCAGCACCAGTTCTTTTTTTAATAGACCGCCTCTCTGACTCTGGCCAATCTGAGCAGGCTTTTCACTAGAACACAGTGTCGTCTTTTACGCCGGAAAACATGGGAGTTCTTTCGTGTTTTCACTTTTCCAAAAGGGCGGTATTTCACACATCCATCCGGAAGCAGGTAAGGCATTTAAATTATTTTAACATCAAGTATTTGCCAGAGCCGTAAATATATATGAGGAGACTAATTGTCAACTTCTCCCAGAAACCCGGATTCAAATTCACGTCGCCACGTGCGCCCAACGGCGATAAATCACGTCCTTCCCGGGAAGGCGCGGCGGCCATAAAACACCCCCCGCCGCCCGCCGCGGCCCGGCCGCTAAAAGGCTCCGCGCCGCCGGGAACCGGCGTATATATTATCCCTGCCGCGCCCCCGGCTCCCCCCCATTACCGATGTTCGCGGCGTAATGAATTTCCCGGGCCCTGATGTGTGATTATGGCTATATTTTTATCTATATGTTTTGTGGTTCTTGTACTTAAGCTTTTTGCTCACAAATCCTTTATTAAAAGTACTAAATTGTCAGAGGCTCCCTCGTATTTCACGCCGGGCGCCGTCCGCGGGCGTGAGCCTCGGCGGGCGGAACACGCCGCCGCGCGGGGGACGCCTCCGTGAAACGGCGAGCCCCACCGCCGGCCTTCGCACCCGGGACGGGATGTTCCGGAAGGTTCCCACCTCTGGCTTTTTCAGCTTCCCGCGTCCGAACGGCTTTGGGGCCCGTGCCACGGGGGCGGGCGCCCGGAACGGGCCGTAGGGTCTCCGTCTCTGACGCCCATGCCGGCTGCTCGGCACGGGTTCCGAGGAAACCTCCCAGGCACGGGCCTCTCAGACCCAGACCTTACTGCTCGTTCGGTTTTCCTGAGCTCAACTCAAAATGAAGCAGCAGAAGGAAGGGCGTGATCTCGCTGTTGGGTGAGAGGGCTCAGGTTTGGTTCAGTCCTCCCCCTGAGGATATGTTGTTACTGGTTGGGGGCGGGGGAGAGAAGAGCGAGAGGGAGAGAAACATCAATGTGAGAGAGAAATTCCCATCAGTTGACTCCCGTACAGGCCCCGACCGGGCACGTAATCCGTTGGTCCACAGGGTGATGCGCTAACTGAGCCCCCAGCTAGCGGGACACAGCTAGGATTGTGAGGCGGGAAGTGGGGTGCCAGAAAGATGGTGGGGGCACATCCCCAGGAGGAGGTGTGCAGGAGGCAGCGGATCCATGTTTCTAACTCTCTATCCCTCTTCCTTCCCCTCTGTAAAAAAATCAATAAAATATATTTAAATTTTAAAAAGGAACAGTGAAGCGGCACACTCCCCAAGAGGACACGTTCCATTGCCCATGTCCCATGTCACTGAGGCTGGGCAGACCCAGGCACCCCATCGCCTGCCCGAGCCCAGCCTCTGCAGCCCTGCCGGCTGTGCCCACCCCGCGGGCTCCTGCATGCGGCAGCCAGGGCAACACGAAGCCCCGGGCAGCGTTAGAAGGAGCTGAGCCCAGGACACGGAGCCCCAGGTCTGGCCCAGGACACGGAGCCCCAGGTCTGGCCCGGGACACGGAGCCCCAGGTCTGGCCCAGGACACGGAGCCCCAGGTCTGGCCCAGGACACGGAGCCCCAGGTCTGGCCCAGGACACGGAGCCCCAGGTCTGGCCCAGGACACGGAGCCCCAGGTCTGGCCCAGGACACGGAGCCCCAGGTCTGGCCCAGGACACGGAGCCCCAGGTCTGGCCCAGGACACGGAGCCCCAGTGCCTGCTGCAGAGTTAGAGCCGGGATGCCCGGGGCCGTGGGCCTGGTCCTTCCTCTCACGGGACAGACACACCTGCCGCCTCCTGGGGGAGTAGGACACCCGGACCACCGCTCCCGGCGTCTGAAGAAGCCGGGCCCTCCCGCCGCCATCACGCCGGGCCGCGCGCGCACCGTGGGGAACGGCTTCTCCGCGTTGCCCCGCCTCCTCGCTGGGGACGGGGAAACACGGACGGACAGGCATGATGACGAGTGTCTGCGTGACGTGCTGCGGCGTGTGTCGCCTCTCCGGGAACCCCCGTCCCCCGTCCCCACATGGGGCGCAGCGGGCGCGGGTCACGCCGCACACGGCACCTGCCGGGACCCGCCACCCCGGCCCGGCACTGCCCGCCCCCTCGGCGTCCCCGTCAGCATCACACGTTACTCTCCGTCTCTCCAGCAACACACCTTTCAATTCGGCCGAGCTCTTTAATATTAATAGCTGTCAGTCCGAAAGGAGAGTGCGTCATAAAAAATTTAACGGGGACGAATAGCGCGCACGTCTCCCCGCCTCCTGAATACGGTTTCCGATCAGACGGCGGCAGGCCACCTACCGCGGGCCACCGGCGAGGGCGGCGGGAGCCGAACGGCCGACCCACCCTGCCCCTCGCCCGAGACAAGGGCCGGGGGACCCGGCCCCTTCCCTCAGCGCACCGGGTGAGTGTGGAATTCACAGGGGCACTCTGGAGCTAAAGCACACACCCTCACGCTCACACATGCACACATGTACAGGCGCATATGCTCATGAGCACGCGTGTATACATACAAGCACACGCGCACGCACAAATCAACCATGTGCACACACGCCTGTACGTGCAGTGCATGCATACATTCGCACACATGAACGCATATGCACACGAATGCACACACGCATACACACACTCCCACTTGTGTCCACAAGGACCGGGCACAGCCTGGCCGGCTCCCGGCCGTGCGCGTCCTGCCGGCACGCGGGGCCTTTCTGCAAACCGCCCGCGGCCTCTTCTGCGAGCGGCTCCGCGCTCGGCCCTGAGCGACGCCAGGCAGGAAGTTTAAGTGGAATGGCTCCCAAGTTCCTCAAACGGTTTAATAAAACACAGCCTGACTGCGGCGCGCAGTTTAGAGCGGCAAACGATGGCCCCTCGGCTGGGAAAATGACCTCCCGTCGGCAATATCACTTCCAGCCTCATGATCCGAATCCGCTGTCGGCCATTCCCCCAGCCCGCCGGGCAATTCTTCTCCGTAACGAGGCTGGCGGCGGCCCGGGCGCGCTGCCGGAGGTGCCCGCCGCGTGCCGCGCACAGCTCGCTGGTGCCGGGACAAGAAAGGCCGGACGGAGGACAGCAATGCACAGCGAGGATGCCACCGGGGCAGAGAGACGGCAGACGACACGTATGAGGATGTGCCTGGCCGGCGAGCGCAGTGGTTAGAGCCATGCCCCAAAGGGTTGCAGGCTCGATTCCAGGCCAAGGGCACGTACCTGGGCTGCAGGCTCACCATCAGCTGGCAACAGCAGGAGGCAACCAATCAGTGTGTCTCTCTCACATCGATGCTTCTCTCTCTCTCCCCTCCCTCCCTTTCACGCTCCCAAAAAATCAATGGAAAGAATATACTCGATGAGGATTAACAAAACAAACAACAAGAAGAAAAACACAGGAAAAGGGGGTCCCGGAAGTTTGAGGAAATGACACAGCGTGGCATCCAGAAGACAACCCCGTGTGCCGTGACCCTGCGCCACCTGCCTACACAGGCGGGCACCAGGCCAGACAGTCCCTGACCCCACCCAGCCCCGGCACCTGCCACCGTGAGACCCCGGGGAGGGCATCATAGGAGCAGCTCCACGCCCCTGTGCTCAGAACACGGAGGGCGGCCAGGACACGGAGCGGCAGACGGGACACGGAGCGGCGGCCAGGACACGGAGCGGCGGACAGGACACGGGGCGGCGGCCAGGACACGGGGCGGCGGCCGGGACACGGAGCGGTGGCCGGGACACGGGGCGGCGGCCAGGACATGGGGCGGCGGCCAGCATGGCCTACCACGAGCGCCTCCGAGGCCGGACGGACGGCTCTCCTTGCCTCGGCACGCCCGGAGCCCTGCCGACAGGCACCGGTGACCTTCCGTCCTGCCCGGGCGAGGAGGCGGCTGGCCACGCTCGTTAGAATTATACGGCAAATTAGATGAGACGTTTTATGATTTTTCAAAAGAAAGGGCCTTTTTGATATAAAAAGCAGCCATTTCCTCTTCTGACGCGTTTCGTTTTTAAGGCCGTAAAAGCGGCACCTGGGCACCGGCGTAATGGACTAATTACGGGGCATTATGTTTGTCCCCACTCTTCCCCGAGCCCGACCTTCCTGACGCACTCGTAAAAACCGACGGCGATCCCGCCGGCCGCGGCCGCCCCGCGGCTCCTGCCGAACCGCCCGCACGCCTCTGCTCCCAGTCCTCCCGCGAGCCCTGAGCCCCCCGGGCCTGGCCCCGAGCCCATTATCTCAGACACCCTGTCACTGCGTGCAAAGCCAAACCGCCTTCCCGCCCAGCCCCTCGCCCCTGCGGTCAGCGACCCCGCCGATGCCCAGGCAGCTGGCAGACCTCTTCTCTCATCCACAGTGAACTTGTTCACACACACACACACACACACACACACACTGCCCAGCGGGGCTCCGGGGCTGAGCGTCGACCTAGGAACCAGAAGGTCACGGTTCGATTCCCGGTCGGGGCACAGGCCCGGGGTGCGGGCTCCATCCCCAGTGTGGGCGTGCAGGAGGCAGCCGGGCCAGGATTCTCTCTCCTCATGGATGTCTCTCTCTCTCTCTCTCTCTCTCTCCTCCCCCCACCCGCCCCTTCCTCTCTGAAATCAGTAAAAATATATCTTTTAAAATTTCTTTAAAAACACCCACGGCATCAAAGACGCACGGACGGGACAGGGTTTGGGGCTCTCTCTCTCTTTGTGTCTCGATGGCCCACGTGAATATGCAGGAATATTCAGGCAGGAGTCATAGAGGCCCCAGGTTCCAAACAAACAGAAGAAATCCCCAATGATGATGATAAACAATAACAACGAATAGCCACGTCCCGGGCTCGCCCCTTACATGCGCCTGGGAGGCCCGCTGAGGGCGAAGGGGGCGGTGTGGCCGCGGTGGTCACACTCGCACGGGGGGCACCGGCAATGCACCGGCGGCTCCGGCAAAGACGCCGCCTCGCCCGGCGGCTCGCTCTCCCGTCTCCCAGGCCCCGTCGGGGGAAAGGGGAATTTTCCGGCCCAAACTGCAGCGTGTTTTTAATGCGCCAGAACTTCGGAATTGAAGGGACTCTTAGGAGCCATCGAGACCTAATTTCTCGTTTTATTGCCGAGAAAATTGAGGTCCGGGAACTCGGAGCGTCTGACCCAGGTCCCTCCGCTGGGAAGGAAGAAGCGGCCGCGGCGGCTCTGGAGGCCGGGCTGGCGGGCGGGGCCACCCAGGAAAGGCGGCTCGGCTCGGGGGCCCAGGTCCCAGGGCGCCTGCAGCCACCTGGACGCGGCTGGGACAGCAGACCCCGAACCTGACCGGCGCACTGCACCCCGGAGCCGGGCCCCAGCGACCCCGCCGCAGCATCGGGGAGCCGCTCAGACGCCGGGCGCAGAAGGGAAGAACAGGCCTTTGTCAGAGGCGGCCCCGGAGGCCAGGGCAGTGGCGGCGGACGGTGCCTGGCACTCGGGAGACCGTCACCGGCACCAGCAGCTGCCCACGGTGACCTCAGCGCCCGCCGCCGCCCGGCCCCCGGCCGGCCCCGTGGAGGCCGCCCCGTGGCCCGGAGGGCGGCGCCTCCCCGTGCGGAACCCGGGGCCGGGGGCACCGTCCACGGAGACGCCGGGACGTGCTCCCTGAGACCGGAGCTCCGGCCCTGCCCTCGGGGCTCGCAAACACACCTCCCGCCCTCCGCCTGGCCTCCCCCACAGCCCGTGTCCCCGGGACAGCGTTCGAGCCGGGTCTCCCTCCCGTGCAGACACCACGGGGCACAGGCCCGGACGCCAAGCAGACCACACCCACTCGGGCCGGCCAGCCCGCGGGCGGCGGCTTTGAAGGGGGGAGCGACTCGCACGAAAAACCCCACACGCCCGTCCACGCCTCATCGCACACGGCCTCGCGGGCGCACAGCGGCTCACGGAGGGTTCTGAGCAGCGGGAGGGGGCATCCTAAGTGCACTTCCCACTTCCGGCATCTTCCTCCCAGCGGGGGTTACCGGACGCAGCCCCAGGTAGTGGTGGGGGCGCCCCAGAGTGAGACATACAGGAAGCTGAGGGTGGATTTACCGGGACGGAACCCCATGTAGTGGTGGGGGCGCCCCGGTGGGAGACATAAAGGAAGCCCGGCTCACCTAGCACGTCCCCCACCCTCACTCCATGCCCCCATGTGTCCCCTCTCCCAGGCACCGTCACATCCCCTCTAATCACAGAAACTTCCCACCAGGACCCGCCCTGGGGCGGCAAAACCACTGAGCATCCCCCCCAACCGGCCGGCGGGGCTAAGGGGCTGAGCATCGACCTATGAACCAGGAGGTCAGGGTTCCATTCCCGGTCCGGGCACAGGCCCGGGCTGCGGGCTCCATCCCTAGGGTGGGCCGTGCAGGAGGCAGCCGGTCCATGATTCCCTCTCATCATGGATGTTTCTATCTCTCTCTCCCTCTTCCTTCCTCTCTGAAATAAAAGTATAAAATAAATAAAAATAAAAAACTTTTGTTTTAAGAGCCATCTCCGAGTGATCTCGCTCAAAGGGGCGGTGAGGAGAGCGAGGCCTGGGGTCAGGGCGGGCCCGGGCCCTGGTGTACCGCGGGCAGGGTGGGACCCAAGCCGGTGAGGCGTCTTAGCTCAGCCTCGGTTCGTTTCCCGGCGCCGTGGGCAGCTGAGGGAATTAAGCAGGACGGGGCGGGCGGGCTCTGACCCCGGGGGCCGGCCAGGGGGGAGCCGTTAGCGGGAAGAAGCCCGGGCCTGCGGTCCATGGCCCGTACCAGGAGGCACCCACGAGTGGCCAGCGGGCTCCTCGGGGCTGGGAGAGTTCAACGACTTCAGGGTGAGTTTAATTACATGTTGTCGCTGACTGGCCGTGGCGACGACGGCCCAATTACACATGTAATTTATCAGCGAGATATTTGCATACATAACGAACCCACGCGGAAGAGCCCGTTCTGTGGATGCGGAGAGTGTAACCCCGGGCGTGCCGTGGGCCGCCTCGCTCACCCGTGGGGGAGGGGGAGGAGGGGGAGGAGGGGGAGGAGGGGACCACCACGGGCCTCCCCTCCGTGCACGTGCTGGGTGTCCGCCCACCGGGACCCCATGGCGTCCGCCCCAGGAGTGCTCTCCCCTCAACAAGCCAACCCCAACCCCAGGGGCGTGTCCGCGGCGCTGCCTCCCCAGGCGGGGGGGGGCGGGCGGGGGGTAGGGGGGGGGTAGGGGGGGGCGCTGGCTGGAGAAACTCACCGCCCCTCTCCCCTCTGGCACCTCAGAGCGTGCCAACCACCGTCCCCGGGCGCTGGAAGCCCGCCGGCCCGGCCACCTGCCGGGGTGCAGGCCCTGGTAGGAGTCCACGGGGAAAGGCTGGCTCTCTAAGAACGGCCTGCACTTCCTTCATCTTGAGCAGAGGGAGAAGGAAGAGGGAGGAGGAAATGGAACCACGAATATGAACAGCAGCACGTGCTCATGAAATGCCTGCCTGGGGCCATCTACCTCCCGCATCGTCATTACTGTCATCCCCAATTTACGGATGAGAAAACTGAGGGGCCACAATGGCCCTGACTCTTGGTCATGAGGACATCAGGTTCCAGAGTCCATGCCTTTGCCCTGGGTGGCCAGGTTCAGAGGTCATTCATGTCTCTCCTTTATTATGGTCCTACTGGTCCTGCTATAATGTCCACTGGACAGTAACTTAAAAGTCAGAGGTGGATGACTTTTTATCCTCATCATTGGGAGTAAGTTTTTCAATTGACAGATGCTCTCCTTGCCTGCATGTGGGACCACATTACACATCCACCCATCCATCCATCATCTACCCATCCATCCATCCATCCATCCATCATCCATCCATCATTCATCTATCCATCTGTCCATCCACCCATCTACCAATCCAACCATCTATCCATGCAACCACTCATACACCCATCCATCCATTATCCATACATCCACACATCCAGCCATGCTTCTATCTATCCATCCATCCATCCATCCACCCATTATCCATCATCCATTCATCTAGTCACCATCCATCCTTCCAATCACCAAAGTTTTACTGAGAACCCACTATGAAACAGGCACCCTTTCAGGACTCAGGAAAATAACACTGAACAAAACATGGAAGGCCCTCCTCCCTCCAGGTTTGGAACACTGTGGGAGACCGGCCAGGACTGAGTCCCCAGAATGCGTCCTGAATCAGCGCAATGTACTGGAGACCCCCCACCAGGAGGGTCAGTCTGAGTCATCGCCAGGATCATCTGTAAAAACAAACAGGGGCGTCTCCCGAGGAAATGCCCAGGGTACCGGCAGAATCATTTGGGGGCAAGTCCTGCAGGCAACGACTTTATGGCAAACGCTTCCTGTCTCATCTTCTCGCTCCTCAATTTAAATATGTCGATGTCTGTAGGTGCACAAGGACCGAGATTCAAGTATCTCCATATAAATGTGTATTCAGTGCTTTTCCTGATCTCAGCTGATTGCATCTTTCGAGCCGATGTTGGAGCAATAATCTTTGTTCTAAATCAAAAACGAGGATCTCTCTCCTCCTCTCCCTCCCGCATCCTGAGCTCACAGCCCACCGCGCCCCCCCCCTCCCCTAAGACACCCAACTGTCAATCTGCCTCCAGAGCCCAGTGATTCAAGGGCAGAGCCTGTTTCTCCCCACGCCCCGTGAGGGTCCGGGGCCGTGGGGGCGGAGGCACAGGAGAGAAGGACACCCCCCCCCATCTCGGGCTGAGTGCATAACTGTTCAAACACATCTCGCCGGCACTACAATAGTGTCGTCCTTGGATGACACGGGTTCCGAAGCCCTTTGGAGAGGTGGGATGCTATCAGACCCCATGTGACTATAATGGGGTCTAAGTGGAAGTAGATAAGACTCAGGCCCAGGCTAGGGCCGGGCTGTGTGACAGCGTGGGGGGCTGGGGGGAGGGGCTGGGATGCTAGAAGTGGGGGCGGGAAGAAGGAAGAGGCTAAGCTTCGCCAGGAAGAGGATGTAGCAAGTGGCCATCCTCCACACGTCTTCGCTCCCAAACCAGGTGTCCCAGGGAGCCCCCCAAACTGGAGTCTGGCCAGACCCCCTCCCCCCACATACCCCAAAACACCTGCCGTGCTCCGTCACCTTGGACCGGGGAGCTCACAAAGAGGGGTGACGGTGGTGGCCCCTGGGGACCGTTTTGGTAGTTACACTGGGGACGGGGTACATGCCAGCATTGAGGGGGCGCAGGCCAGGGAGGCCCCTAAACACCTTCCAGGGACCAGGACGGCCCCACACCGAGCATCCCGCGGCCTGAAAGGTCCGGGTGCAGAGGCCGCGCTGAGCCACCTGAGACCCCGGAGGCCGCGCTGAGCCACCTGAGACCCGGGAGGCCGAGCCCGAGCAGGTGGGGGAGGGGTGCGGGGAGGGGCGCCCCCAGAAAGGGTTTACCCTGCTGCCCGGCTCTGCGGCCCACCAGGGGGCCGGCACAGGGGACAGGAGAGAGGATAAACCGGGCGGAGGAGAAAGGGGCCCGTGGGTCTAACTCTGCGCCTGTGGGTCTGAGACACGCCCCTGATCACACGTCAGAAGGGACCGGGAACCCCACGATTCTTTTTTTTCCTCAAGGCAAACAGGGGCCCGGCAGAGGCAGATCCGGGGACGGCCCAGCGCCGCCCCGACAAATCCCAGCAACGCCCCCGCCGCCGCCGCGCCCGGCTCACCGCGGAGCCAACCACACGCCCGCCCGGGTCCCCAGGCCAGGAGCGGGAATCTCATTAAGGACCTTCGCGGGGGGAATCAGCTCTGAGAAACAGTAATCCTGTCTTTCAACACAAATGTTACAGGAAGCTATGAATTTGGGAGATCCGAGGGGGACGCGGGTGCGTGTTGTGCTAAGGTAATAGAACGGCACCCTATTATTAGATCACATTAATCATCGCGGGCCCGACGGCTGACAGCCGCTGAAAAGGATTGAAAGGCCTGGTAATGGATATAAATTACCCATTGTGCGATAAAAGGATTTTTACTAAGAAGGTAAGAATAAAACAGCAAATTTCTAATATCTCTGTGGTGTAAAACCCCAAATAAGAGGACTCCGCGGCCAGCAATATCCACAAAATCACAAGCAAGCACTTTTTCAACGAGATAAAGTCACAGTAAACACACACACACACACACACACACACACACACACACTTTCGGCACAATATACAATTAATTCCCGAGGGCGTGATTCTGCCCTGAGCCCCCACCCCGGTTTGCGTAGTGACCCCCGAGGCTCCTGGTCGGGGAAGGGAGGCCGGCTAACTGGTCCGAGGCCGAGTCCCAGGGGTGCTAGGTCGCCTCCGGTGAGGCGGTGGCCACATCAGCCCGCCCTCCCGGTCCTATTTTACACTTTTCTCAGCTCTGAGCCCGGGAGGGTGCTGAATCGCTGAGCCTGGGATCTGGAGTGTGGCCGAGGCGACTAACAGGATGATGCTCCGGACAGATCCACCCATTCATCCATCATCCATCATCCATCCATCATCCCTCCATCCATCTATCCTTCCATCCATCCATCCTTCCATCCATCCACCCATCCACCCATCATCCACCCATCATCCACCCATCATCCATCTATCCATCCATCCACCCACAGACCCATCATCTATCCATCACTCATCCATCTATCCATCCAACCACCCTTCATCTATCCATCCATCCACCCTTCATCTCTGCATCTACCCATCCATCTATCCATTCATCATCCATCCACCCATCATCCATCCATCTATTCGTCCATCCATCATCCATCATCTACTCATCCATCCATCCACCCATCATCTATACATCCATCACCACCCATCCATCCACCCATCCACCCATCCACACATCCATCCACCCATCCACCCATCCATCCACCCATCCACCTATCATCTATACATCCATCACCACCTATCCATCCACCCATCCACCCATCCACCCATCATCTATACATCCATCACCACCCATCCATCCATCTATCCATCATCCATCATCCACTCATCTATCCATCCATCCATCCATCATCCATCCATTATCCATCCTTCCATCCATCCAGCCTTCCATCCATCCATCCACCCATCATCCATCCATAATCTATGCATCTACCCATCCATCTATCATCCATCCATCATCCATAATCCACCCATCATCCATTCTCCCATCCATCCTTCCATCCGTCATCCATCCATCCTTCCATCCATCCACCCATCCATCCACCATCCAGGCCCAGCCCAGCTATCCCCCACACTGGTCCAGAGCAATTGGGAACCCGCACTGCTTCGCCGTGTTACAAAAGGCCTTCCCTTGCCAGGACCAGTGCGAGCCGCTCCTCCTCGGCGATAGGTCACCGACCTGAGGTTGTACACGTGACGTGGACGCAAAGCTCCTGGGGTTCCCGGACGTGTCTGCAAAGGAGACACCTGAGGTGCTTTTGGAGCCCACTGTGGCCGCCCCGATCCAGACATTGATGTCGAACCCCGGCTTGTGGCACCCGCCCAACTCCAAGCCGAGTCCCGGCCGCCAGAGGCGCCTGCCAAGTGCATGTCCCCTCCGAATACAGCAGGGACCCCGCCATTCCCAGCCCAATTGCTGCCTGCCCGACTGGAGGCACTAAGCAACGTTCACCTCTCAGCCACCTGTTACAGGGCCAATCACAGCCTCTCCTTCTCCTCCTCCTCCTTCTCCTCCTCCTCCTCCTCCTCTTCGTCCTCCTCCTTCCTCCATCCTCTTCCTCTTCCATCTATCTCCTCCTGCCTAGTTCTCCTCCTCCTCCCCCTCCTCCTCCTGATCCTCCTCCTTTTCCCCTTCTCCTCCTCCCCCTCTCCTCCTGCTCCTCCTCCTGTGTCCTCCTGCTCCTCCTCCTCCTCTTCCTCCTCCTCCTTCCTCCATCCTCCTCCTCTTCCACCTATCTCCTCCTGCCTTATTCTCCTCCTCCTCCCCCTCTCCTCCTGCTCCTCCTCCTGTATCCTCCTGCTCCTCCTCCTTCTCCTCTTCCTCCTCCTTCCTCCTCCTCCTCCTCTTTTTCCTCCTCCTCCTCCTGCCTCCTTTCCTCTCTCCTCCTCAATCAGATTATCTTTTGCATTTTTTAAATATGTTTGTATTGATTTCAGAGAGGAAGGGAGAGAAAAAGAAAGAAACATCGATGAGAGAGCATCATGGATCGGCTGCCCCCTGCACACCCCCCACTGGGGATGGAGCCACAGCCCAGTTACGTGCCCGGACTCGAACCCTGACCTCCTGGTTCCTGAGCCACGAGCCGGCCGGCACTCTGATTCCTCCATGCGCTTTGACATAAACCTGGAGACTGAAGAGCAGGACTGTCCCAGCGCCAGCTCTGCAGACTCACGCTTTGCTGGCAGAGCCCTGGCGTCGGGGGGCTGGGGGACAGTGGGAGGGGCAGAGGCTCTGGGGGGTTAGGCTTCCGGGGGGCAGAGGTGCTGGGTGGTTATGTTCTGGGCAGGTGGGAGGCAGATGAATGCACTCCCCCAGGACACGGGGAGGAAGGTTCGGAGAGAGACAGCCAGACCCCTCAGGCCTCTCTGGGGAGGGCGTGGCAACAGGCGGCCGGTCTGGGACAGACCCTGAACCCTGCTCTCCCGGGCGGCGGGCTCTCCCGTGTCCGAGGTGCTCCCTCCAGGGCCCGACACCCCTCCCTGGCTCTGGGTGCCCCTCTCAGCCCAGCCCCCAGGGATGGGGCTCCTCAGGGTGGACGTGGAGGTCCTGTGCCAGCACAGGGAGTGACCCCCCTTTCCCTGGGGGCTCAGGGGGCTCAGCGTGCACCCCATGACACAGCCGTGTCCCTCCAGATCCGAGTGGAAACCTGAACAGAGCATCTGGAACCATCTCCCACTCGGCCAGGGCCTCCCAGGCGGCTCCCCGCTCAGCCAAGGTGACCCCGATGAGAGACCAGAGCTCAGTGAGGCCCGGGCCCGGTGCTGGGCGGCAGGACCGGCCAGCAGAGCAGACAGCGAGCGCCAGGGGCCGGGGGTGGGAAGGAGGCGGGCACTCCAGGAGCGGCCAGAAGCGCCACGTGGCCAGGGCGTGGGCAGAGGAGGGGACACGGGAGGGAGCGGGCACCTCAGGACCCAGCGCCTTGTCGGGCGCAGCAGGGAATCTGGCCCACAGACAGCCCATGCCCCCCTGGGGGCACAGCCGTCCTGTGCAAACCAGCCCACCCAGCGGTGCCGGCCACCCCTCCACCTGGCACCCACACGCCAGGCCACTGTCCCCGCCTAAGCCACCCAGACGGACACCTGACACCTGGAGACAGCCCCACGCCCAGCGCCTGCCGGAAGTGCCCACCCAGCCAGTCCTCGGCCTGCTCGCCGCCTCCTCTTTTCCCTCAGACACCACCATGCAGGTGCCCGAGCCCCCAGCTCCCTCCGCCGCCCTCCCCTGCGGGCCTGGCCTTCGCCCCCTGATCTGTTGGCTTCGGGGCAAGCGGGCTCTCAGTTCCAGGTCCCCAGGGAGCCAGCCGCTGCCTCTTCTTGAAGGGAAAGCCAGGCCCACTGAGCCAGGCCCACTGAGCCACGTCCACCGAGCCACGCCCACTGAGCCACCAGGTGTCTGAGCAGAGAAGGAGCTGAAATCCCTCCCGTTCTCTTTTTTTCTTCTCTTTAAATATATTTTATTGATTTCAGAGAGGACGGGAGAGAGAGAAAGAAACGATGAGAGAACCATCGATCGGCTGCCTCCTGCACACTCCCCACTGGGGATGGAGCCCACAACCCGGGCCTGTGCCCTGACCGGGAGTCCAAGCGTGACCACCTGGTTCCTAGGTCGATGTCTATACTGGGCCATGCCGGCCCGCCCGCTCTTTCCAAAACCCCATCAGCCCACCCCACGGGGTCCCGCCACGGGCCCAGCAGGGCCGGGCCTGCAAACAGGGGTCGCACGCCTGTGAGTGTGCACGCGCACGTGTTGGGCAGGGACGCTGCCACCCGGACACTGAAATAGCATGCCCGGGCTGTCAGAGATGGCTCCCGGGAAGCCCTTCTTGATGGTAAAGCAAAGTAACTTCCACGGAGAGGCCGCCTGAGGCCTGCATCCGAGCGCTTTCGGGACGCACAGACGTCCCAGGCCGGGGAACCTGCACCCCAAACTACCAGACCAGGTTCCGGGGTGACAGGAGGCGGGGGCTTCCCTCCCGCCGGTGGCCGCCCGGCCCATGTAACTCTCCCCGGATAACCAGGCGGTACCTCACATGCTTCCGCGCGGAAAAAAGAGAGGAAAAAGGAAAAAGCCACGATGCTCGGAGCCAATCAAATTACGCCCCTGTCTCTTTAATAAACAAGCCCATGTGCGCGTTAACAGTGTTGAAAATTCAATTTAAACTCTTTCTCTGGTGCTGCTTACTCTAAAGATGGTCTTTCTTAAACACCAGAACACCAAGGAGTCGTTAGCGCTCTCTCTTCATTACTTCAAAAAACCAATCATTAGACACCAGAGTATATACGTAATTAGAAAATCACTTCCTTTGCAATCCAAGCTAAGTAGTTTACATACTGTAATTACAGGGACAAAATCAATTTTTAATCATTTCCCTGATTGGGCTCATCAGCTCTGTGGGAACATTGTAACCTGCTTGTTGTGCAAAAGCAACATCTGGGCTGGAACAATTACCCTTTGTTTGCTACAATATTCCTGAAATCTCGCCGCTTGCACGGAAAACCAAAACACGGCAGCTCGCGGGCAGGGCGCCTTTCTGTCCTTGGTCCACGGGTTTCCGAAAAGTCGCCGGGCCGGCGCACGCCCACTGCCGGGACGCGCGGTCGGTCGGACGGCGGCATCCGAGGAACGCGGGGTTGTGTGTGTGTGTGTGTGTGTGTGTGTGTGCGTGTTTTATTTCCCCCTTTTTCTCGGGGAGATAAAAGTATCTGATTGTTTTAAAGATCCATTCAGCTGCCTAATTGTTCCGTGGCGCACACATGGCATTCAAACCACCCACACGCGACAAAAGCTCATCTGGGCAATCACGGGCGGCTATTATTGTGACGGTTTTACACTTTTCTAATACAAATGAATGGATTTTATTTTTTTTTATTTAAAAAAAAAAAACCACAGCAACACAAAACCGAGAAAGCGCTGAGTCTGTGTGAACAGAGCTGGTAGGGATTGGCAAGGCGCGGCCGGCGCTCTGTTCTCTAATAGGAAATGACCTCATTTACGCTGGAGTAATAATTAGTGCTGCTTCGCTGAGAGTTAAGAAAAAAACTTTCCCCGGATAATCAGGCAGCCTCGCCTTTGTTGGCGCTCCAGATTGACGGTTAACCCTTCCCGGGCGTCCGAGCTGCCGCCGCCTGCCGGGGGCCCGGCCGCCGGAGGGCCCACAGCTGTTTGGAGGCCGCAGGATCGCCCGGTGCTGCACGTGAGCTTTTCGGGGACGCCTGGAGAGCCTCGGTGTCCCCTTGGAAGAAATGGGGAACCCCCAAATACACCCCGCACACAGCACCGGCGCCCCCTCGGCCCCTGTGCTCTCCGGTGGCCCTGTCCCCCCGCCTTTTGAAATTGCTCGGCTTTGACTTCTGTTTGCAAGTCCCCCCCCCCGACCATAACTCATTCCCGCTCACACCGCCCTGAGGAGGAGGAGGAGGGAGAGAGGAAGGTGAGGAGGGAGGGAGGTGTTGCGGCTGCTGGCGCAGCCCAAGCTGGTGGCGCCCGAAGGGGACAGGACTTGAGCCGTTAAAGAAAGTCTGTCCAGCGGGGCCACGTGGCTCCGGGGCCGAGCATCGACCTAGGATCCAGGAGGTCACGGTTCCATTCCGGGTCAGGGCACAGGCCCGGGTTGTGGGCCTGATCCCCAGTGGGGAAGGTGCAGGAGGCAGCCGGATTGGTGGTTTGCTCTCATCATGGATGTTTCTCTCTCTCCCTCTCCCTTCCTCTCTGAAGTCAATTAAAAAAAAAACATTTTTAAAAGAAATACGATCCAGGAAACAGCCAGGGTTCATTCACATGAGTGCACACACATGCGCATGCATAGATGCATGCCCACATATACATGCATGTGCACGAGTGAATGTACACGTGTGCACACATGCACGTCGGGGCAGACACCACATGGGAAGGGACACGCCCTAACCATTCCTGGCACACAGGAGTGACAGCTGACACTGATTGGGCACTGAGCAACCCCCCCCAAAGTTCCAGGTATTGACTGACCCCTCACCCTCACGACACCCCCATGGGGCAGAGGCTACCATCAGGTCTGTTTATCTGGGGGAAACCGAGGCACAAGCCACGGATTCTCTCGCCCAAGTGAAGGGCTGGCGGGCGCGGGAATCAGCGTCTGCATCCACGGGGGCTGATTCCATAGGCCCCGCTCTGAGCCACCCCCCCGGCAGCCTCTCTGCGGCTCGGAGAGCCCGTGCCCGAGGCAGCCGAGCCCGCCGGGCCACTGGTCAGAGACGCCCACCGTCCCGAGTGCCGGTGTCCTCAGGGGCGCGCGCAGACCTCGGCGTGACTCCCCTCGGCTCCTCTCCTCGTCCCCCGTGGGGTTCTGGCCAGGACGAGGCGGAGGAGAGATGAGCTGTGAGGTGCACAGACCAGCAGCCCCGGACCTGGGCCGCCTACGGCAAGCAGCAGGGGTGCAGCGGCCACAGGAGTGGGAGCCGGAGGGGGGAGAGACCCGGCTCCACTGGGGCTGCTCCTCCAGGAGCGAGTGCCCTGGCCCAGCCCAGCCCGGGGCCTCACCCTCCTCAGGACTCGCCCGAGGACCCCGCAGGAGGCCCGAGCTGGGACCGCTCTGGCCCCAGGCGGAGAGATGCGAACGGAGGAAGAAACGCCAGGAGACTATAAATGCTTCTTTTTATTTTATTTCTAAGGGTCTTTTTGTTAATCCTCGCCCGAGGATATTTTTCCATTGATTTTTAGAGAGAGTGGAAGAGAGAGGGAAAGACAGAGAGAAACATCAACGTGAGAGAGACACAATTGGTTGCCTCCTGTATGCGCCCTGGCCAGGGCCCGGGCCAAGGAGAAGCCTGCAACCAGAATTGAACCCGGGACCCTTTGGTCTGCAGGCCAACGCTCTATCCACTGAGCCATACCAGCCAGGCCTGTAAGTGCCTTCTGAGAGGTGGTATCGCCACCTGGGCCTCACAGCTGTTTCACAGCTTCGGGAAAGCACTGGAACCCCGGCAGCTGATCTACTGAGAGGTCACTGCGCACAGGGCCTGCTCCGGTTCCACCGGTGCTGACGCGGCGGGCAGGCCCTGACCTCGCGGCTGCTGGGCGCCTGCGACCCCCCGCCGACGGGCACGCCGTGAGGGGGAAGCCCGCACCCCGCTCTGAGGATGAGAAATGTCTCCGGTGTATCCTCTCTGCTCTTCACAGGTTGAAATCATATCCTGGAGACACTGAATTCAACGAAATAGCCCCTTCAAATCCATTTCACCGGTTTCTCTTTACCATTTTAATGTCGCTTTAAAATTTCCCAATCGCCTACGTGGCCTGCGTGTGCGGCTCACATTCTATGTCTACTGTAAAAAGTACCAGGCCGTTCTGACAGCGGGATGTGGCCGTAATAAAAACTCATTTGTTCTCTGAGGCAGGCTCTGGAGAAAACGTATTATCGTCTGTGTCACCTGAGGGGCCGGCTCCCTGGAGGTCTGCTGACGTCAGAACGGTAGAGGTGGGTGTGTTCTCACTCGCCCATCTCGGGGTCTCCTTCGCAGGGGCTGCTTTTTGGCTTTATTCCGTTTCCTTTCTGTTTTATAAAATGGCTTAATTAAGCCATATGTGCTCCCTGGTAGAAGATTTAGAACATACAAATAAATCCACTCCAAAGAAGATAATGACAACAAGATAATGCCATTGGCTGATGTGACTGATGTTGCTATTTTGAAGCATTTCTTTCTATGTTTTTCTGTGTGTGTGTGTGTGTGTGTCTGTGTGTGTATATCTGTGTCAGTGTGTGTCTCTGAGTGTCTTAGTGTGTCCATGTGCCTATGTGTCTGTGTGCCCATATGTTTTTGCATCTGTGTATCTGTGTCTATATGTGTATGCATGTGTGCCTATGTGTCTGTGTGTGTATCAGTGTCTGTGTGTGTGTTTGTGTGTGTGTGTGTCAGTGTATCACTGTGTGTGTATGTCTGTCTGAGTGTCTGAGTATCTGAGTATGTATCTCTGTATGTGTGTCCATGTGCTTATGTGTCTGTGTGCCCATATGTTTGTGCATCTGTGTATCTGTGTATATGTGTATGTGTGCCTGTGTCTGTGTGTGTCTGTGTGCCAGTGTCTGTGTGTATCTGTGTGTCTATGTGTGTGTATATGTGTGTGTATCTCTGTGTGTGTCTGTGTGTCTGTGTGTCTATGTGTGTGTATATGTGTGTGTCTCTGTGTGTGTCTGTGTGTATATGTGTATATGTGTATCTGTGTGTATGTCTGTGTGTGTGCATGTGTGTGTATCTGTGTATATGTGTGTGTATCTGTGTATATGTATCTGTGTCTGTGTGTCTGTGTGTATGTATGTGTGTGTGTCTGTGTGTCTGTCTGCCCGTGTGCCTGTGTGTGAGCACATGCACACAGAGGCTGCTGGGCCCTGTGGGAACCAGGCCCCTGGCTGCGGGGGAGTCGCACGGGGTGACAGGGGCAGTGTGAGGAGACGGGTTAGGATCTCGGGCAAAGACACCTGGAGAAGGGGCGGCACCAACATATACAAAGAGCTCCCGGGCCCAACAGTAAGGAGTGGGCAGCAGGCGCAAGCAGGCGGGGCCGCGGGACGGCTCGCCGGAGACGAGCAGCAAAGCGGCCGGAGCAGACGCCGGCGAGCGGTGGAGAAGCTGCACCTGAAGCCCCCGCCGGGCACCCAGCACCGGCCGCCCGGCCCCCAGGGCGCGGACCACACCAGCGCCGCGGGGCGGGCCACGGAACCCGCACCCCCTGCTGGCGGGCGTGGCCCCCACGGCCCACCCGCTCGTCTGTCACCGCACGGACACGCACACCGCGTGGGTGCGGGACAGGCGGAGGGGGGCCACGCGGGACCCTCCAGGGGGTAGGGGGACGGCCCCTCCGGGCCTCTGTCTGTCCCTGGCGAGCTGTCCCTTCTGACCGCACCGAGCGCAGCTCCGGCTCCCGCTCATTCTGGAGAAAACCAAGGACATTCGAGGGCAAACCGACTTGGAGGCCACGCAAGACGTGTCACCATTTCCGTGTGGTTTCCTAGTCACACGCAGAAACAGACTGAGCTCCTGCAATGTCCCTCATGCCACACAAACGTGTTGTGTGTGGTGGATTAAGATGTCAGGGAGCGCCGGGAGCGTGCGCAAGGGGGGACAGAGCCCGCGAAGGACCGGGGCCCCAGGAAACCCGCCTTTCCCCAGTCTGGCGGCGGCCGCCCCCTCGCTGCCCGCAGCACAGTTCCTGTTCTCCCGATCCCAGCACCTGCAGCCCTCACCGTGCACAGAGAAGACCAGGAAAACAGCCTCCCCTCCCCTCCTCCTCGTCTTTCCGTTTCGGTAAAGATTTGTAAACAGCCCCGGCCGGTGTGGCTCCCTGGGTAGAGAGAGCACTGCCTGCAGACCAAGGGCCTGGACCTCGGCTGCAGGCTCCTCCCCAGCTGGGCCTCTGGTTCGGGCGCCTGCAGGAGGCAGCCCATCGATGTGTCTCTCTCACATCGACGTTCCTCTCTGGCCCTCGCTCTCTCTTCCACTCTCCCTAAAAACCCACAGGAAAATATCCTTGGATGAGGATTTAAAAAAAAAAAAAAGATTCTGTAAACATTCTTAGAAAGAGGACCTTCCCGCTGCTCTGCCCGCAGATAACGGGGCTGGGGCAGGTGTTCCAGAAACAGCACGGAATTAAATAAAAAAATAAAAATAACACCCCGAGTCACAGAGACCGGAATGGAAACGTTTCCTACGTTAACAAACGCCGTCATGAATCTGCACAGCCTTGACCGCCAGCACCGCCGGCGCAATGACCCGGTCTCCGCCCCTTTCCGGGGGGACATCACGGAGGCTGGCGCGGAGCTTCAGAGAAGCATTGTTCTTAAAAGAAAAGGGGGAAGAAAAAAAAAAGCCTGCCTCTCCCAGCCACCATGTAATTTGTGAGATGCATTTTTAAATGATCCGCAGCGGCGGCTCCATCAGTCAGATGATCCCGATAGATAATTCGCCCGGCGTCACGTGACCCCATCGCTCTGCGAGCGGGATGCCTGCCCGCGCCGGGGATAATGGGCACACCTGTTTACGCGTCACCTCTGTGTGCTAATTGTCTCCTCGAGCTGCGTTTCACCGGGAACGCATTCATTTCTGACAGGCGGTGTCTACTTAGAAATCGCATCACTTCAAGCACAATTGTGCTTTTGTCTATCAAGTAAATGAAGTGTTGTTCTCCAGATCCCCGGCTCTGATTAGGGGAGCGCGGGCGCCCCGAAAGGTCAGCCCGTGATTTACCTCCGGCGGAGGCGGGGGCTGATGGCACCGGGCGAGTCCCCGGCCCCGCGCTGTGATCGCGCCACGCGGCCCGAGGGTTCCCTCCGGGGCGGCGGGGGAGGGGGCGGGGCAGGGGTGTGCCGGGCGGGCGGGCGGGTCTGTGCTGACAGGCACAGGTGTCCCCAGAGGCACAGGCCCCCCAAAAAGCAGCCACGGAGGCTGAGGGAGCGTGCTGGTGGGTGGGTGTGTGTCCCTGTCTGTGGGTGGATTCTCCCATTAAAAAGATATTTAAAAATAATTTTTCAAATTGCCTGACGCCTCAGGTCACACTTGAGTTGGTTCCAATCGGCGGGAAGGTGACAGCAGGCTTCGGAAACGCTCAGGGCGGCCCTGCACGGTGCAGCTCTGTGGGTAGAGCGTCGGCCTGCAGACCGAAGGGTCCCGGTTTCGATTCGTCCCTCCATTGCGGGTTCCTCCCAGCCTGGCCCTGGGGGAGGGAGGGGGGGGGGCGTGGGCAGGAGGCAACCCGTCAGTGTGTTTCTGTCTCTCCCGCTCTCTGCCGCTCTCTCTAAAAATCAATGGGAAATGTTCTCAGGTGAGGATTAACAACAACAGAAAAATAAAGAAAATGCCCAGGCGGCAGCCGGGCCGCCCTCTGCGCTGCCAAGCACCAGTCACCGGTCTGCGGCAGGTGCCCTCCGTCGAGCGGGGCCGGGCCGGCACCAGGAGCCGTCCCTGCGGACGGAGCGCTCAGCCCCGCAGCCAGTGTGCGCGTCTGGAGGAGGCGGGCAGCACCGCCAGTCTGAGTCCGGCTGACATGGCTCCGAGGTTGAACTCCACCCCAGGAACCAGGAGGTCCCATTCCCGGTCAGGGCCCGGGCCAGGCTCCGGGCTCCGTCCTCAGTGGGGGGCGTGCAGCGGGCAGCTGATCCATGATTCTCTGTCATCATTAATGTTTCTCTCTCACTCACTCAAAACCAATAAAAATATATATTTTAAAACTCTGAGACTCATGTAGCTGAGCCCATTCCATGGGGACGGCTGTGCCTGCAGGGTCCTCGTCTCTGACGTGGGCGGCCACGTCCTCCGTTCCTCCCACTTCTCCGTCTGCCCCGTGGATCCTCTCCCGCCAGAGCGCACCCACCACGTGGCCTCACACCAGGTGCCCCGACCGTGGCAGGGCCCTCCGCACGCACGGAGCTCTCACTGCCTCTCAGCACCCCACGCCCCCGCCCAGCACCGCCTGTGAGGACCTGTGAGGAAGCCTCCCTTCCCCGTGGCGGGCGCCCGCGCCGGTGGAGGATTCCAGAAACACATGTGCCCAGAGAGACGCGGCCAGCAGGCTGGCCCCAGGCACGTTCTAACTGGGCTGCGGGGGCCTCCCCACCGTCTCCCCCACGCTGCATGCTTCCCACGTTCAGGAGATGCCGCGTGACCTGAGCAGGACTGGGCGGCGCTGCCCTCATTTTCCCACCGCGCCCACCGGGCCCCAGAGCGCCCACCGGGCCCCAGAGCGCCCACCGGGCCCCAGAGCGCCCACCGGGCCCCAGAGCGCCCACCGGGCCCCAGCGCGCCCACCGGGCCCCAGAGCGCCCACCAGGCCCCAGAGCGCCCACCGGGCCCCACCGCGCCCACCGGGCCCCACCGCGCCCACCGGGCCCCACCGCGCCCACCGGGCCCCAGCACACGCCCACCGGGCCCCACCGCGCCCACCGGGCCCCAGAGCGCCCACCGGGCCCCAGCGCGCCCACCGGGCCCCAGCGCGCCCACCGGGCCCCAGCACACGCCCACCGGGCCCCAGCGCGCCCACCGGGCCCCAGCACGCGCCCACCGGGCCCCAGCGCGCCCACCGGGCCCCAGCACACGCCCACCGGACCCCAGCGCGCCCACTGGGCCCCAGCGCGCCCACTGGGCCCCAGCACGCCCACCGGGCCCCAGAGCGCCCACCGGGCCCCAGAGCGCCCACCGGGCCCCAGCACGCCCACCGGGCCCCAGCACACGCCCACCGGGCCCCAGCACACGCCCACCGGGCCCCAGTGCCTGCCCTCTGCATGATGTGGGCCCACCTTCTCCGGGGTCATCGCTCCCAGAGGCGAGCAAAGCGGGAGACATGGGCGTCCTCCCTGGGGCCCCGAGGCCAGTGGGATGGGCGCCCAGACAGGCAGAACCAGCCCCCAGGAGCCCGGGAAGCCAGGCCCCTCCGTCCTCGCCCCCGGAGCGAGGAGCAGTGTCCTTTTCACGCCGCGATTTCCTCTGCGCCAAGCACTCTCATCACCGAGCCTCTGCTTTCTAAGCAGCGCTGGTTCCCGCAGGTCAAGAGCATAAATAAAGCCGTCAGCCGGGGACTTGGAAAGCGCTCGCAGGAACAGGAAGTCCTTGTGGACGGGCCATTTGTGCGGGCGCCGCGGCTCTCCGAGGCTCAGCCCGGCGACTGCTGCCCCGGCCCCGCTCACCCCCACGGAGGTTTGGGGCAGAGGAACCGCCAAGCCCAGGCCGCAGTCCCCCGGGTCAGAGGAGGCTGGAGGTGGGGGAGGACGGAGGCTGGGAGGAGGCTGGAGGTGGGGGGGAGCGGGGAGGGGCTGGGAGAGGGTATGGGGGGTGGGAGGGGGTTTGCATCCAGGGGCTGGTACCCAGCTGGACTGCGGCTGGGTGGTCTGCAGCGCTAACTGTGACACTGGCTCACGTCACCGCTTAGCGTGACTCCCGACAGGTGGAATGTGGTGCCTCCCCAGACAATGCGGGATCCAGAGACTAGGACACCACTTCTGCCAGAGGGTCTCAGAAACGGACATCCTGAGGTCAGACTACTGAAGGCGGTTAATATCCCCCCTTCACCCCGCCCCGAAGAAAAGGAAGCCTGGGGGGGGGGCGGTCCTCCCTGCCCGTCTCTCCACGCGAGCACACACAGGCGTGGGCTGCCACCAAACACACCCTGTCCCATCCTCTGCAGCCCACACGGACGCACACACACGCACACGCATGCACACACATGCACATGCATGCAGGAAACGAGACCCACGAAGCACCACGAAACTCACTGCCTGTCCAGAGGAGCAGCAGACAGGCCTGGAGGGAGGGCTGTGGGGGGAGGGCTCTGGGGAGAGGGCTCGGGGGGAGGGCTCTGGGGGGAGGGCTCTGAGGGGAGGGCTCTGGGGGAGGGCTACGGGGGAGGGCTCTGGGGTAGGGCTCTGGGGGAGGGCTCTGGGGGGAGAGCTCTGGGGGGAGGGCTCTGGGGTAGGGCTCTGGGGGAGGGCTCTGGGGGGAGGGCTGTGGGGGGAGGGCTCTGGGGGAGGGCTCTGGGGGGAGGGCTCTGGGGGGAGGGCTCTGGGGGAGGGCTCTGGGGGGAGGGCTCTGAGGGGAGGGCTCTGGGGGAGGGTTCTGGGGGGAGGGCTCTGAGGGGAGGGCTCTGGGGGGAGGGCTCTGGGGGAGGGCTACGGGGGAGGGCTCTGGGGGAGGGCTCTGGGGGAGGGCTCTGCGGGGAGGGCTCTGGGGGGAGGGCTCTGGGGGAGGGCTCTGGGGGAGGGCTCTTGGGGAGGGCTGTGAGGGGAGGGCTCTGGGGGAGGGCTCTGGGGGAGGGCTCTGGGGGAGGGCTCTGGGGGAGGGCTCTGGGGGGAGGGCTCTGGGGGAGGGCTCTGGGGGGAGGGCTCTGGGGGAGGGCTCTGGGGGAGGGCTCTGGGGGGAGGGCTGTGGGGGGAGGGCTCTGGGGGAGGGCTCTGGGGGAGGGCTCTGGGGGAGGGCTGTGGGGGGAGGGCTGTGGGGGAGGGCTGTGGGGGGAGGGCTCTGGGGTAGGGCTCTGGGGGAGGGCTGTGGGGGGAGGGCTCTGGGGGAGGGCTCTGGGGGAGGGCTGTGGGGGGAGGGCTGTGGGGGAGGGCTGTGGGGGGAGGGCTCTGGGGGAGGGCTCTGGGGGAGGGCTCTGGGACCTCAAAGCCTGGCCGCGTGGCTCCGGGGTTGAGCGTCCACCTAAGAGCCGGGAGGTCAGAGCCTGATTCCCGTCAGGGCACAGGCCCGGGCTGCAGGCTGGATTCCTGTGTGGGCGTGCAGGAGGCAGCGATCATGATTCTCTCTCATCACGGATGTTTCTCTCTCTCTTTCTCTCTCTTCTCTCTTCCAAAAAAAAAAAAAAAAACACCGACAGCAATGACCTCCTGCCCCTGGAGAGGGTCAGGGTCAGGGTCAGGGTCAGGGTCAGGGGTGCGGCTGCCCCGGCAGAGGATGACGGGCAGCGTGGGCCTCGGCCCCCAGAGGCTGGTCCCTGGGAGGGGCAGCCCTCGCCACCACGCAAGGCAGAGGCTGGCGGCCACGGACGGCCACGTGAGCCACCAGACGGCCCTCCGTGGCAGACGTGGCTTCTTTATCCCACGCGGGCAGGAGTGCCCGCCCGCCCCCTTTCTCTTTATCAAATATCCCTGACGCCGCGATAAAATGAGGAAGAATGAAGGATGATTACAAAACAGGACTTTTATGGCCGGCGTCTGCGGGACGGGCACACGGTTACATACATTCCCTCTAAGTAATCAGGAATGTATTGGTATTTTGAAATTATGTATCTCTAATAACACAAAAGTACTTAAGAACAGAAATAGACAGTAATGGAAAATGCAGTCAACTGTTGACAACATATAGAATTTCTGAAAGTAATTTGCAGAGAACAGCCGAGCAGATGAGTCAAAAATTTTCACACACACAAAAAAATATTTCTTGCCTCCGATAGTCCAATGTAATTCATTTTCTATCTCTGTTCATTAATCATTGTTAAAATTAGTGATCCATTTCTTCCACTCTGCCATCTGCACGCAGCTCCGGCACAAACATGACACCTTCCCGCATAATAAAACCTGACAGCGGCTGGGATGCATTTCCAACGAGCTCTCTGCACATTTGCACCTCGAGAACGGATTCCGTTGTCAGACAAAAGTGGATTATTTAACCGGAGTCCTTTCTTTATCAATTCCGAACACAGATGTGTGGCAGCGTGTGTGTGTGTGTGTGTGTGTGTGTGTGCGCGTGTGTGTGCACGCGCCCGTGTTAAAATATGATCAAGAAAATCCGTTTGTTTTAATGAAAACGAATTTTCCTGCCTGAAGTCTAAGGCGTCGGAGAACCCGGCGTGCCAGCTAGGACCCTCCCAACGCCCAGCGGGAGTGGCCGCTCCAAGGGGGGTGGCTCATGTAGGCAGACGTGGCTGCTTCTCGCAAACTTTGCTCATAAAAACGATGTCATTCCAGCCTCACAAATGTTGTTGTTGTTCCTTTTCTCATTTTAATATCCTGCTTTATTTTGTGTGTGGCTTTTCCTCTCCTCCACTCTTCGATCACGGAATTTCAGATAAATACATTTAGGAGAACGTAACAAACCGGGGCGGGGAGACGCGGGGGAGGCTGGCGAATAATGGCACTCGCACCGCGGGCCCCGGGAGCCCGGGCTGGGCCGCAGGCAGGGCCGCTGCCCTGGTCCCCGGTGCCAGGCCATGGGTGCCCTCAGCCTGGCAGGCTCAGGGACGGGGCGGGCACCAGGGGCTGTAAACGGGGACCCGCCCCTCGGCTCCGAACGGAGGGGCAGCCTCGAGGGGAGAACGCCTGCGAGCTTCCGAGACAGCGGAGCCCCTGACGGCCCAGCAGACCTGGGGGCCCGCCCGCCCGGCCCGCGGAGAGGGGACGAGGGGAGCGGGCAGGGCGGGGTGGAAGGGCGCAGTCGGCATTTCGTCACCTGCCCCGCCCGCTCCCTGCCGCCTCCTGACACCGCCCAGCCTCGGGGCCTGTGCAGGCCTGGGGACACCTGTCTGCAGCCGCAGCGCCTCCGCCTGGGCCTGGGGCCCGCACCTGCCCAGCCCGTGCCCTCTGCCACGCGCCCACCCACGGCAGGCGTGTCCCCAGAACAGAGCGACGGAGGCCACGGCGCAGAGTGGCCAGGGACACGTGGCCTCCCTGCCGCAGGGGGGCTGGAGGAGGCGGCCTCTGAGCTGCCGGAGGCTCCCCAGCGGAGGCGGAGGGAACAGGACCGGCAGGGCAGGGGCGGGCAGGGCTGAGGGTGGCCCCTCTCCAGGCTCCAGAGGACCCATGTCCTGGGCAGGAGGAGGAGGAGGAGGAGGAGGGGGGAGAAGGAAGAGAAGGAGGAGGGAGGGGGAGAGGTAGGAGGAGGAGGAGGAGGAAGAGAAGGAGGGGGGAGGGGGAGAGGAAGGAGGAGGAGAAGAAGGGAGGGGGAGGGGGGAGGAGGAAGAGAAGGAGAAGGGAGGGGGAGAGGAAGGAGGAGTGAGAGGGGAGGAGGAAGAGCAGGAGGAGGAGGAGGAAGAGGAGGAGGAGGAGGGAGCACCTGAGCCACAGAGCCACAGATCATGTCCAGAGTCCAGCAGCAGCAGCAGGACTGCACGGCCAAAGGTGCAGCTTTGACAGTGCGGGGAGGGCCAGTGAGGCAGGCGTGCGCTCGCTCTCTCTCTCTCTCTCTCCCTCCCTCCCTCCCGCCCTGCCCAAAGCAGGACTTTCTCTGTCCTCCCGGTTTCTGTCTCTGTCCTCCCAGCCTGGCGTGGAGCTTGGAGCTGATTCTCCCCCCCCCACCGCCCCCCCAAGCCTCATTAGAATGAGAACAGTCAAAAGACAAAGTTTGCAGAAATCAAGGTTTAAAATAGAAATAGCAACTGACCCTCAGCCTCAAGGCTGCTGGCTGGGCGGGGACGAGAGCGACACTCTGTCCAGCTTTCCTGGGGGGCCTGCTCCCCAGACCGCGGGGGGGGGGGCACAGAAGGGGGAGCGGGGGGGGGGGGTCTGCCTGCCTCACGGCGCGGGGAGCGGGGAGGAGAAGCTGCAGAGGAGCGTGGCTTTATTTTTAATAGAATCACAAGTTATATCCACCCCTCAGCAGCCAGGACGTCTGCTGGTCCATTAACACATGCAGGACCCAAAGCCCCGGTTCATACCTCAGAACTGGAGGCCTTCCATTTGCCCCCGGCCCCGAACAACCACACACACACAGGAGCACACACAGAGACACGTTCACACACAGGGGAGGCTGGGGAACCCTCCCCCTGTCTACAGCCTCCCCCCACCCCCCTGCAGCCTAGAGTCTGTGTGTGTGTGTGTGTGTGTGTGTGTGTGTGTCCCGCCCCCGGCTCCAGCCTCTCAGCCCAGGTGGCCAGCACATCAGAGCCGGGCTGACGGCCGGCGCAGGCCCCGGGGGCGATTAGCGCCGGTTCAGAAGCCCCGGCGGCGGCGGCCGGGAGCCGCGGTGGGTGGCCTCCGCACCGGCGTCCGCAGGAGCAGCCTCGCCCGCGTTGAACAGGGACAGAGGGACACGGCTCCGCCCGGGCTGACCCCGCACCGGCGGCCGGGCTCGGGAGCCGGCTGGGTGCTTCCTCCCGGGACTGGGCGGCGGGTGTCCCCGTTCTCTCCACGTTTCTCAGAGTCCGGAGTGAGTGCGTGTGCTTGTGTGCGTGTGAATCTCAGCCGGGCCCGATCTGGGAGTTTCTTTTGAGAAAGATGGCCCAGAAAGGATTCTAGGGAAGCGATTAACTCTCAGACACGTGGAAACATGGGCCTGCTCCCCCACATGCACATGGGGACACACACACACACACGTGCACACACTCACACGGGCTCTGGGAGACGTCTCCTGGCGGTAGGGAGACACGGAGCACCTGTTAGAACAGCCGTTTCCGAGCGGCGGGACCAGAGGAGCCGGGACCCGGATCGCGAGCCGAGGACGGCTCCCACACGCGTGGCCGCATCCACCGTCGCTCTCAGACACGGCACACGCCCCGTCACGTTTAATTCCCTCCTGTCCCCACAGGGGAGTCCTCCACGCTGAGCTAACGAGCGGAGAGGGCAGCTCTGCCAGCCCTCGGGGGGCCCCGCTGTCCACGGGGAGGGGTGGCCCGCAGGGTGGGGGCTCGGACAGGCGGGGACTCTGCGACAGTTACATGCGCCCACACAGCCAGCGGGCTCCCCTCTCTCCGTCACTTACACGTTTACTGAGCCTTTAGCCCCGCCCGGGCTCAGGGGTTGAGCGTCGACCTAAGAACCAGGAGGTCAGGGTTCGATTCCCGGTCAGGGCGTGCAGGAGGCAGCCGATCCAGGATTCTTTCTCATCATTGATGTTTCTCTCTCTCCCTCTCACCCACCCCCATCCTCTCTGACATCAATAAACACATATATTTTTTTAAATTTCACTGAGCTTCTGCTGGGTGCGTACACCGCATCACCCTCCGGGCTCCCTCTTCTCACTTGTCTTTTGTGGGCCGGTAAAGGTTTCTTGTCTTTTTAAATATGTATTTATTGATGTCAGAGAGGAAGGGAGAGGGAGAGAAAAAAACATCAATGATGGGAGAGAATCATGGACTAGCTGCCTCCTCTACACCCCCCACTGGGGATGGAGCCCGCACCCCGGGCCTGTGCCCTGGCCGGGACTCGAACCCTGACCTCCTGGCTCCTGGGTCGATGCTCAGCCCTGAGCCAGGCCGGCCGGGAGGCAGAGCTTTCTTTGATGGAGCACCCGCTGCCACGTAAAGCTAACCGCATTCCCAAGGGCCGGACAGGCCGTCCTCCTGGCTAGGGGCCCGCAGGCCTCCCCGGGCCGGCCCTGCACCCGCTGGGAGCCCAACCCGGGTGCGGGCGAGAGCCTGGGCGTACCCGCCGCTCCGCCCCTCCCGCGCCCACGCTCAGGCGTCACCAGGCACCTTCCCGCACCTCCCCGGCCTCCCCTGGGGGCGCCCGGGCCGTTACTCCTCCCTGTCATTCTCGGGCTGAATCCACCCGCTGCTCTAACCTCAGGCCTCCCGTGAGCAGGGGCACCTGAGCACACAGCGGGCCTCCCTCAGGAGGGAGAGAAACATCACTGGTGGGAGAGAATCCCGAACGTGTCCCCCCCCTTCGGGGACCGGGGGGGCTGGGGCCTGGGTGTCATTTCTGAGCAAAAGCTGCCACCTTGTCCCTCTCCAGCCCAGAAGCCGCCAGGCGTGGCCGACACCCCCATGTGGCTCTCCCCTCACCCACCCCCAGGCGCCTGTCCCCAGAGCCAGGGCCGGGAGACGGCGTGGGCTCCTGCCACCAGGTGGCCACGCCCCGGGCGGTTTCCTGTCCAGAAAGTGCAGTGGGTGGTGAGGTCCCCAGGGGCCAGAGCCGCTCCAGGAAATGGGGGGCTGGGGACGGGGCCTCCTGTGCAAGAACAGCTGCGTGTCCCCAACCTGGGCTGGGAGGCGCCATGGCAGACACGCACGCTGCCCGGCTCCCTGAGACTCCGGGCTCCTCCCCTCAGCATCACACGGCCGAGCATTAACGGAGAGAAGGATGCCCGCCCGGCGGGCTCGGGGCTGAGCATCGACCTGGAACCAGGAGGTCACGGCTCGATTCCCGGTCAGGACACGGGCCGGGTTGTGGGCTCCATCCTCAGTAGGAGGCGTGCAGGAGGCAGTCGATCCATGATTCCTTCTCATCATTGATGTTCCTCTCTCTCTCTCTCTCTCCTCTCCTCTCTGAAACCAGTACAAACACAGTTTGAGAAAAAGGGAGAACCATGACAGAAAGCGTACACTGTCCCCGATCGTGTGGAGCTGACCAATCCCTGAGCGGCGCTCACACACCCTGCCCCTCCCTGCCCACATGTGCTCTCCGCTCCGTGTACACGTGAGTCGCCAGGAAGATCCGGGACCCGCAGGAGCGGCCGATCCCCGGCCGGCGGCGCCTGTGGCCCGGCTGCGGCTGGTGGGGCTCGGCTCCTCGCTGGTTAACGGGAGCCGGGAGGCAGCCCTGGCTGCGAAGCCTCCTGTGGACAACGGCGTGGGCAGAGCTGGGCTGTGGGCTGTGAGGGCGGCACCTGAGGCCCCCGTGCCAGTTCCACGCTGGCCGCCTCTACGCCTCCCCCAGGGCTGATGGCCTTGTCCACAGACGTGGCATCCGTGGCCAAGTGACCCCCGAGGGCGGGAGCGCCCTCCAGCACGGCCACGCGCGCTCCCACACGTGTGAGGGCCGGAGAGAAGACGGGGAGGGTGGGGGGAGGCGGGCAAGCTTACACGGAGCAGAAACGGCCTGTGGCTGCTGCCTCCGTCCCCACGGGGCACCCCCCTCCACGGGGACGAGGCCGCCGCCCACACGCTCAGTGGGCCGGTCCCCTCCGCGTCCGAGAGCTGACGAACCCCTGCCTCCGGTTCCTGGGCCCCGGAGTTTGAATGAAGACGAAGAAGGCCCCGCGGCGATCCTCGGAGGGGTGGCCTCCGTGTGGGAGACAGATGGAGGCCACACGCTGGCCGGCGCTGACCACCGTCCGCCCGGGACCCTGGCTCGGCCCCTCCCGGGAGGTGGCTGGCTCCTCTCCCCGTGCCCGCGTGCTGAGTCCTCACGGACAGCCTGCCGCGAGCCGGTCAGCTGCCGGCCACATGGCGGCCGCAGCCCCGTTCCCGAACCTTTCGGATGGAGCCAGCCTCTCTCTCTCTCTCTCTCTCTCTCTCTCTCTTTAGATCCAAAAGCTGGGAGCCGGGTGGGGGGCTGTCACTCTGATGGAAGGACAGGCAACACCCACCACAGACAGCACCGCGCATTTATTGATTTCCAGAGGGGGTAAAGGCCAAAAAGAGCTCGGCTGGAGTCTCGGCTGGTCTTTTATTTTATTGGCAAAACACCCTCTTCTCGGCAGCGGTCCAATGGCTGAACCTTACGGGGAGTCAGGGAGGGCTGGGCGGGCACCCGGAAGGCACGGCGCTCCGGCCTCGGCCCGGCCCTGACCTCGCCGTCTCTCCCAGTCAAACAGGGCCGGCCTCTCGGGGAGCCGGACGTGGCTCCCGGCGATGACAGCCCGTGTTATCTGCGGATTAAAATAGCCCTCGTGCCCGCGCCCCATTACAGTCTTCCGCGTTTTTCGCAAAATTGCAAACAGATGCAGCTCAAGTACCTGCGCGGGATCTGCCAAGCCCGGTTTCTAAAGGGGGACCTCGCTCCGCGGCAGCCGTCAGCAGGCGCATTCTCCGCGCCGTGAATGGGCGCCAGGAGTGTCTCAAGGAGCAGATGGGTGCTACTCTGTTTATAAAGGATCAGCGCGGCGAGGGAAGGCAGATTCGCGGCGACGGGAGACAATTACGGGAAACGGCGCACGTTTCCAAGCTAATGGTAATGGGCCTCTAAGACCGAGGCCCCCGTCCTCCCTGCGTGCACGAGGATCGTTTTAGTTGTGGGCCTTGATTGACATAATTACCGAAATGACAGAAAATGAAAGTAAACGCTGTCGGTTGACGGCAGCACAGGCTGCCTCTTGATCACTGTTTACGGCGGCACCGATACTGATAAATGAATATTTTTCAACAGGAGCCACCGGCGTCCGTGACCTCGGCTCCCGGGGACCTTCCCCAGGGCGGCCCGGAGCCGGCTTCGGGAGCCGCTGTCTCCGATACCAGTCTCCTCCCGGTGTCGCCGGAAGCCGGGGCCGCGGCCTCGCCCTCCGGGCCTCCGCCGGTCTCTGCCACGGCCCAGGCGGACCGAGCCGGCCCCGTCCTCTCCTCCCGGTTTGCACGGGCAATCACGGGAATTAGATAATTACTCAGGGAAATGTGATTACACATACGTCGCCATTGCCAATGCCGCGCCGCGAAGAAAGGGCATTTCGGCGAATTGCTTTTAACATAAATAGCAAACGGGGCTCGTAAAAAAGCGTCCAATTAAAGCCGCTGCCTGCTGACAGATGGGCTGAACCCGGGCCTCGCAGAGCGTCGAGCCGGGCGCAGGGGGACCAGGGCGCCGGGGACATCCGGGTCCCCATCGCCACCGCCCGGGCGCCCTCCAAACCCCACTGCCTCCCGCACCGCGGGACCCTCCCGCCTCTCCCCCACAATTAACGCTCCGCGGGGTCCGGAGTGCTGTGAGCTGCGGGACGGGAGAAGGGAGAGGAGGAGACACCGGGGCTCAGACGGGGGACGGGAGCAGCGGCCTCAGAGGGAAGGAGAGAGAAGGTCACAGCCCAGGCTCAGAGGCCTCCACTGCCGCCCTTCCCACCCACCCCCTAGCCCCAGGGCGGCCCCGGGGGGCTGTGAGCTCCCTCCTCCCCCGCTGGCCCACCTGCCCGCTCGGCCGACAGGCTCCGAGCAGAGAGCACGCCCTCCCGCGTCAGGCCCAGGCAGACAAGCGTCCGCACCCTGCGATCGCTGATGAAATTTGTATCGACTCCAAAATCAGAAATAATGAGAAGAAGATTGGTTCCCAGCCTGACCCGGCGCTCCGGCCGCCGCCTCGGAGCTGCAGAAAGACGGGTTTTTGCGGAGCCGGGGTTTCAGTCAGGGACAGGGAGCCGCCCCCCCTCCCCCGTGGGCCGAGCAGAGCGGACTGGGGAAGTTTTGCTAAACGAACGGCTGTGGGAGGATCTTGTGTTTCTGGGAAAACCCTCCTCCCGTCTCATGAGGGAGCAGGCCCCACGCACGCACGGCGGGCACCTGGAGCCCCCTGGACTGCGTGGGTCAGCCCCACGTGTTCTCCAGGCTCACGCGTGTGCTTCTGTGTCCAGCAGCACGTGTGTGCAGCCCATAAAGTCCTGGGCTGCCTGGCTGGAGCCCTGTCGCTGGGGACACGCCTGGTGAGGTTTTAGGGCCGAGCCACGCGGGGCTACTCCCGCCTCGCCGAGCTCTGAAGCCAGATGCTCCCGGCAAATCCCCACCAGCAGCCCCACGGCGATGCCCGCGAAGCCGCACACGAGAGCCGTCCTGCCTGCGTGGGGAGAGAGAACCCACACACCATCATCGCCCCTGTCTTGAGAAAAATGCAAATGATGCCACTCAGTGCTAAGTCATTCCGAGATATCTCGTCACGTGAATTAATACCCACTAGAGGCTAAGCCGGGATCATCAAGCTCATTTCACATAAGACAACGAATTTAACCACCCGTGACTCGATGGGCGAGAAGTTAATGCGCGATCCGGCAGCGCTAACCTTTCCAAGGCCTTGTCCGGGCTCGCCCTCCCGGCTCCGCAGATGGAGAGCATTTCCGTCCCGAGAGGACGGAGCATTTCTGCAGTGAGCAGGCTGCCTCCAGCCACTAAACCTGCCACTGACACGAAACCACGGGACAGCAGCCTCTGTCACTGACACGAAACCACGGGACAGCAGCCTCTGTCACTGACAGGAAACCACGGGACAGCAGCCTCTGCCACTGACAGGAAACCACGGGACAGCAGCCTCTGCCACTGACACGAAACCACGGGACAGCAGCCTCTGTCACTGACAGGAAACCACGGGACAGCAGCCTCTGCCACTGACAGGAAACCACGGGACAGCAGCCTCTGCCACTGACAGGAAACCACGGGACAGCAGCCTCTGTCACTGACAGGAAACCACGGGACAGCAGCCTCTGCCACTGACAGGAAACCACGGGACAGCAGCCTCTGCCACTGACAGGAAACCACGGGACAGCAGCCTCTGCCACTGACACGAAACCACGGGACAGCAGCCTCTGTCACTGACAGGAAACCACGGGACAGCAGCCTCTGCCACTGACAGGAAACCACGGGACAGCAGCCTCTGCCACTGACAGGAAACCACGGGACAGCAGCCTCTGTCACTGACAGGAAACCACGGGACAGCAGCCTCTGCCACTGACAGGAAACCACGGGACAGCAGCCTCTGCCACTGACAGGAAACCACGGGACAGCAGCCTCTGCCACTGACAGGAAACCACGGGACAGCAGCCTCTGCCACTGACAGGAAACCACGGGACAGCAGCCTCTGCCACTGACAGGAAACCACGGGACAACAGCCTCTGCCACTGACAGGAAACCACGGGACAGCAGCCTCTGCCACTTTGCACCTGCAGCGCAGTGCCCGGCTCCTGATTGGCTAAGACAAACGGTACGTTTTCCATCCTCCTTCCAGAGGCTGGAGTGAACTTTCCAAACAAGAACGCTCATATTTAAGACAGCACTCCAGGAAGGGGCGGGGGGGGGGGGCGGTAAAGGGCACCCGCCCTACCGGATGCCAAATGTGTCCCCAACACCCTCACCCAAAAGGCAGGCCGCGCCCCTGCCCGGAGCCCAGGACTCCGGGCCTTGGCATCCCCCTCCCCGGAGCGGCCCTCCCGGGGACGGAGGGACGGAGCCGTGCCCTCGCCCGGGAGATGACAGATGGATTATAGAAACTTCAAAGTGCTCCGGGGGCGGGGAAGTGGGGATCTGAGCTCTGCGCCTTCCCCCGGAGACAATGGCTCCTGACACGGAGCCTCTAAGGGGAATGGCGCGGCCAGACAGACATAATCTCCCTTTTCACCGCGGCGGGCGCACACTCTGCCAGGGACACGCTCCAGCCGGCTACGGGGGCTCATCTCCGGCTGATCGTCCCCGGGCAATGGTGACCCCGCCCCCCGCCCCCTCCCACGTGCTTAAATCAGTCCTTTTGCAAACTGACTGTTTTTAAGAACAGGAACAGCATCTGCTCTCGGGAGGAAAAAGTAGACACGGAGCAGCGGGCTGGGCTGGGCGCCGTCTCTGCCTCCCGTGACCCGAGGGGGCCGTTACCTGCCAGGCCTGGCCCTGCCCTGTGACCGAGGGCAGGCCCTCACACGCGGCCACAGGCTACGGGCCACGGGCCACCAGCCACCCACCTCCGAGGGCAGCAGTGACTCCCGAGCCCCGGGTCCCCGTCAGCCAGCGTCCCCCCTCCTCCTTGCCACCCCCGCCCAGCCAGGAGGCGCACACACAGCCCGTAGGGGGTGGTCGCAGGTTCTGAACGGCACGTCCACCTGGGGCCTAGGCATCCAGCCCCCCACCTCGGCTGCAAAGAATAAATCAAAACAAGGCGGAGAGACCATCGTGAGCCATTTTTGCAACCTCAGCTCTGCAGGGCAGCCTGGGGGGGGGGGGAGGAGATGAGGGGGAGGGGCTGGCTGGTGTCGCCATGACAGATCGCATCCCTGGCCCCAAAATACCGCTCTCCACGCCGAGGCCCGGGCTGCGGAGGGACCCGCGCCGATGTGATGAATCGTAAGCCCAAAAAAACCTTAACTTTTCTATGTCTCTTAAAATTTTGATAGAGACATAAAATGGCTTATGGAATTCTAATTATAGCAACAGACTTCAAAAAACTGTCTCCGTGTCAGAGATTAGTGAATCAAAGGCACATTTTTCCAGTCAATTCTCCCTTCTGAATATTAACAGTATTTATCATCCTTCCCGCCCCCAGCACGCCGGCGAGGTCCTGTCCGCACTGGACCAGGAGGCAGGTGGCATGGGCCGGCGTCCCAGGAGGGTGAGCACCCACCGTGGGCACCCCTCTCAGTCCCTGGAGCCAGATCTTCACAACCGTCTCTTGCTCACCCTCATCATCACCATCACCATCATCATCACCATCACTGTCACCACCATCATCATCACCGTCATCAAAATACGCCCTGTCGAAACCGGTTTGGCTCAGTGGATGGAGCATCGGCCTGCGGACTGAAAGGTCCCAGGTTCGATTCCAATCAAGGGCAAGTGGGGGATGTGCAGGAGGCAGCTGATAAATGTTTCTAACTCTATTCCTCTCCCTTCTTCTCTGTAAAAAAAATCAATAAAATATATATTTTTAAAAAAATACGCCCTACCTTCGTGCGGTATCACATAGCAAACTCGGTGCAAACTTCTACGAGAATCACAGCCTTTTTTTTAAATAACTGGGGCCGCCAAAGCCGGTGTGGCTCAGTGGTAGAGCATCGGCCTGCGGACTGAAGGGTCCCAGGATCGATTCCGGTCCAGGGCACGTACCTAGGTTGCGGGCACATCTCCAGTGGGGGGGGGGGGGTGCAAGAGGCAGCTGGTCGATGTTTCTCTCTCATCGACCTTTCTAGCTCCCTATCTCTCTCGCTTCCTCTCTGTAAAAAATCAATAAAAATATATATTTTTTTAAAAAAAGAAAGAAATAACTGGAGGCTCCAAAGGTTGAGTGTCCCCCACCCCCCCTCTGCTCTCCCTCAGGAGGAACCGTAACGCACTCTGGCCAGCATCCCGCTCACTGGTTTGTCTGGAATCGGACCAGAAACCAACCACCTGCCTCCATCTCCACCCACCTCCACCCCGGGCTCCCCATTCGGCCGCCCAGCCCACCCTCCTCCCTGCCCGTTAGCGGCACTCTGCACGCCATGGCCCCGGGGGTCCTGATCTGGTGTCTGCTCCCGGGAAAGGGAGGTGCGTGATTCTCGAGCTGATCAAATAGGGAGCCGGGGGGGGGGGGGGGCGCAGAAAACGCATGAAAAGTCCCAAGTCAGGGTTCCTGGGCCTCAGGAAGGCTGTGACCTAAGGGAGACGGGACCCCAGGCACACGGCCGGCCTCCCCTCCCCCCGCCCCCAGGCGCATGGGGAGATGGCGGGGTCCTGTGTGGCCAAAGCCAGGCCAGGCCCCCCAAGACTTCAGGGGACATAAAGAGTTATGTGAAAGGCAGAAGAATTTAATAATTTTATGATTTCAGGGCCCAGCGATCCTTTGACTCGTCAGCCACATGCGCAGGAGGCGCACCTGCTCTCGGCCGCTGGACAGCTCCCAGCTTCCCACAGAAGCCTGAAGGCCTGGGCCACCTTGCTGGTAGGTTTTGTGCTTTTGTTGTTCGCTTGTTTTCTGTTTGAAACTAAACGTCTTTGAGGGTTTTTTTTTTTAAAGATATATTTTTTTATTGATGTCAGAGAGGAAGGGAGAGGGAGAGAGAGAATCACCAACGATGAGAGAGAAGCGTGGATCCGCTGCCTCCCGCCCGCCCCCTGCTGGGGAACAAGCTCACAAGTGGGCGTGCGCCGGGGCGGGGATGGAACCGGGACCTCCTGGATCCTGGGTCGATGCTCAGATGCTGAGCCCCGCCTGCCGGGCTGAAGCTACCGGTTCTCACAATCACAGCGGCGGCTCCCCGTCCTCGCCCACCGTTTGCCGGTCCGATGTCAATGCAAAGACGCAGCTGCGGGGCCGCATCCCCGGGGATGGGGGCTTCTGCTCACAGCCGGTGCTCCGCCCTCCTGGGAGGGTGGCGCTCAGGAAGGAAAGGCCCTGGCACGGCCTCTGGCGTGTGACCAGGAATACTCGGCGGTTTGTGCCTAATGCCACCAAATCGGGACAACCGGGAAGGCGGAGACCGTGCGCCGGGCTCGGCCGTTCCCGCGGGTCCACTTCGCACACGGTCACAGCGAGACCGGACAGCCCACCGCGGCGAGGGTCCACGGACAAGCGCACCGTCTGCGGAGCCGGCTCCGGTGGGCCGGGCAGCAGTGTCACAGGCCCCGGCCCGGACGCTCCTCGCTCCGTGGAGCCGAGCGGGATGGCCGGACACAGCTGCCTCCTCGCACAGACGGAGCAGAGCAGCTGGGTAGTGCGCGGCCCGAATGACAAGCCCGCTGGGCGGCCGGCCCGCCTGTGCCCCGCCCTGTGCCCCGCCCTGTGCCCCGCTCCTGCCCTGGGGCTGCTTGGACCCCACCTGCCTGGGGTGCGAGCGGGCGCCCCTGAATGCGCACCTCATCTGCACTCAGGCAGCCCGGCCGCGGGACGGAGAGGCGGGTGCCGGCCGCGGGGCCGGGCGGACCTGGGGGATCGCGGGAGGCGGGCGGAGTCAGCGATGCCGGAGTCCCTGCCCTCCTGCCCGCCCGCCCGCCACGAGGGCGGAATTCCCTCCTTCATCAGAGGCGGAAACCATCCCGAGAGGCACAGCAGCGAGGGCTTCCTGTTTCATCCGACGAGGAGGCCCTCCCGGGGAGAGCTGCCACCCCGAAAGTTCTGCCTTCTGTTTTCCTTTTCGTTTTTTATATTTTTATGGACTTCAGAGAGGAAGGGGGAGGGGGAGAGAGAAACACCCATGGTGAGAGAGAATCATGGTTCTGCTGCCTCCTGCACGCCCCCCGCTGGGGATGGAGCCCGCGACCCGGGCCTGTGCCCCGACCGGGATTCGAGCCCTGGCCCGAGCCACGATTCTGCCTCTGAGCCACAGTGATGTCCTGCCACCCAGGCCCAGCCACGTGGTCCTCGATGAATTAAGGGGAAAATAATGGCGAACCGTGCTCAGCCGCGGGGCCTGTACGTCATGAGCACAGTCCCGGGCAGTGTGTCTGCGTCTTCCCCAAACTCCGGGCCCTGGTCCTCACCGCCATTTCTCAGGAGGCACGATGCCCCTGCCTTCCTGCAGGGGCCGGACGCGGGAGGGAGGGAGGGCGGGAGCCGGCAGGATGGGGACAGGCTGAGGCAGTCCTATCCGCCGGGACATCGGGGAGAGATGCATGCTGGGAAACTCACTTCCATCCGGCTCTCCCAGCAAACCAGCCGTGAGGTCCGGGCGGGCTCCTCCGGCAGACAGTGAGGTTTTGCCCCCAGATCCCTCATCTGTTACTTATCTTTCTTCTTCTTCTTCTTTTTTTTTTTTTTTTGGTTTTTTTTTGTTGTTTTTTTGTTAATCCTCACCTGTGGATATTTTCCCATTGATTTTTAGAGAGTGGGAGGGAGGAGAAGAGAAAGGAGAGAGAGAGGGAGAGAGAGAGGGAGAGAGAGAGAGAGAGAGAGAGAGGGCCTGGGGGGTGGGGTGACACTGGTCCTGATCGGGGCCTGGGATCCAACCTGCAGGCAACCCAGGGACTTGACCTTGACCCAGAACAAGCCCATGACCCTTGGGTGCGCGGGCGACTTTCTGACCACGGAGCCACCGGCCGGGGCGCCCCCGGGTGCCTCTCGGTGGCGTTCCGGCCCCGGGGCTGCTGGGAGGAGGAAGAGGAGTCTTCCAGAACACAGGTTCTCCCCGCGGCGGGCGCAGCGTCAGGCACCCCGACGGCAGGCACGCGGGCGGCAGGACGGCCGGGCGGAGGCCCCTCTCGGCTCTGCAATCATCCTCCCCGACTCGAGTGTCTCCTTGAAGCCAGTGGGTGCCTCCACCTCGCTCATCAGCCCCCGAGCGCCTCCCCAATCAGGGCGGCGACGCGTCTCCCTGCCCGGGACCCCCGTCAGGAGCCGCCCGCCGAGGGCGAGGACGGAGCCGCGGCGCTAATCAGGCCCACACAGCGGGCTCTCAGCCACACAGGCAGCCGGCGCTCCGTGCCCGACCTACTGGTGCCAGGGGGGCCTGGCAGGGGCACGCCTTCACGGGGCACAGCTCCGCGGCCCAAGGAGCAGCCGTAACAGGCAGTGCCCACACCGGGCGGGGGCCCTGGCACGCTCCCCGAGAGGACGCTCTGCACTCCCATCTGATGGCCTCTCAGGAGGTCAGAGTCCGCCCAGCTCCCGCCTCCAGCGGGACCACGGACAGGCAGGGACACTGCCTCACACGTCAAAGACAGGCTCCCAAATCCACACTTTTCTTAGGAAAGTAGCGTTGTTTCAAAGCACATGTATGAGCCTGACAGGCATTGAGTGCTGACCCATGAACAAGGGGGTCAGGGTTCAATTCCCAGTCAGCGCACAGGCCTGGGTTGCGGGCTCCGTCCCCAGTTGGGGGCGTGCAGGAGGCAGCCGGTCCATGATCCTCTCATCATTGATGTTCTCCCTCCCTCTCCCTTCTTCTCTGAAATCAACAAAGATGTATTTTAAATGTATATACATTAAGCGTGCGCGCGCGCACACACACACACACACACACGTGTATGGATTGGCTGCCCCTGCAGGTCTCTGCTCTCAGTGGAAGCAGCTGCCCGGGACTCTGCTGGGGCCCTGGCCGCGGGGGGCGGCTTTAGGGGCGGGAGGCGGCAGAAACGGGCACTAATCACCGATGGAATCGATACACATAATTCCTGCGATGACGATACCGGGGTTTTAAGCAAGAAGGTGACGGGTACGGAAGGGGGGCAGGAGGGGCCCCCAGGAGGGGGCACTGGGGTGAGACGTGGGGGCGGGGGCCAGGAGGCCAGCTGAAGGTGCAGACGAGAGGGCCCGGCCAGAAGAAAGGGCCGTGCCCAGGCCTCCTGTGGGACCCAGGTCCACGCACAGCAGTGGGCCGGCGCCGGCACAGGAGGGGAGCGGGTGGGAGCGGCCGCCCGGAGACCGTTTGGCTTATGCAGCCTCCTCGGCGGTTTGCCTCCCACGGCGCCCGGCCCTCCGTGGAGCCCTGACCTGCTCCACATCTTCCTCACGTGCTCCGGCCGCTCCCAGGGGGAGCCAAACAGCTGCCTCTTCAAAAAGGAACAGAAGGCAGGCGCCCTGGGCCCGCCAGGCCGGCGGGCACTGCCCTCTTTGTGGGTCAGCCCTGCCCCCGGCTGAGCAGGTGCGGTGCAGGTGCAGCCCAGCCGATGGCTCCCAGAGGGGGCGGGGCCAGAGGGAGCCGGGAGCCGGGAGCCGGGAGCCGGGGGGCGGGAGCCGGGCGGACCGGGCTCCCCGGCCCAGCTGTCCGCAGGCAGGAGGGGGGGCGCGGGGCACACACCTGAGTCCGGAGGGGCTGCTGTCATGGAGGCGGAGGCAGGAACATGCGCATGAGTTCCCGGGATGATAAATATTAGCATGCTTCCCCGGTTCAAGCGGTCGTCAATAAGACAATTAAAGTGGCATCAATAACACACACTGCCTGCTCTCGTCCGCTCTTCTGCGTCCCGGCTCTGTAATCTCCGGAGAACAAAGGAGGGCAGGCTGCGGGGAGGCCCATGCTGCTGGCCCACAGGGGGGGGGGGCGGGTCCGCAGGAAGGGGACAGCGCCATGGGGGGGGGGGCAGGACGGGGTGCTGGGAGGTGTCCTGAGAAGGACGGGGATGGGGGAGGGTGATGAAGGATGGGTGAGGTGGGCAGGCCCCATGCGAGGGGAAGAGAGCAACTCTGGGCAGATCAATCCCTTCTGTCACGTGGCCGGTCAATAGGAGCTGCCAGCATTGACCTTAATCACCCACAGTCAGTACTCAGAAACCAGAGACGGCAGGCTCTTCTGGAAGAGGAGGGCGCCAATGGAACTTGGGGGGAAATCATGAGCCTCAGTGATGACGGCCTTTAAGACTGGGTGATTGTGTGAACGGCCGGCGTGGCTCAGCGGCCAAGCGTGGGCCTGGGAACCGGGAGGTCAGGGTTTGATTCCCGGTCAGGAAATCATTCCCGTGTTGTGGGCTTGATCCCCAAGAGGCAGCCCATCCAAGGTCCTCTCTCATCATTGATGCTTCTATCTCTCTCTCCCTCTCCCTTCCTCTCTGACTATATATATATATATATATATATATATATATAAGGAGTTTTGGCTCAATGGATAGAGCGTCAGCCTGCAGACAGAAGGGTCCCAGGTTCGATTCCAGTCGGGGGCATGTACCTTGGTTGCGGGCACATCCCCAGTAGGAGGTGTGCAGGAGGCAGCTGATCGATGTTTCTCTCTCACTGATGTTTCTAACTCTCTCCCTCTCCCTTCCTCTCTGTAAAAAATCAATAAAATACATATTTTTTTAAAAAGAGTAAGTGTGTTGTGTGTGCATGAAGGCAATGAGACAGGACAATGGGATGCACGCGTACTCACACATACATGCATGCACATGCGTGTTCATTTCTGTGAAACGCTATGTGGCCATTGTGCTGCGCTGGAGTTGGGGGCAGCCGTCCCTTGCATACGAATTGCGTGGCGAAACTTTCCCATTGTTTCCGGAGACAAAACCCCACACACAGCGCGGCCGTCCATCTGCGGCCTCAGAACGCGTCCTCCGCCAGAAATAACCCCGAGCCCCGCGTGCCCCGGGACGGGGGGAGGCGCGGGGGCCGCCGTGTGCTGGGCGCTCCGCGGTTTGGGGTGGAAGACAGAAGTTTTCTCCAAATTAGTGAGCCAGGCATAATGGTGCCCTGTCAAAATATTGATCTCGTTTAATCCTACCTATTGTTGGCACCCCGCTCCACGGCGGGGGGAAGGCGGCGTGTGCAGTCGGGGCTCTCGTTCGGGATGATTACATTACTTCCCGTTTATTATGGAAAGAGGAATCGCGTGTCACTTCTCACATTGAATATGGAGCAATCACGTGGCACGTCGTGACAGAGACTAAAATAAGCCACCAAATGCTCCCGAACGCTCCCGGCAGCCCGAAATACCGCGGAGGGAGCGGCGGACGCTGGTGCGCGGTTCACGGGCGCGCGCGCACGCGCGCACACACACACACACACACACGCAAACGGGGTCTGTATTTATGTGCGCGGGTACAGTGTTATTCCAACAGGAGCGGAGCAGTGAAAACGACGGCTCCGCGCTGGCACGGTTACGTTAAGACATCCAGACGGCGAGTGGACAACCGCCAAGCAGCAGGCACCGGGGGAGCAGCAGAACCCGGGCCTGCTGTTCCCGGGCTGTTCCTCCGCCCGGAGTCTGTCTTCCCTGCCCCGGCGGCGGGGGGGGGGGGGGGGGGGGAACGTGCGCGTGGGTATTGGCGTCCCCAAACGCCAAGGTTGCAGGTTTGACCATCCCGGTCAGGGCACAGGCAAGAATCAACCACTGAATCACTGAATGTCAGAGAAGTGGACCAACAAATGGATGTCTCCCCCCCCCCCTCTTTCCTCTCTCTCTCTCTCTCTCTCTCTCTCTCTCATCTCTCTCTCCCCCTCCTCCTTCTCTCTCTCTAAAATCAATTATTTTTAAAGAATTAGCTCCCTTAAATACCTCTCCTCTTCATCCATCACAGGTTTTGGCTAAGGAAGGAGAAATCTTTGCAGCAACTTTTCTGAAATTCTAATGAAAGTCACGTGTGTCTCCGTCGTTTTTCTATGGAGTCATTCACCTGTTCACACGCACGTGGAGGTGCCCATGGGACCGTGTGGAATGTTTACAGTGATGTAGTGACGTTCACTTAGTTGTTGAAAACCAATTGGTGAGGGCCCGACTGGCTGCTCAGTGGTTAGAGCGTCAGCCTAAGAACCAAAGGGTATCGGGTTTGATTCCAGTCAATGGCACGGACCTAGATCGCAGGTTTGGTCCTCAGCCCGGCTCAGGGCAAGTGCAGGAGGCAGCCCGTTGAGGTGGCTCTCCCACATCAATATCTGTCTCTCTCTCTCTCTCTCTCTCTCTCTCTCTCTCTCGCTCGCTCACTCGCTCCTCTCTTTCTCCTTCTCTCTCTCCCTCTTCTCTCTCTCCCTCTTCTCTCTCTCTCTTTCTCACCCAACCTCCTCCCTCCCTTCCGCTCTCTTGAATCAATGGGGAAAGGCTCCCCCAGGGAGGATTAGGATCCTGGGGGGAGGGAGGGCTCAGCACCATAAGAGCCAGAGCACACCCTGCATCCCCACTGGAACTTCGATGCAAAGGCTGCCACTGTGGTCACGGAGCCCCACGGCCACCGCTGACGAGAAGCACCGTGTCTCCCGGGACTCCGTCTGGAGCTGCAGGAGCCACGGAATCGGGCCCTGGTCACGCCGCAGGGCGTGTGCGCAGAGGAGCCGGGGGTGGGGGGGGGAGGGGCCTGTGTGGTGCCCGGACCCGGACACGTGCGAAGAGACGGGTCTGGCGGACCCCAGGACCCAGGACCCGCTGCCGCCCTCAAGGAGAGACGCCGGGAGGAGCCCGAGGAGGAGCCCGAGGAGGCCTGTCGTGAACCTCGCTTCTCCCCTCCCGGTCTGCTCTGGACACCCCCTTCCAGGGAAGGGCCGGGCTAAGCGCCTCCCAGAGCCCAGCCCTGCCGGGCTGTGTGGCGGGGCGGTCCCCCACGTGGGACGCCGCCTTCCCTCTGCGAGAGGCCGGGGTTCCCGGGCCAGCTCAGAGGGCGCTGCCATGGGAGCCGGGCCGCCACGGGGCGCCCCCCGCATGCCGGGTCTTCCCTGTGCGTTCCCGGAAGTGGAGGCCTGCTTCCTCGGGGCTGGCATCCTCCCCCGGGGGCCCCCAGGGACCCCTCGGCGAGGGCAGCCCCCCGGTGCCCCGCCCGTGGGTCCCCTCCTGAATGCAGCGGCCCCGGTTCAGTGCCTGAGTGTGCACACCAGTGTGCAGGCCCGAGTGCAATCCAGTGTGTCCCTGGGACACACACACACACACACATACACACACACACGTGTTTCACGAGGAGCCTGGAGCCTAAGAAAGCAGCGTCACCATGTCCACGTTGGCACTGAGTGGTCACCACGGCCCGAGGCGGCTCTGCACCCAGCCTGCCGTGGACACTGAATGAACGAATGAACGAATGAAGGAATGAATGGATGGATGGATGGCAGTGCCTCCTGGGGGCTCTGGCTGTGGCTCAGAGGACGGATGAAGAGCCAGGGCCCATCACATGCCCACCAGGATGCCAGCAACCGGTAGGCGGTGTGTGCATATGTGTGTGTGTGTATTGTGTGCATGTGTGTGTGCTTTCTGTATTGCATGCACATGTGTATGCACACTCATGTATGTGTACGTGTGGAGTATGCATGTGTGTGTGTGTCCTGGAAACGTGGAGCCACCTGTGATGGGTTGGATGAGAATGTCTGCTTAGTGAAAACCTAAGCCCCTCCCCACTTTGTACAGCTGACCCTTTATTTTTTTATTTTTTTTAAATATATTTTATTGATTTTTTACAGAGAGGAAGGGAAAGAGATAGAGAGTTAGAAATATTGATAAGAGAGAGTCATCAATCAGCTGCCTCTTGCACTCCCCCCACTGGGGATATGCCCACAACCAAGGCACATGCCCGTGACCGGAATCGAACCCGGGACCCTTCAGTCCGCAGGCTGACACTCTATCCACTGAGCCACACCGGTTTCGGCTTTTAATATATTTTTATTGTTCCAGAGAGGAAGGGAGAGGGAGAGAGAAACATCAGTGTCTCATTGATTGGCTGCCTCCTGCATGCTCCCCACTGGGGATCAGCCCACAACCGAGACATGTGCCCTGACCGGGAATCGAACCCAGGATCCTTCACTCAGCAGGTCAACCTCTATCCACTGAGCCACACCAGCCAGGGCTCGGCTGACCCTTTAAAATGCATCTTCGGGAACCTCGGAGGCAGTCCTCGTGCTCACTGAGCCCAGGTGAGTAGCTCGGAGACCAGGCCGCTCCCCGCCCGTCTCACCGCTCACACCCGGAAGCACACACAAACTCCGTGTTCCTGGCCCCAGAAGCACACACAAACTCCGTGTTCCTGGCCCCGTGACCTCGGCCCCTTCATCCCGGAGTGAGGGGCACAGCCCTACGAACTGAATTACGCAGAACCTAACGAGCGGGGTTTGATCCAATGCAGGTGCGACGCAGCCCTTGCAAAAAAAAAAAAAAGATTAATTAGGGAATAAAATGCACACGAAGCCTCCTCTGGGGCAGCGACACAGCCGGCGGGGAACGCGGCGCCCCCTGTGGCTGCAGGGCCGAGAGCGAAGGCCGAAGACTAGCCAGCGGGGTCCCCTCCGAGCCCAGGCCGCCACTTCCCACGCGGGAGCGCAGGTGCCGCCCTTTGAATGAGATCCTCAGCTCCCGTTCTGCCGGGATTCTGCTCCCCCCTCCATGCCTGGAGAGGCGGCGCTCCTCCGGCCTCCCTGCCGCGGGCTCAGGCCCCAGGAGCCAGCGCCCCGTCCCACCCGGAGGGTCTGTCCCCAGGACACAGCGGGCCGCTCGGCCGGAGCCCCGGCTGCCACGAGGGCGGGTCTGGAGGCCGCGGCGCCACGGCCTGACTCGGCTGCGCGGTGTTTCCTGGTGCCCCCGCGGGCCTGGGCCTCCATGGCGGCACGAGGCCTCCCCAGCGGCGTCCTGCCGGCCCCGCAGGCCGGAGGGGAGCCCGGCTCCGGTGCCGGCTCGGCCTCGGGGGATGCCGGGGCTCCGGGCGGGCTTTGCAAACGGCCGCGCTGCGGGTCTGGGGTGTCACTCGGCCTCACCGCCAGCACGTGCAGGGAGCTGTGCCCGCAGGCTCGGCCCACACACCCCGAGGACGGGCCCTGCCACCGCCGTGACCTCTCCCGTCACGGAGGCTGCGTCACGGGAAACGCCGGTCAGCCGGCCAGGCCCCGGCTGGGCTCGGAGCCCTGAGCTTCCTGGGGGAGCAGCCGAGGGGCCGCCCCTCCCGGCCTCCCCGGGGTCAGAGGACGCCGACTTCCGTCCATCATCGCGTCTGCTGCTCCCGGACCCGCCCCTGAGCGCGGCGACGGGACCCGCATTCCCAGGCGCCCACCTCCGAACGGGAACAAAAGCTTTTTCAACACTCAGCGCGCCCTGCGACGGGAGAAACCGGCGGGGGGAGGGGGGGACAAAAAATAAAACACGGAAAATAGATATTAAGTTGTCAGAGCCGTCATCTTCCCGAGGAGCTGCAGACAGCGTCTGCTCTCGGCTTGAGACGCGGGCGGCACCCGCAGCCGGGAGAGCTCCCGGGGGGCCGGCGCCCCCCACCCCGACCCAGAGCCCCGAGGCTCTGGCCGCCCCACCATCTGTGAGTGTGCATGTTCTCAGGTTAAACCCTCCTGTGCCCACATGTGGCCCTTTGCCCCCCCATCCCACATGCACGGCCACCTTTGACCTCTCAGGTCACTGGAGGGATGGCCCCCCACCCCCACCCCGCCCCCCGCACGCTGAGCCTCTCCTGGGGCAGCGCTCGGGAATGAAGCTCCTCAGGTGCTGTGAGCTCGGGGAGAGGCCCGGTGTGTCCGGAGATGCTCTCTGCTCCCGGCAGGCTGGGGTGAGGACCCCGAACCTGGGCACACACCCCCCTCCCCCCGGCCCCGGGCTGTGCCTCCCCCTCGCCCTCCGCAGGCGCAGAGCCCGCGGCCGTTCCCAGGCGCCGTGGGAGGCCGGCCCGCCTGGGCTTCCGTAGATTTCAATCAAGAATTACATTTGCTTCCGTGTGAGCTGATCGGGAATAAATGTGGCTGGCTGTTTTGAAAGATAAAATTACATAATCAAGCTCCTCGGCGGCTGACATCTCCTGTGATCCCTGCGAGGCCTGCGGGCCGACCGCGCTCCAGAGCGGGTGCCGCCTCCCGGGGTCCCCCGGGTCCTCCCTCCGGGAAACAAGCGGACGGCGAGGCGTCTGCCCTCCGAGCGGCAGGTTCCGGGGACAGTGGTCACTCCCGGGGGGAAGGAGGCCATGTGCCGGGGACGCAGCGCCCTGTCTGCTGCCCTCTGGGTGTGGGATGGAGGCGGCGCGCCCGCAAGGGGAGCGGCCCGGTGGGCCCTGATCCTCCCTCAGCCGCGCAGGAGCCGTGGCCGCAACAGGCTGTCACCGCCCCCGGCCCACCGGGGACAGTGCCGGGGGTGGGGGGCCCTCACTCGTTCCCAGAGGACTCAGTAAAACAGGGCACCCAGGGCAGAAGGCGGGGCCTGCGGGAGGGTGCCCCCCAGCAGCCGCTGGGAGGGGGGCTGTGTGTGGCCCTCTCTGCACCCCCAGTGGGCCCAGGAGCTTGGCGTCCACAGTCATTGGAGTGGAGGCAGGCCGGGCTCAGGGGCTGAGCATCGGCCTAGGAGCCAGGAGGTCACGGCACAGGCCCGGGTTGTGGGCTCGATTCCCAGTGTGGGGCGTGCAGGAGGCAGCCAGTCTACGATTCTCTCTCATCATTGATGTTTCTCTCTCCCTCTCCCTTCCTCTCTGAAATCAATCAATAAATATATATATATATATATATATATATATATATATACACACACACACACACACACACACATATATATATTTTTTTTTTAATTGCTCAGCAGGCACCGCTGTGATGTGTCTGGATTTCAGGGACCCAGCAGCTTAGCTGCTGCAGCCTGAGCAGCGCCCCTCGTCCTGGCACGGGGCTGTGCAGGCGTGATGTGCTAACAGATTAACAAGAGGCAGAGAAACCCTGAAGGGGCTGAGGGTGCCACCTGGGGGCACCAGGCGGCTGTGGAAGGTGACCAGGGAGCTGGTGGGTGGCAGACGAGCCGGCAGGGAGAGGGACGGCCCACCCGGTCACACAGACCGGGCCTGAGCTCCTCTCATCAGGACCGTGATGCCTCGACCGGGAGCCTTCGGTGAATGTCAGCCGCGCCACGGCCTCACCTTCCCTTTCGCCAGGCGCTACCTAAGGCCACGTGAGAGCAGGTGGTGCGGGCGGGGCCCTCCAGCCGCATCCTCCCTGCACCTCCTCGTCCCTCCCAGGCATCCGCATGCCCTTCCACGGGCACCTGCCTGGCAGCGCCGATCCTCCCCCTGCCCGCTCAGCCCCACCCCCACATCGCCCACCCCCCTTACGCCCCCACGCCGAGGTCAGAAGGCTGCGGTGAGCAGTGAGTGTCCAGGAAGGGGCTGGCCAGTGGGGGCTGGGGCGCGCTAACCCGGGAGGCAGCCTCGTGGCTGCTACCCCTGGACCCACCCCCAGCCCCTCCATCCCTGTTTCCTTCCTGAAATGGGGGGGGGGGGGAGAGGGGATACAGCACCCGCCCTCGTAAACAGACTGCAGGGAGCCCGCCAGTGGCCCAGTGGATGAGCGTGCACCTAGGAACCAGGAGGTCACGGTTCGATTCCCGGTCAGGGCACACGCCCGGGTTGCAGGCTTGATCCCCAATAGGGTTGTGCAGGAGGCAGCCGGTCCATGATTCCCTCTCATCATTGATGTTTCTCTCTCCCTCCCCCTTCCTCTCTGAAATCAATAAAGAATAATATTTTTTTAAATGAATCCTTTTAGCCCTAGCTGGTTTGGCTCAGTGGATAGAGCATTGGCCTGCAGACTGAAGGGTCCCGAGTTCGATTCCGGCGAAGGGCACATGCCCAGGTGTGGGCTCCATCCCCAGCAGGGGGTGTGCAGAAGGCAGCTGATCAGTGATTCTCATCATTGGTGTTTCTATTTCTCTACCCCTCCCCCTTCCTCTCTGAAATCAATAAGGAAATATTTTTTAATGCGCCCTTTAAAAAATAAATAGGAGGCTGTGGGGGTTGAGTGAGAAAAGGGCTCAGACCCCACACGCGCACACGGCCACGCTGACGGCTCCGGCCGCGGCCCGCCTCCGGGGTCTGGGCCCAGCCGGGACCAAGCAGCTCTCCCAGGGGCCGTTCTCAGGGTGAGACTCGTCGAGAAGCTGCGGGAGCCCCTCTGCCTTCCACGCGGGTTCTCCCTCCTCACGGACCCCCCAGTTCTGCCCCATTCAGGCTGGGCCCGGCCCCTCGGGACTCACCTGGAAACGCCTGGATACACGAGTGATTGTCACGGGGGGGGGGAAGGGGGGGGTGCCGCCGGCATGTACAGGTCAGAGGTCAGCCATGCAGCCAATTGCCTTGCTGCGCACAGGGCAGCCTCGGCAGCAGCCGTGTCCACTGTGCGGCTGTGCGAACCCTCGTCTAGAACGCCGGGGCTCCGGTCAGCCCGGCAAGTCCCCCCACCCAGCCCCGTCTTAGAGCCACTGACCGGACCCCCGCAGGCACAGAGGCTGCGAAAAGCCCGGACCATGTCCCCTGGGGCAGCCACGCTCCACGCGCGGGGACGGCGGACGGTGTCCCGGAGTTTTAAAAGTGAAAGTGGGATGTAGATGCTCAAGCAGCAGCAGAGCCAGCAGCACCGGCCAGCCCCACGCGAGCCTGGGCTGCCAGGCCTGGGCAGAGGCCCACGCCCTCCCGCAGGCCGGCCCCGCCGGCGACTTGCCGAGCGGCCCGCTGTCCGGAGGTGGCTTCCTTCAGGAAAAGTGTGCATCGGCCCCAGGAGGCGGCTGCACCAGGCCGGGTTCTGAACGTGTGCCTTCCCTCCCGCTTCCTACGGCTCCAGCTGTTGGCATGACCCCCGCCCCATCCGTGTTCACAAACTCACAGACCCGCCCAGGCAGTGCCAGGTGGGTGACAGGAAATCAGGGCAGAAGCGGTGCCGTGGTCAGGGAACACCCTCCCCAGCACGTATGTACACACACACACACACACACACACACGCCTACACTAGTGCACACATGGACATGTCACACTCAAGCACACACACAAGCACGTGTACACTCATGCACGTGCATACACGTGCACAACGGTGCATACACAGACACATGACTGCTCATGCACAGAGGCAAGCACACACAGAGACCTGCACACTTGCGAACACACAGACATGGGCATATTCATGCAGACACAGACACGTGCACACTCATGCACACACACAAACACACACACTCAGGTGTGCACACACGGAGACACACACACTCGTGCACATGCATACACACGCCAGCATCACCACACCCGAGCCCCCCAGTGGCGTAGCTCCATCTGCCTGCACATGTGAGCCCCAGCCCAGCTCGGCTGCTCAGCCCTCGGAAGGCACTGAGCGAGGCCCGAGCCACAGTCCGGCTCCCAACCGAGGCCTCTCCCGCCAGTGCCCAGCCAGACACACAACCAAGGACAACACGCCCGTCCGCTGAGCCGGCCCCGCCAGCCCTGGGGCCCCTCCTCCCCCATCCCCTCAGGGCCGCCCCGACGGGCTCCAGACGCAGGGCCTGTGTGGGTTCCCCCGTGAGCCCCAGCCCACAGGAGTCTCTGGGGTCAGGGCACTGTGTGTGACTGGCACACCCCACAGCTCACCCTCGGCCGCCGGGACTGCCTCCCTAGGGTCCCCTGTGGGATCAGGAGGGAGCGGCGCCCACTCACCGCGGGGCCCTGGCAGGGGTGCCGGCCCTCCGTCCTCCGCGTGGGCCCGGGCGGACCTGCAGAAAGCTCGCTCCTCTTCCCAGCACGCACGGAGCCTCACTTTAAATAATGCCGAGAACAAAATGCAGGCTGATCTCGCCGCTTACTTACAAGGCTTATTAACACGCCGCATCCAAAGATGGTAAAGAGCTATAATTGTCCTCATTCAAACGGGAAAAATAAACCTATTTGCTTCCTTCCTTTATGATCCTCTTCCAGAGGGGAGAGAAAGCACGAGTTCCTCTATGTTCACGGCGCCGTCGCTGCCGCCTTCCCTCCAGCCCGGCACTTTACAAACACCTGTGCCATTCACAGCGCCTCCCGGCAGAGGAGGCTGAGTCCTCGGGCCAGAGATCCGGAGACCGGCGTGTCTTGCTCAAAAGGGGGTTCATGGGGCGGGGGAAGGGGGGAGGGGGCGGTGTGTGCATGTGTAGGTCTGAGCTGAGGGACTATCTCAGGTTACCTGGGGCCGAGCAGGCAACCTCATCACAACCGGATCAGGCAGCTTAGGGGACGCAGCACAGCGGGGTGCTGTGGCTCGCAGGGCACCTGTCTGGCCACCTGCCTGCACCCCCACGAGGGTCATTGGCTCCTGGTGCAACCAGACAGTGTGGCTGCTGCCCCGCCACCAGCACCCCATCAGCTCACCGCGCACACGGCCCAGCCAGCAGTCCACGCTGAGCTGCGAGGATCTGAAACCGGCTCGGAAGTCCAACGCTTCCTGCCCGGAGCAGGCCCGGTCCCCGGCCTGGGCCCCGGGAGCCCAGATCCATCGGAAGTGCTTCCCGGGTTTTCCATCACAACCTTCCCTGTTCCATCACAACTTTCTCCCCGCGCCCGGCTCAGCCGCGAGCCTCGTACACACGTTCTCCGCGGATGACATACGAGGCACTAACCTTTCTCACAGGCCCAGATGTTAAGTTCATTCTCATCCCATTTATGCAAATTTCACAGGAACCGTCAATCCGAGGAAACCTTAAATCACGGAACACTCTCTAAAAACCCACACTCAGCCCGCTTTGCATGCAGCGACATTTACATAAAGTCACAGTTCAGGGACCAAAGGTGGCGGGCAGATGTTACCAACACTCTCCCACACACCGGCCCCGAGACCCAGGCCCCAGCCCCGGGTCCCAGATCAGGGGCCTCTGCCTGCTTACATCCATGTTCAGGTCTTACCAGGCCGCCCGGCCGGCATGGCTCAGGGGCTGAGCATCAGCCTGTGCGCCAGGTCAGGGCACAGGCCCCGGCCGCGGGCTCGATCCCCAGTGTGGGATGTGCAGGGGGCAGCCAGTCCATGGTTCTCTCTCATCACCGATGTTTCTCTCTCTCTCCTCCTTCCTCTGCTCTCCCCTCTGAAATCAATTTTTTTTTCCCCAGATAAAGGGTGCTGTGGAAAGCGAAAGCTTCTCAAAGTTTTCCAAACTTTGGGCAAACAGGGTCCCTTGTCTAGGGGCCTGGCATCCCTTCATGTGTGATGGAAGCAGGACAAGGCTCACAGGCTGATGCTCAGGGTGAGGCCTCTGGCAGCCCCTTGGTCCGGGGGCTGGGAGGGACCCCCAGGCCCCTGAGCCTGCGTTTGCCCACGCCTGGCCGCCAGACCGTCGTTACCAGGCAGATCAGCCAGGCGGTTAATGGTGGATCAGGAGACATTTGCTCTGCGCTATCAGAATGACATCATAACTAAAGCAGCCTCCGCCAGAGCCCCAGGCTCCCCGGAGCAGAGGCCGGAGGGCTCCCCGGCGGCACCCAGCGTCCCCTGGCCTGCTAGGCTGGGTGGGGGCCCGGCTGCCAGCCAGTTCCCAGAGAAAGGCAACGAGGGTGACAGTGGATCCCAGCAAATCCACGGCCCCGGGTCCTGTTCGCTGCAAATAACGGCGATGATGGATTGTGCCTGGTTAATGCCGCCGAGAGGCTGAGAACTCGCTCTCCTGGGCCGGCCAGGGCTGGCACCTTCGGAGGCAGCTCCCGCTTGGCTGGGGCACCGGCGGCGTTGCCAACAGAGCTGCCCATGTCTCCGTGCCCCAGCCTCCAGCAAACCGCTGTGTGTGCCCTCCTGCCCGCCGCAGACATAGGAGAGGAGGGGAGACGGGCAAGTGTGAGGCCCTGCTGCTCCTGTGCTTTTCCACGCACCAGCGACTACACACACACACACACACACACATGCATGCACACACATGCACACACATGCACACACAGACACAAACCTTGGGTGAACGGGGGAGGCATCCGGGAAGAGCTGCCTCTGGGCACCACCGGCAGCAACAGCCTGCCCGCTGCTCCCCGCAGCTCTGCCCTCCGCGGCGGCCAGGACCAACCCTCGCCCCAGCGAGAGGTGCCCAACTCCAGGGCGCCCCAACCGCCTCCCTCCCCAGCTCACTCAGGTAGGCGGCCAGACGGCCTCACCTGCCCAGGAAAGTCGGCAGACGGAGAGAAAAAGTTGCGGAGCTGCCAGCCAGGAGCCGGGAGCCCGAGGCTGCCGACCCCACCGGCCCGGCCCACCCGCCGCGCCGCTCCCCGCACCTCGCCCGCCGGCCGCGCGCCAACCCGGGGCGCCGAGGGCACCGCTGGGCACTTACTTGGCACCCGCTTCCCCGCGGGCAGGTCCTTCCTCGCGGTTTCCAAACAAGTTTCAGGGAGGAAGACGGAGGCCAAAAAGAATCCAATTATGCAAATGGCTCCGGGCCGGGAGGAGGCGCGCGCCCGGGCTGACGCGGCGGCGGCCGCACGAGTTGGGGAGCAGCCGGGCCAGCGGGTTTATGGGGCGCGTCACCGCTGCGCCCGGTCCCGCCGCCCCGCATCGCGAAGTTCATTAAAGCGGCACCGTCCGCTTTCCGGGGACCTGCGCCCGCTCCGCTCCGGTCCCCCTGACCCCGCGGGCGGGGCGCTGTCCCCAGCCTCTCTTCCTGCCCCCCTCTCCCCCCTCCCGCCCCGTCCCTCTCCTTCGCTCTTTAAGTCGCCTGCCTTCCCTCCGAACAATGAACAAAGCTGTGAGTGATGGGAACGCTCGCCCCTCCCCGCCGCGGCCGGGGCAGAGCGCCCTCAAAGTGGGCGCCGCGGCCACTGTCCCCGAGACACTGCGTCCCGCACCCTGCCCCGCGCGCGCGCACACACACGCACACACACGCACCCACACATGCACACAAACACGCACGCACACACACACCCCGCACACACGCACGCCCCCCCCCCCAAGTTCACCTAAGCCCTGGCTGGAGACGGGGGCGCCGAGGCCAGGGCTCCAGGAGCTGCCGGGCTCGCTGGGGACCCAGGAGACCAGGGCGGAGGGCACCCGCGCCCAGCTCGCTCCCCGCGGCCATCCCGCCCTCTCGCCCCGGGCCTCCCCGAGGCTCCGGCAGCCGCGCCGCCCGCCCGCCCGCCGGATGCGCTCGGCAAACGCGGCCCCTGTCGGCTCCCCGCTAAACTGCACGGCGGCGGCCGGGGAAGCGCAGGAGCCCAGGCCGCCCGCGCCCCCGCGCTCCCCGCGCCCCCGCGTCCCCCCAGCGCCCCCCGCCCCGGGCACACGAGCCCCTCCGGCCCGGACGCCGCGCAGCCTCCGCGTTTTCCCGGCAAAGTGACCCGGAGGCGCTGGAACCGCTTCCCCGCGAGCACTCCGGAGACACAACAGATCCGCAAACAAAACCCGGCCGCGGCCGCTGCCTCCGCGCCGGCTGGGACCGCCGGGCCCCACGGGATCGGGCAGTGTCCGCCGTCACCGAGAGGGACGGGAGGGACAGGGGGGCAGCTCGCCACCTGTCCCCCGGAGAGCCCTGCCGGAGTCCCCGCCGAGGAGCCCCGCACCCTTTCCTCCCCTTTTCACTAACTTGGGGGCGCTTGCGGTTCCCTCCCCTCCCCTGCCCCTTCTGTAGGGAGAGATCTATATTTTAAATTATTTGCAAAACTGCAACAGATGGGCGCGTGAGATCTGGACACTTTCCTACTCATCATCAAAGAAAATCCCCCCCCCTTTTTTTTTCTTTTTTGCCTAAAATACATCCCGGTCCCGCCTACGACTGTTTTCCTCAATTCTTCCTCTTCAGAAATAGCGTGGGGACGCAAACAGAAGGGTTTGTCAGCAAATCACTGGCCCCAGTCTCGCATCTGGGCTGGGGGGGGGGGGCTGTTCCCCCAAACTGCGCTCTTCCTGGGCGCCCTGGACCCCCCACTCCCCGCCTCCAGCCCCCCACGCCGGCCCCCCCCCCACACACACACACACACTCACACTCACACACACACACTCACACTCACACTCACACACACTCACACGCTCTGATTGGCCTCATTGGCAGCCGGGCTGCGGCTCCTCCATAACCTGTTACTTATTTCTGTCTCGGGGTCTATGGGGCCCCCAGCCGAGCCCCGGGGCGGGGGCTGGGCCGGGCCCGCGGGGGCGCCGCTGCGCTGGGGCGCTGCAGCCGGAGCCGGCGGCGGGCGGGCGGCGCGGAGCGGACCCGCACCCCGGCCTGCGCGCCCCCGCCTGGGCCTGGCGGGCCCCGGGGCGGGAGGACAGCGAGCACACAAAATGGCAGGTCTCTGCGGCCCGGCGCCGGCAACTTCCACACCGTGAGGGCAGCGGCGAACTTTGATTTTTATTTTTTTAATGATTATACATCCTCCTCTCCCTCCCTCCCCTCCCCCCGGCGGCGGACCCGCAGCGAGCCGCGCAGCGAGGGAGGGAGGGAGCGGGGATCCCGCATCTCGGCGCCGGGAAAACGGGGAAAGTCACTCGATCAGAAGTTTGCGTGGCCCCGGCCTCCCCTCCGCATGCGACCCCCCAGAACCCGCGCAAGTTTCCGGGGGCCGGGCGCAGGGCCGGGCGCGGATGGGGCGCAGCGGGGCCGGGAGCCGGCGCTGGGTCCACCCCCCCTCCGGGCGCGCCGGGCGCGCCGGGCGCCGGTGCCGGCGGCTCCTTTTCAAAGTAACGGTCGGGGGCTGCGGGCGGGCGGGGCGGGCGGCGGCCGGCGCGGGTCCCACTTGCCTCCGAAGTTGGCCGGAGCCATCCGCGCCCAGCTGCCGCCGCGCCGCCGGCGGCTCCCCGTCCCCCCGCTGACAGCCTCGCGCCCACGTCACCGCCACGGATATTTAATTAGAGCCTATTTTTTAATCGAGACGGGGCCGGAGGAACCGGGCGCAGGCCTCGCCGAGAGGGGGAGGGGAGGGAGGGGAAGGGAGGGGGCCCCGCGCCAAGAGTCCAAACTCACTTTGCCACCGCCAGCCGCCCCCCCCGCGCGCCCCCGCGCCCCCGCCGCGCGCCCCCCCCCGCCGCGCCCCGCGCCCCCACCTTTGTTTTCCTTACCTTACAGATACACCGAGGCGCGGGCGCGGGGAGCAAAGTCGGCACGTAAACGGAGCGTTGTAAAGATTGTGTTCAATGAATAATGAAACATGTCCACATGATTGACTTGATCATTTTCTGGGCTGAGGGGGGACGGCGCCCTGCTCGCGCGCCTCCCGCGCCCGCCCGGCGGAGCCCCGCGCGCCGGCCCCGGCCCGGCCCGGCCAGGGCGGGCTGCGTGCTCCTCCGCCTCCGCTCCGGTCGCCCCGCTCATCGGTCCTCCGCGCCCGGCCCCGCGGACAGCCCCGGCCCGGCGCGGCCTCCCCCTCTCGGGTAGGTGAAATGCATTGTACCATTAAAAAGGCTCTCCATTGTCGCCCTGGCATAATTCACAGCAACTAGATAGGTCTTGCGGCATTTAGCTTTGATGAGCCGGAGACTGAACCCTTGATATAATAATCTACAAAGAATGGTGTGTGATCGTCCATTTTTTCTCTCTCTGTCTAGCAACTAAGAAACCATTTAACACGGCGCAGCTTGCTTCTGACCTTGAGCTCATGTAAACACACTTATTAAAATCTATCTATTCTCCAGGAGCTGCGTTCTGATTGTCAGGCTCGTTACGGAGACATATATCAGCCCCTCCGCTTGTCACTACTTTGCATTCCTGCCTTTGACTAAAGAATTTTTTATCCAGCCGAGAGAGAGGGAGAGGGAGAGAGAGGGAGAGGGAGAGAGAGATTGCCAGGGAGGGAGAGGCAGCCGCGGAAGGGAGAGCGGAAAAAAGCGTCATGCTTACCTGCTCCCGAAACTATTTAAAGTCTGTTTCCTTCCTGGGGGGAGAGGCACTCCCCGCTGCACCTCGGTGGCCGGCGGGTCGCGGCGGAGCGCTCCCAGCCCCGGCGTTTAAGGGAGTCATCACCCATCAAGTGACGTTGATCCGCGCTGTAACCTTGTGGCGTATTTAGTGTAAATAAGGCACTTATGTTGCCAATCGCGGCGATACAAACAGGGAGAGGTCCGCAGCCCGGCCTCCCGCGCCTGCCATTAGAGGCGACTCTATTTGCAGACGCTGTTTAGGAGATCATGATCATTCTAAAACAATGCCGGTGCCAAATGATTATGAAAATATGATTTTAATTAATCACGTAGTAGGCAAGGAAATTAGCATACGGTAATTAAACTTGGAGGAGGAGGAGGGAAGGAAAAAAAAAAAACACGTCACGCAGGCCCTCTCCCTTATGGGTCCCGAATCATCCTCTCGGCGGGGTGGGCTCCGGGACCGTTGCCCGACAAAATAACTTTTTTAAAGGCAACTTTTGTCAGCGGAGCCGGGTCCGAGCTGCTGGCAAAATCCTAGGAGGGCAGGGGAGCGAGGTGGGGACGTGAGGAGCGGCGGTGGCTGGGTTGGGTTTCTGTGGAGGGGGCAGCGGAGAAGAAGGGGAGAAAGCTGAATAATGCAATTATGCATTCTCTGTCCTGGGGTTGACAAAAGCTGGTGACTCAATAGCCTCTTTGTTGTGGGATTATATAATGATCCTGGTGTCGTTATGGGGGAGAGAGGGCTCGGTAATAATAATAAAAGAAGTATCCAGACACACCAATGAGGAGCTTGTTTTAAAGAAAAGACTCGCATGTGACATTGAGGAATGTTAATAGCAGAAAGACAGGATCCAAAAGAGTTGACAAAGAGAGAGGGAGGGAGGGAGGGAGGGAGGGGTGAGGTGGGGGTGGGGGAGAGGCCTGAGTTAAGCGTGATTAAGAAGCGATGGAGAGAGATTGATTATTCAAAACGCCAAGCCACAGGGACCTGAACACATTGATCCAGGTAGGATTCGGTCCAGCCTGCCCCAACTGAGTTCCCATAAGACAAATGGGGGGGGGGGGCGGTAAATCAGGGTACCACCATCTGTGAAAAGCAAAGATGCAGAAAAAGCAGCCACTGCCTCCCCATCACCACCCCTCCTGTGGAAGAGCCATGGGGGGGAGGGGAGGCACCTGTTCCAGGGCGAGGCTAGTGCCCAGACTTCCAGCGGGAGGCGCCTCGGAGCAAGGGGGAAGGGGGGAGGGAAGGGCTGGGGCACTGGCCTTCACTCCACCTCTTCAGACTGTTCTGAGAACCCAGCAAGGGCTCTCACTCTCTCACTCTCTCTCTCTATCTCCATCTCTATCTCCATCTCCATCTCTATCTCCATCTCTGTGTCCTTGTCCTCTATCTCCATCTCTATCTCAATCTATCTCCATCTCTATTATCTCTATCTCCATCTCTCTCATCTCTTTATCTCTCTCTCATCTCCGTCTCTCTATCTCCATCTCCATCTCCATGTCCATCTCTGTCTCTATCTCCATTTCTATTATCTCTATCTCCATCTCTCCCATCTCTTTATCTATCTCTCTCATCTCCGTCTCTCTATCTCCATCTCCATTTCCATCTCCATCTCTATCTCCATCTCTATCTCAATCTATCTCCATCTCCATGTCCCTGTCCTCTATCTCCATCTCTATTATCTCTATGTCCATCTCTCTCATCTCTTTATCTATCTCCATCTCCATGTCCATCTCTGTCTCTATCTCCCTCTCTCTCTCTCTCTTCTCCGTCTCTCTATCTTCATCTCCATCTCTATCTCCCTTCCTCTCTCTCATCCCTAGCTTTTGGGAGGCAGGCAGAGGATGGGTTTGGCTCACACGCGAGTTCTATGAGACTTAAAGTCCATTCAGATCTCTGCTTCGGTGCCATTACAGCCCCTCCCCACCCAGAGAAGTTCAGGCGTTCCGGCCACACTTCCCTATCGGATGTGTCTGAAATTCTCCTCCAACAAATTCCCGAACACAAGGTTTTTCTCTCGTGTGGAAATTAGCATCGCAATCACAGCTCCGCGATCACGTCTCGATGGGGAAGAGTGAGGAGCAGTGGGGTGTTCTTTATGCCAATTCTTCCTGGATCAACTGATTATCCTCTGGCGTCTTTGACCCTGTTATTGTAAGTCAAGTGATTCTTTCTCACTGACAGCCTGGACAAAGGGGCCGGCAGGCTGAGCCGGGCCAGAGGAAGTGCCCATATGGACTTGGAGAAAAGGCACTTTCTCCCCGAGAGAATGGGGGTGACAGTCGCCTTTGAACCCTCCGCCCGGGAGGCAGGGAGCTGGGCAGGATGTCTCGCCACCTCTCCGGGGCCCTCCGCGGTGCCCATCGGGTCTGCAATCCCAGGGATGGGGACGGCCAGGCCAGGGCGCCCCTCCAGGCTGGAAGGCGGGAGGCGTCTGCGCCTCGGAGGGCCCTGCGTCTCAGCACAGCCCCGCTCCGGCGGCCTGGGACCCGGGCTGGTGCACGGAGCGAGAGGAAGCTGGGGTGCTTTTTAACCCCAGAGCCTGGCGGGCAGGCGAGCAGCCACTGCTCCCCCTGGGAGGCTGAGCCCGGGCCTGAGCCCCGCGCCGGTTCTGGTGGGAGTTCGCGCGCGCCCCCTGTCGGCTCCGGCGGGCTCTGCGTTCCCTGAGGACTCGCCAGGCCTGCATCTGGGGAGCCCAGAGAGACCGCCCTGCACAGCCTCCAGGTGGGGCGCCAGGGGAGGGGGGAGCTGGACCGGCACAGGGGCCCAAACGTGGCACCCGCCTGCGACCCGCCAAAGCACTGAACGTTCCTGAGAGATCTGCCCCACCAGGGTTTGGGGGCCACTCCACACCTGGGGCTCTCCCATCTTTGTCCCTTGTCCGGGGATCCTGGGCCTCCCACCCCTCCCCTGCCCCTCCCCCCTCACCCTGCAGGCCAGGCACCCACAGTCTTATGCTCACAATCCTCATGGCCCCGGAAGGACAGCCAGTCCCAGGCCCGGGACTCGGAAGGCGGGTCTCCAAGGTGGCACCCCCCTCCCGCCCTCCTGGGACCAATGGGCATCAGTATGAGCTGGGCGGGCGGTGGCCATGGGTGGGTGTGGGAGCCACACCCGGCCTCTCCTAGGGCCTCCTGTGACATGGAAACTCCTGGGTCATGCCACCCTGGCCTGTTTGGCTCAGTGGATAGAGCGTCCGCCTGCAGACCAAAGGGCTCCGGGTTCGATTCCGGACAAGAGCACGTACTGGGTGGCAGGCCCCTCCCCGGCCCGGGCCCTGGTCTGGGCACGTGCGGGAGGCAACCAGCCGATGTGTTTCTCCCCCATCGATGTCTTTCTGTCTCTCCCTCTCTCGCCCCCGCTCCCTAAAATCAGGGGGAAATCACCCTCGGGCGAGGATTAACCAAGAAACTCGTCAGGTCTTAGAGGGCCCTGACCTCTGACCCGGCCCAGCTCAGCCTCGGCTGCGCTTCCTACACTGGCGCCCGCTCCTTTGGTTTCTGTTCAGCTCCTTCTCCCTGTGCCTGTCGCTCAGCCTCCCCCCTCCCCCCCCCCAACAAACAGGTTAGAAACCGAGGCCATGGGACCCACACACTGAGGCCAGGGGAGCTTCTGGAGAGGGTGCTGAGCTCTGGACCGGGGGAGGGGGGGGGGGCAGAAGGCCAGAACACATGGTTTCAGAGGCGCCAAGTCCCGCCCAGCCTATTTCCCCACCGTCTACCCAGCCAAGGACCACTGAGAGGCTGCGCCCAGGAGAATATGAGCCACTTCAGACCCAGCTCCTTCAAACAGGAGGGAGGGCTGAGCGGCCTGGAGGGCCGGAGCCCAGGCACAAGGGCCGGGAGCGCAGGGTCCGAGGGCCCTCTCAGCCACAGACCAGCGGGGACTCAGCTCTCTCCCAGCCGCAGGCACGCCGCTCCCCGAGTGCCGCAAACCCAGCTCCCGTCCACGGGGCGCTGGGCGAGAGCCGGGACGGACAGCGCCTTCCGTCCACGGCCGTGGTTTCCCTGCGGCAGGACCGCCCGGGCGTCTCGGTGCCAGTTACTCAGACACCAGTGGAGCCCTGGTGCCGTGGGCCCGGCCGCAGGGGGATAGCTGAGGGGTGCCGGGCGTGCCTGTGAGGCCTGTGGGACCGGCGATCGCTAGCATCAATTTGGCGGTAGTTTGGGGGCGACAAGGCAGGGACCCACAAAGCAGTGGACCTTCTGGCCAGAACGGGGCCGGAGGATGCTGACGGCGGGAGGGGGGGGTACAGGGGGCAGGGGACAGGGGGGGGGCACGTAGTCCATGGAGTAGCCCACGATCCCTGCATCTGGGGGGACCTGGATGTGTCCGGTGGGAAACACAACTCCTGGCGGGGAGTCAGGACCTCGTTTTCTTAGGACGACGGAGCCTCAATGCCCTCTGCGTGCTGCCACGGCGCCCACTGGCCACGCACACGGCCCCGGTTCCCACCTGGTTTTGCGTGGAGGAGGCGCACACGTTGCTGCTGGAAACTAGAGGGAACACGCACCGGGAAACGCGGTTTTCAGCAGGGACAGAGCGAGGGGGCGGAGGCTGTGACGTGGCTCCCAGAGCAGCCAGGCGCCCGTGGCGGCCGCGGGGCTCCCCTGCGTGACCCCGAGGCTCATCGCCGCATGCACCGAGCAGCTGGGGACCAGGCAGGCCACGCACAAGCCCACTGGCGCTGACCACCACCGAGGGCCCGAGTGAGCCTTCCCGCCCTGCCCAGGGCCCAGGCCTGGGCGCCGGGGGGCAGTGAGCCCCGGCCCACATCACTTAGACTTCATCTTATTTCTGTTTTTAACATGTTTTTCTTGGTTTCAGAGAGGGAGGGGGAGAGGGAGACAGAAACATCAGTGATGTGGGAGAATCATCGATCCGCTGCCTTCTGCCCGCCCCACACTGGGGATCAGGCCTGCAACCTGGGCCTGGGCCCCGACCGGGAATCGAGCCCTGACCTCCTGGCTCCTGGGCCCATGCTCAGCCCCCGGGCCCCGCCCACAGGGATAGACCTCATTTTAAACCCTGAGTCCACCGGAGGGCTGAGTCGAGTCTTACGGAGGCTCTTGGGGAATCAGAAAGGGAAGATGGGTTGATGGTGTCAGGCTCTGAGAGGGAAGCAAAGTGGGGGGTGGGAGCAGTGGCTGGGGGAAGGGGGAAGGAGGGGCTTGAATGCAAGGGTCTCGCGTCCCCGCACCCTTCCGGGCGCTCTGCAGCCAGGGAATGGCTGTGAGCAGGTCGTGCCAGAGTGCAGTCTGGGGAACTGGCACCTGATGGTCTGGGAAGGCGGTCCCCCTAGTGATTGGGGATGGATCTGTACACTTGGGGTGCATTTGAGACATGGATGTCCACCCCAGCCTATCCAGCCCCCTCCTGGACCCCCCAGGGCTATCGCTGCCCACGCAGGGGTGCCATCTAGGGCTGTGCTTGTGGGAGCCCCTCCCTGCCCGAGGCTGGGTGCTTCATCGCTGGGGTCCCTGGCCCAGGGCGGGAATTAGGAAATATTGGTGGAACTAATCAAGAAATTAGTCTGATACTTAAATAATTCATACTGTGTATGAGGCACTGTTTCACCCTTCATTGGCAAAGTGAATGAATGAATGAATGAATGAATGAATAGCATTACTTAAAACCTGTCCCCAGGACTGAAGGGTCCTGGGTTTGATCATGGTCAAGGGCACGGACCGGGCGCAGCTTGCCCCCCGGCCCTGGTGCACACTGAGGAGGAACGCAGAGACAGAGAGGTCGGAGGCGAGGGTGCTGTCTCTCTCGACCTCGCCCGCCACCCTCTCTGTCTCTCCTCCCGAGCATCTTCCTGCGCACGTCTTATTTTTTCCAGACTTCGAGGCGTTCCATATAAACGATTCTGTGTCCTGCTTCCATTTTCTAACCTTGTAGTGCAAGGTATTTCCCACGTCATTAAATATGCCTGAAAACATGATTTTATGGCTACATAATGTTCCTTCAAATGGATGCAACATAATTTATTTAAACAATCTCTTATTTGGGAACATCTAAATTGTATCTGATTCTTTGTTCTCTCCCACGTATCTGAGGGAGCGGGCGTTTCACCGTGAAACCGCTATCTGCATCGCCCGCCTGTTCTGGGGAGCGGTCGGGAGAAGGGAGACTTCGGGCCGGGGTGGGAGGGTCTGAGGCTCCCTGAGGTATTCCCAACCCTCTGGCCCCGAAGGCCCCCGCCCCCCACAGCACCCCTCACGGCCCCCTGCCTCCTGCGCGGAGGGCGGGGCTGCGGGGCTTCTGCGCAGACTCCCAGGAGGTCGTTCACCCTCAGGCTGCAGCCACATTGTAGCCGCCAGGCCTCCTCCTTCTGATGCCACCTCAGCAGGCCCTGCTGCCCCCGGCTCACCCTCAGCCCCAGGCAGCCCGGGGGACCCCCACACCCCAGCAGGGGACGAGCAGGACCTTCCTGGCTTCATAGGAAACACTGTATCGCTTTCCCAGCTCCTTGCTGGGCTGTGAGCAGCGGCGGGACGCAGCCAGCCAGTGTCAGAGACGTGGCGTCTCCGGGGCGCGTGGCCTCCTGGTTCCCAGGTGGACGCCCAGCCTCGGACCCCGCTGCGGCTCTGAGCGGATCTCTGGGGAAGTGTCACACCCTGCAGGGGGGTAGAGATTGGTGGCCGTGCCCGGGCATGTCCTGGGCATCGTTGACTAGTGAGGAGCTAGGTACTTTCCCAGATGCCACGGCTTCTCTGACTTCCGGCCACGGAGCGAGAAGAGCCACAGAAGGGCCCCCGCGCGACGGGACAGCCGCCACCGAGCCTGAGGTTTGTGCTTCGTGCCGGCCCCTCGGAGGCTCCCTCCCAGCAGACACACCTCGCTCCCCGCGCTTCTCGCCACGCCCAGCCCGGCCACCCGGCTCGATGCTTAGAGCATCGGCCTGCAGACTGAAGATCCCCGGTTCGATTCCCGTCAGGGTACACACCCCGGTCAGGGCTCCATCCCCGATGTGGGGCGTGCAGGAGGCAGCCAGTCCATGGCTCTTTCTCTCTCCCTCTCCACTCCGCTACGAAATCAATAAAAATATCTTTTTTAAAAAGCCTAACCAGGCCCAGAGTTCTGCTCTCTGCCCCGCGGTGCCACAGACGCGGTGGCCACGGGGACGGGAGCCGTGCCTGCTGGCGAGGGGGGAACCCCAAGTCCCCAGGAGGAGACGGCGGGGCGCCTGGGGGAAGCTCTGTGCTCAGAGGCCATTAGCGGGGGGAGAACCCCGTGCGCCTCGCGGCCCCGGGGGTGCGCTGCCTCCGCTCGCTCGGCGTCCGGGGTTCAGAGCACAACCCCGGGCCATCGCGGAAAGGTTAATGGCGCCCGCGCTCTCCGAGAGGGAGAGACGTGTAAGTAACTGATGGCTCTCTCTGGAACGCGCAGCCGCGCGCTCACCCCGTGGCTTCCAGATGGGCCGGCTGTGCTGTGGTGGGAGCAGCATTAATGGAGCGCCTACTGTATACTGAGCCCTGCGCGGGTCCAGGGAGGGGGGAGATGGAGAGGGGAAGGCTGGGCCCTGTCACCACGAGGACCTCAAAACCCGCAGCTTCTCCCGCGTCTTCCCGAGAGGCTCCCAGACTGCACCCCGGCGGGGCCTGGAGCCGGCTGCCTCCCTCCGCCCCCACCCCGGGGGCACCTGTCCCCTCGGCCAGGAGCCCCTCGCCAGCTGGGCACCCCAGCCCGCGCCCGCCCCGGGCCTGGTTTTATTATAAATATTTCGTTGTGGAGGAGCTTGGGTCGGAGCTGATGTACAGCATTTGGCAGCGCTCCCCTCCAGCATTTGGTAATAATTCCACACCAAATGCTGCAGAGCGACCCTCCCAAACGGCACGGCTGCCAGCCAAGCGCGTGCACACTGCAGCCCGGGAAGCGGCTCATCGGAGCGTCTGGGTGCCGGGCCAGCCGAGGACACATGCCCGGACCCAGGGCCGCCTTCGGGCCCGTCCCGCCCGGCACGCCGCCCAGCGCTGACCTCTGGGCAGCCGGGCCCGGAGCTGCCCCGGGGACATAAAACAGGTTGCACAGCCAGCCGGTGTGGCTCAGTGGTGGAGCGCCGACCTAGGAACCAGGAGGTCATGGATTGATTCCCCATCAGGGCACAGGCCCAGGTTGTGGGCTCCATCCCCAGTAGGGGGCGTGCAGGAGCAGCCCATCAATGACACTGTCTCACGGATATTTCTCTCTCTCTCCCTCTGCCTTCCTTTCTGAAGTCAAGAAAAGTATTTTTGAAAAAACACACAGAAAAAAAAGAAGAAGAAGAAGAAAAGAAAAACAGGTTGTATACACACTAGGTGCTCCGTAAGCTGCTGGGTGAGATTCTGTGACGTAAATTAAAACATGCCCGTTTTTTTGTGGGTTTTTAAAAATATATTTTTATTGATTTCAAAGAGGAGAGATGAAAACATCCATGATGAGAGAGAATCATGGATCGGCTGCCTCCTGCATGCCCCCCACTGGGGATCAAGCCCGCAACTGGGCCTGTGCCCTGACCGGGAACGGAACCCGGGACCCCTCAGTCCGCAGGCCGGCACTCTATCCACTGAGCCACACGAGCCAGGGCACATTTGCTTTTCCACGTTCCATTTCCATGCGATGGTTGAGCCCCGCCTCCCCCCCATGTCCTTGGGAAGCAATGGAGCTTCCTGACGCCAGCACTGAACCGCCTGGTGGGTCATGTTCCCTGGCTCCGTGGCCCTCGCTGGGTAGCTGGGGGCAAAGGGATGCCTGTCAGCTCGTGGTGGGGACTGGCCTCGGGCCACAGTCCGTGCTCAGGAGGCATTCAGCCTGGCCAGGGCCCTCGGGTGCCACGGGCTCCACACGTTTCCCCCCACGGGTGCGGACAGGAGGGGCGTCTCCTTCGGGGCCCCCGAGGCTCCTCCCGGAGGCGACGGCAACGCACACAGGCCCCAGGCTGCGTCCTGCTCTTTCCACATGCCCTCCCCTCCTCCCCCCTCCTCGTCCTCCCTCTCCTCCTCCTACCCCTCCTCACCCTCCTCACAGGGCATCTCGCCTGCTGGTTTTGTCCGCTCTTCCCCTCCAGGCATGGGCTGGCAGTGTTGTGAGTTCAGGGCAGGAGCAGGCACAGGCCCCTCGGTCCAGCACCCTCTAAGGGACCCCCACCCCTCTCGTTTTTATTATTTTTCAGGCTGTGATGATCCTCCTGTGAATTGATTGTTTAATCCTGCTTAGGACTCTTTGACTTTTTTTTTTTTAGTTAATCCTCACCAGAGGACATTTTTTTCCATTAATTTTAGAGAGCGTGTACGGGAGGGGGAAGGGACGAGCAGAGAGAGAGAGAGAGAGAGAGAGAGAGAGAGAGAAACACTGATGTGAGAGAGCCACATCAATTAGTTGCCTGCCCTGTGAGCCCCAACCGGGGCAGGAAATCTGCAACCAAGTGTGTGCCCTTGACCGGAATTAAACCTGTGGCCCAAGGTCAAGGGCAGCGCCTAACCAGGAGCCAAGCCGGCCAGGCGCTACGGTTCTGCTCTGAGGACTTGGTCTTTCCTCAAGGCTGGAAAGCGCCCGCCTGTTCCTCTCCGGCTGCACCTCTTCCCCTGCCCTCCGAGGCTGCGCTCCGGGAGCATCCAGCCTCCGGGAGAGGCCTCAGGTCTGCGCCCTGCTCTGCCCGCGGCCCCTCACCGGCTCCCCTCCAGCACGTCACCACCCGGGCCGCGGGCTGTGTGACCTCTGCCCTCCGCCCCGTGCTGCTCCGGGAGGTCTGCTTCCCAGGGCCAGCCTCCCGCACCCAGGGTGCCCTCCTGGGTGCTGCAGCTCAGAGCCCAGCCCTGTGCCAGCCCCCGCCCCGAGACGCGGCCTGGGCCCCGTGCACCTGTGACCTGCATGTGGCCCCTCAGGAGGGGCGGAACGCTGGGACCGGGACGCGGCTGCCCTTCACCCACGGGAGACCCATGACAAGCCCCGGAGACGCTCACTCGCCGCCACCCAGCAGCACCGGCTCCGTGGTGGGCGCTGCCTGCAGGGCTGCACCGGCCCGAGCCCAGCACTGCCGTGTACGGCTGTGACCCCGGGCAGCTCCCCGGGAACAAAGTGGGTGCTCGCCGGGCCCCTCCCAGTCCCAACGGCGAGACGCTTCGTTCTGGGGAGGCTGCCTCCCCCACGCCCACCCTCACCCCCCAAGCCCAGGGCGGCCGCGCTCTGAGCCCCGGGGAACCGCGTGCTAAGAGCAGGGACGGTCGGAGCCGGTGCCTATCGCCCACCGCTGTGTTCCTTTCTCTCCCCGGGGCGTTCCCCGGGTGCCCCTCCCCCCCGACTTTTGGAACAAATGATGAGAAATCGAGGAGGAGACTGAGAGGTGGACGAGGCGGCCATGGTAAGGGACTGAGAGCCGCTGTCCATCAGGCCGTTACAAGCGCAGCTATGTGTTCGCCTGGGCTAAGCGAGCAGGGCAGGTCGTCCGACCTCCCGGGGGCAGCGGGGTCCCGGAGCCTCCTCCGGACCCCAACACCAGCTCCGAGGCCCCAGGGGCTCCTGACATACTCCCCCCCGCCCCCCCCCCGCCACTGGAACTCAGCCTCACACAGGGTGGAGGGTGAAAAGCAAGGAATGGCCCGCGGCCTGGCTCAGGGGCTGAGCGTCCACCTAGGAAGCAGGAGGACAGGGTTCCATTCCCTTCGGGGGCACAGGCCCGGGGTGTGGGCTCCATCCCCAGTGGGGGGCGTGCAGGAGGCAGCAGAACCATGATTCTCTCTCATCATCGATGTTTCTCTCTGTCCTTCTCCCTTCCTCACTGAAATCAATACAAATATATATTTGTTTAAAAAGAGACTTAAAAAAATATAGAAGCAAGGAGCAGCCTTCTTCTCGAACCGGGCCCCAGCTGGGCCTGTGCACCCCGAAGAGGCTGGGGACCGGAGGGCTCCAGCCCCCCCTCCCCGCAGCTCAGAAAGGGAATCGGGAGGCGCGGGAGGTGCGGGAGTTACTGCCGGCACTTGATTGGAGTGACTGTTACGTAAAAGCCAACCCAGATGAATCGCCTGCAGGGAGTTGTCTGGCTGCATGAGTTTTTACACATCTTTCAGGAAATCAAAGGCCCAAATGCTAAATCTCACACTCAGGAACATCAAGTGGATTTGTGACAGTCCCCGGAGGCCGCGGTGTCCATAAACCGATGAATGAATCACACCAACGCGGCTCTGCCGTTTCTCATCTGTGACGGATACAATATTGATAACACTCCGCTCACTTAACCCCTTCAGGCCTGGGCGCCACGGCCTGGGCTGCCCCCGTCCCGGTGGGGCTGTGGTCGCCTGTGGGGCCGCAGCAGGCCGAGGGCCGCTCGCTGACCCCGGCCTGACGGGGGTTCACACGGCGCTTGCTGCCGGCCGGTGTGGCTCCGTGGCCGAGCACCAACCTAGGCACCAGGAGGTCACGGTTGGTTCCCGGGCAGGGCACAGGCCTGGGTTCCATCCCAGTGAGGCGTGCAGGGGTGATGTTTCTCTCTCTCCCTCTCCCTTCCTCTCTCTGACACCAATAAAAACATATTTTTAAAATTAAAAATTATTTTTTTATATGTGGCAAGAGGAGGCACACCTGTACCTGTGGCCCCGGCCAACCCCCCGGGAGCCAGACGCCTGTACTCGGCCTGCTGCTGGTCCAAGGCTCAGCTGAACCCTCCCCGCAGCGTCCACCTGCCCGTCCACCTGCCCGTCCGCCTGCCTGTCCACCTGCCCGTCCGCATGCCCGTCCGCCTGCCCGTCCGCCTGCCCGTCCGCCTCCTCCCCTGACAGCCCGTCTCCCCGGACCTGGCTGAGCTGTCCCACAGCTGAGCCCGCAGAGAGGACATAAGTCGGGCGCCTCTCTCTTCTCTTGTGAGGGAGGGCGCTGCCTCCCAGCTCCCTGAGCCGTCCCTCCCCCTCCGTGTGTGACACCTTCCTGGAACCTGCGCGCCTTGGGGAGCGGGTCTCGCTTTGTTTCTGTTCCTTTCGGCTTCTTGTCCAGATGTTCAAGGGGCTCCAGACGCTCAGGGGCTTCTCCTGCTGGGGGGCAGCCACTCCCACTCCCCAGCCCGTTCCTGGAACTGCTTCTCCTTCCCCGCGGACCTCGAGGGCGGGAGGCTGCGTGCCCAGCCCTGGGGGTGCCTGCGGGCTCCCTCGTTCCTGCCACAGGGCAGACACAGACTGAGTTCACGCCTTCGCCAGCGCCCACGGGAACGCGCTGTGCCAGGCCTCTGCCGCCAGCGGCCACCTTATCTCCATCTCCCTCCTCCCGTGACCTCAGCCGCAGCTCTGCCAAGGGTCTGGGCGCACGTGACACGCGCCCGTTTCCTGGCCCGAGACCTTTCCCCACGCGGCCCTTCAGCCTCCGCACGGCAAGGCTGAGGATTCAGGGTTTCTGTCGATAGTAAACCTGGTGGTCTTGCATATCCATCACACCTCGCTTTGGCCACCTGTATATATATATATATATATATATATATATATATATATGGGAGAGGGGGAGGGAGAGGAAGAGATAGAAACATCAATGAAAAGCAACATGACCAGCTGCCTCCTGCACGCCCCCTGCTGGGGACGGAGCCCGCACCCCGGCACCTGCCCTGACCAGGAATCGAACCAGTGGCCTCTTGGTTCCGGGGTCCACTCTCAACCCCTGAGCCACGCAGCTGGGCTTCTTGCCTTTGGTGGTTGTTGTTAAACCTCATCGGAGGATACTTTTTCAATTGATTTTTTTTTCTTTTTAGAGAGAGAATGGAAGGGAGAGGGAGAGCAGAGAGAGAAACGCCATGCTGCTGCCCGAGTCTATGAGTTTGGGTTTTTTGTTGTTTTGTTTTTGACAAACCCCTTCACCTTTCTCACCCAGCCCCGCACCCTGGTTCTACTCTCGCCTTCAAGGGCAGGTGTGTGGCCCTATGGGGCCAATCAGAGCATCAAGCCCCTGACATAGCGACGGCTCCGAGAGGACTCGCGAGCCCAGCTGGTGCCGTGACGCTTGCTTTGGGGTCTCCTCTGGGAGGCTGCTCCCAGAGCTTCTCCTTCTGATGGACCCGGAAGTGCGAGAGGCGGGACTGGAACTGTGGGGGCCGCACGGGCAGAGAGCCTTCCTGCAGGCATGGGGACTGAGCAGCAGGGTGAGGCAGCGAGGAGGGCGGGGAAAGGAAGGAGAAGGGGGAGGGGGAGGGAGAGGCAGAGGCGAGACCAAACTGCAGCCAAAGAGGGAGACAGAGTGTGAAGGCAGAGGAGAGAGCCCCTGGATCCAGCCATTCCTGATCTCCGCCCGAGGGCCTTCCAGGTGTGCAGATCCCTCTGTGGCTTCACACGGATGGTGTCACTCACAGGCCGGCGCAGCGGGACAGCGTCCTGCCGTCTCCCTGAAAGGCCGTGTCCCAGCAGGCGGAGAGCAAACCGCCAGCCACCGTGCGGAGCGGCCACGGCGAGCTGTGATGGATATGCAGGCCCACCTGAGGCCACCAGGTTTAAGAGGCGCCCAATCAATAGGAAGTCATTAAAAATCAATCCCGGGACCGCGGACCTGCGGGCCTGCGGCCCTCGCTCAGCACCTCCGGCCCCGAGCGCCTGAATCACTTCCCACGGAGCGCGGCTGCCAAGTTAATTTATGGCGCACTTCCGCGCGCTAAGTGCTCAAATTCGGAAACGATGAGCTCCCGGGCGGCGCCGGGCGCGCAGATCGGTGCTGAGAACGCGCGCACTCTCTGCTGTTACGAGGCCGGGGCGTGGGGCTCTGGAGGCTCCGGGGTTTAAATGATTGACGGGCTGCGGCGGGGCAGCGTGCACGGGGGGATGGGAGCGCGCCTCGTCACCGCCCCAACTCCCACGCCGACCCCGTGTCCCCAAAAGGGTCCCCCGGCCCTCGTGGGGGGCCCGGACGGGGAGGGTGGGGGGGGCCGCCCACCAGGTCACATACACGTGGAGACGGAGCCCCTTTTTAATGCTGTTTGATTCCCAGCAACGTCAGGCGAGCTGAGCCATAATGATTTTCAAATATTTAGCGAAAGCTGGGACCCTTGAAAGGAACTGGCGCTCTCCAATTAGGCGCGTCGCGGATGTGAGGAGGTTTAATTGGCCTTCTCTCCGCCGCAGGGGCCTCGCCCCTCACAGACACTCCTTCTCTGTTTTGCCGCGTCGGGAGGCGCGCGAGGTCCCGCGATCGCACGGCCTCCGGAGCCGAGGCTGTGGCGGGGCGGCCGGGGAGCTGAGGGACGTGCCAGGGCCCAGGGACAGGTGGGCAGGCCTGGCCTCCTCGGCGCCCCTCCTGCCGCCCCTGGCATGGGCACCGGGGCTGTAAAAGCCAACGCAGGGGGCACCAGCGCCCTCCCCGGCGGGCGGGCCTGGCGGGCGCTGAGGGGCCTGTCCCTTCGGCCCCTCGCCCCTCGGGCCGGTGTAACAGTCCCCCCGTGAGCCACGCGGGTGGACCTGGGCTACCCCGTCCCAACCCCACCCTCCGGGGTGACACACCAGCCCTGGTGCTGGCCACGTGCGCTCGTCTGCCCCTAAGCAGGTGCTCCCTGTGGAGAGGCCCCTCTCAGAACCCCGCCTGCTCCTCCGAAAGGCTCCCCCGATGACCTATGAACCAGGAGGTCAGGGTTCGATTCCCGGTCAGGGCACAGGCCCGGGTTGTGCGCTCCATCCCCAGTGGGGGGCGTGCAGGAGGCAGCCGGTCCATGATTCTCTCTCATCATTGATGTCTCTGTCTCTCTCCCTCTCCCTTCCTCTCTGAAATCAATAGAAATATTTTTAAAATTAGAAATCAATTTAAAAAGAGTCCATGACATTAAAAGAAGAAGTTCCAGCAGCGGGCTGCCTGCAGGTAACACCGCGCTGCCGGCGCGGAGCTGGGGGCCGGCCAAGGCGGCCCGGCGGCAGCTGTCCGGCCATTAACCGGGTAACGGCTGATGGTGGGGTTATTGCCGCGATAAAGCACCCTCCAAAGAGCATAACAGCGATGGGGGGGGTTGGGGCCAGCCGGCCGAGTGGCTGCGTCTGAGAGACCGGCCTCCCAGGCGGTCCGTAACGGCTCTCCGCAGCCAGCCGCCGGCCAGTTGTGCTCAGTTAGGTTTACGGTGCCGGCAGTAAAGGCGGGGGCCAGGTTAAACGGCCGGCGCGGCGCGGTAGCCGGTCTTGCTGGCCGCTCCGCTCCAGCGTGGATGATTCATCAGGGGGGACGTGTCCCCGGCACAGCGCCGCCGCGAGCGTCAGAACCACGCGGCCCGGGTTCGGTTGGGTTTTCAGAGCAGAATTAATTCTTATTTGACAGCTTCTGTGGGTGGGGGACAGCTCACATGCGGCAGGAAGCGGGCGCTGGCGTTTTAAAAATGGCTGTGGCTTCGGAGAGACCGAGTCGTGACTGCGTGGTCTTCCCATCCCCCGCGGCGGCCCCGGGACAGCCCCGCAAAGGGGGTGGGACCTCCCGGGAAGGTCCTGTGACGGGCTAGGGAACAGGCCCGGGGCCGCGGTCCTAAGGAGCAGCCCCTGACCACCCCGCCCTCCCTCCACACACACCCCCAGGCGCTGCTCTAGGCACCGAGAGGCAGGTGCCTGGCGAACACGCTGGTGGAGAGCCTGTTCCAAAAGCTCAGTACTGCCTCCTGCTGACCATTATGAGTACACACATCAGTGGTGAGGGGCCACCGAGGAACCAGGAGCTCAGTTTGATTCCCGGTCAGGGCACAGGCCCGGGTGGCGGGCTCCATCCCCAACAGGGGGCGTGCAGGAGGCAGCCAGTCCGGGATTCTCTCTGATCATTGATGTTTCTCTCTGCCTCTCCCCCTTCCTCTCTGCAATCAATATATTTCAATAGGAAAAAAAAACCCTGTAGGTGACACAGGCAGTGGTCGGCAAACTCATTAGACAACAGAGCCAAATATCAACAGGACAGCGATTGTAATTTCTTTGGAGAGCCAAGTTTTTTAAACTTAAACTTCTTCTAACGCCACTTCTTCAACACAGACTCGCCCAGGCCATGGTGCTTTGTGGAAGAGCCACACTACAGGGGCCAAAGAGCCGCCTGTGGCTCGAGAGCCGCGGTTTGCCGACCACGGGCTAAGGGAGCAGGTGGCAGGAAGCTGGCACAGGGTTTGGAGGGACTGACACAGACCAGAGGGGCCACAGCCTCCTCCCTCCACCCAGGACACCCTACCTGTGCCCTGTCCCCGCGGCCCTGCCTCCGGGGTGCCCAGTCCCAGGCTCCACCGCTCCACAGGCGCCAGTGCCCTCCCTCCCTGAGCAGCCAGGGGGGTGAGCCGCCGGCTGGGGTCACATGGGGAGGCCCTCCCCACGCCACACACACTCGCCCTCCCTCTCCCTAGGGTCCCCCTCGGCCTCCTGCTCCCTCGGGGCCTGGTCTGTGATGTGGGGGAGGTGGGGGCAGCCCGGAGTCTTTGGGGGAGACGCTGGGAGTCTGGCAGCAGCCCAGCGAGGAAGGGGGCCTGACCAGCCAGGCGTCGGGACACCAGGGTCTATCCCAGTCGCTGGGGGAGGGGGTATAGGAGACAGGGTCCGGGAGGTCAGGGGTCATGAGGCCAGGCGAGGTGTGAGGAGAGGATGCTGGGGCAGGGACAGGAGATGTGGGGGCTGGATGGGGTGCAGTGAGAGGGATGGTGGGGGCACTGGATCCTTATTGCCCGGTGGTGGAGGGAGACGATGCCCCACGTGGGGGGACCAAGAAGAGCTGGGGGGTCTGTGTGCTGTCCCCGTGTGTGCACCTGACCTATGTGCGGGGCGTGGGGGTGCATCCATGTGCGTGTTTGCTGGCATGTGTGTCTGCACCTGTGTCCTCGCCCTCACGGCGTGAACCTTTAGTGTGTCACATGCCTGTGCGGGAGACACCCAACCAGACACCCGGTGTGGGCCCACGGCTCCCGGCCCTCCCCCGCTGGGAGACCAGGACCCCGAGGGAAACCCTCAGGCGACCCCCCTCAGAGCTGCCAGGGAAGTCAGGGTGCCCCCACCCCCAGCCGGTCCAGCTCCGACGGCGACACAAACAGGAAGGGGACAGCAGTGTCCTGCTTGCTCGGCGCTGCCCCGGGGCTGCTGAGCGGGACCCCCAGTCGCTCCCCAGAGAGGATGGCCTCCGGCTCAGGAGCTCCTGCAGACAGACGGGACGGCGGGCTCCCGCGGGGGCGAGGCAGGGGGGCAGGGGGCACCAGACACATCGCAGGGGGCAGCCCAGTGGCTCTCCTCCTCCTGCTCCAGCCACCAGCCCGCAGGGGCCAGCATGGCGCTGGGGCAGCCCGCCCCGGCTGTCCCGGCTGTCCCCACCGAGCTTCCCTCTGCGGCCGGGAGCCATTCTCTTTTCTAAACCTGGGCGGGCGGCAGCACTCGGCGTTCTGTCCTGCACTTTGCAGACATGATGCAGACACGGTGAAGTGATGGGTAAATCTTATTTATTGTGATTACAGCCGATCGGCGCTGTCCTCGGAAGGCGCGGCCCCCCAGGGGCTGTATTTCGGCGCCGTGCCTTAGCACCATTTCCTCCCGCACAGGTCACCCCCCACACACACCCCTGGCCCTCGGCTCCCGGAGCGGCGCTTCCGTCCAAACCACCCAATGTCAGGCCCCACGCGGGGTCCCTGGCCCTCGGCCCAGCCCAGCCGGCCCCCACACTGTGTCCCTGAGGCCCAGGTCTGCCTCGCTCTGTCCTCCAGTAACTGCATATCAGAGGGTTTATTAGGCCTGAAATTCCAAATGGGAAGGAAATGAGAGGAGGTTAGCACCGAACCTAATAACCATCAGATCCAAACGGGGCCGGCCGGAGACTCACAAACCCACAATCGCAGCCGGGGGCGGGAGTCTGCACCAGGCAGTGTGGGGCCCTCCTTTTGGGGGGGAGAGGAGGGGGGGAGCGCTGAGAGAGGCTCGCTGCCTGGAGGGGAAGACCGGTGTCGTTTCCGGCTACCTGCTTAAACAAAGCCCAGTTCCTCTTGTTTTGCTGGAATTGGTTTGGCTTAAGGCTCTCTCCCCCGTTAGAGGCCTCTGCCACGTTCTGGGGTATGTCCACGCAGAGAGCGAAGGGAGGGAGGTGGAGCGAGGCAGGAAGCAGGCGGTGTGAGAAGAGATCGATAAGGAGAGGGCAGACACTCCGGCCTTCAGTTGGGAACACCCGTGCCCTTGACCAGCTTTGAGGGGCAGGGCTCACCAGGTGTACTGGTTAATAACGCGGATTTTTTTCAATCGATGGAGTTACAGGTATGTTCCTATACATGGAGTGGCCAGATTGTTATGATCTCTGAATGCATAATAATTTGGCCACTCAAAAAAAAAAAAAAAATATATATATATATATATATATATATATATATATGAGTCCCGGTGCATGAATTCATGCATGGATGGTAACCAGCCAGCCTGGCCAGGGGGAGGGGACATGGGTGATTGGCCGGCCTGCCCGCTGGTCAAACTCCTGGTCGAGGGGACAATTTTCATATTGTCCTTTTATTCTATAGGATAGACACTGAGTGGCCAGATTATTATGCATTCAGAGATTGTAAAAACCTGGCCACTCACTGTATATGTGACTTGATATGTATGCTATATTGTTGTATTGACAGCAAGCTTCAGAACTTCATATGTCAAGTTTTCTGAAGGTGTTAACATCATAGATATTTTTATGCTTAAAAATGTCAAATTTCATGCCAAAAAAAGAGCATTTGCAGGAAGTTTTAATTCATTACTTTAATTTGAAGAAAAAGTTATCGTATACTTTGAATAGCTTATGGTGAACATGCTCCATCTCAAGATACTTGTGAACGCTCGTGTAAATGCTTTAAAAGTGATGATTTCCATGTGAAAGACAAAGAACATCCAGGTCAACCGAAAGAGTTGGAAGATCAACAATGACAAGCATTACTGGATGAAGATGCATGTCAAACTCAAAAACAACTCACAGAAGAATTAAACATTGCTCAGCAATTTCCGATCATTTACAAGCAATGGGAAAGATTTTAAAGGATGGAAAATGGGTGCCACATCCACTGAACGAAAGACACATGGAAAACCGAAAAGTCACCAGTAAAATGTTGCTTCAACGGCACGAAAAAGTCTTTTTTGCATCGAATTGTGACTGGCGATGGAAAGTGGATTTATTCTGAGAATCCCAAATGCACAAAATCATGGGTTGATCCAGGTCAACCATCAACATCGAGGGCAAGGCCAGATCGCTTCAGAAAGAAGACACTGCTCTGCGTTTGGTGGGATCAGGAAGGTGTGGTGCATTATGAGCTTCTCAAACCAGGTGAAACCATTAATACTGATCGCTACCGACAACAATCAATTTAAAGCACTCTTTGATCGTGAAACAACCAGAATGTTCCAGAAGGCATGGCAAAGTAACTGTGCTACATGATGACGCGCCATCACACACTTCAGAACCAGCTAAAGACACGTTAAAAGATCTTGCCTGGGAAGCATTAACCCACCCGCCGTGTTCACCAGCCCCTGCTCCTTCAGATGACCGCCTGTTCCCATCGACGGCACACGCCCTGTCTGAGCAGCACTTAACACGTACAAAGTGGAAAATGGGGTCTCTGAATGGTTTGCCTCAAAACAAGAAACTTCCTATTGGGATGGGACCCACAGATGACCTGGCAGACGGGGGGATGTGCAGCTAATGATGGACATCACTTTGAATACAGCACTTTCCATGTTTCTCTTGAAACCATCATGTTTTCTTTGATTAAAAAATTCACATTTTTAACCGGTTAATAGCTCATCTGAACACTGGTTAACATGTGGATACCAGTTAAAATACGGATTAGCCAGCAAACACGCGCGTGGACAGAGCCATTCCTCCCGCGGGAGAGACCGCCAAGGCTCAAGGAACAGCCTCTGACGACAAACGTGCGGGAGAGACGATGAAAGCCTGGGGACCGGAGCCCGGGAAGCATCGGGGAGTCCGCACCAGAGGAGCAGGCGCACCCCGAAATGCGGACCCTCCACCTCCGCAGGCGCAGTGTGAGGGGGCGGGGTGTGAGGGGGTGTGAGGGGGTGTGAGAGGGTGTGAGGGGGTGTGAGGGGGTGTGAGGGGGTGTGGGTGTGAGGGGGTGTGAGGGGGTGTGAGGGGGTGTGAGGGGATGTGGGTGTGAGGGGGTGTGAGGGGGTGTGAGGGGGTGTGTGGGGGTGTGGGTGTGGGTGTGAGGGGGCGTGAGGGGGTGTGAGGGGGTGTGAGGGGGTGTGAGGGGGTGTGAGGGGTGGGGTGTGAGGGGGTGTGAGGGGGTGTGAGGGGGTGTGAGGGGGTGTGAGGGGGTGTGAGGGGGTGTGAGGGGGTGTGAGGGGGTGTGAGGGGGTGTGAGGGGGTGTGAGGGGGTGTGAGAGGGGTGTGAGGGGGTGTGAGGGGGTGTGAGGGGGTGTGAGGGGGTGTGAGGGGGTGTGAGGTGTGAGGGGTGTGAGGGGGTGTGAGTGAGGGGGTGAGGGGTGTGAGGGGGTGTGAGGGGGTGTGAGGGGTGTGAGGGGGTGTGAGGGGGTGTGAGGGGTGTGAGGGGGTGTGAGGGGGTGTGAGGGGGTGTGAGGGGGTGTGAGGGGGGGTGTGAGGGGGTGTGAGGGGGTGTGAGGGGTGTGAGGGGTGTGGGGGGGGGTGTGAGGGGGTGTGAGGGGGTGTGAGGGGGTGTGAGGGGTGTGAGGGGGGGGGTGTGGGGGGGTGTGGGGGGGGGTGAGGGGGTGTGAGGGGGTGTGATGGGGTGTGAGGGGGTGTGAGGGGGTGTGAGGGGGTGTGAGGGGGTGTGGGTGTGGGTGTGAGGGGGCGTGAGGGGGTGTGAGGGGGTGTGAGGGGGTGTGAGGGGGTGGGGTGTGAGGGGGTGTGAGGGGGTGTGAGGGGGTGTGAGGGGGGGTGTGAGGGGGTGTGAGGGGGTGTGAGGGGGGTGTGAGGGGGTGTGAGGGGGTGTGAGGGGGTGTGAGGGGGTGTGAGGGGGTGTGAGGGGGTGTGAGGGGGTGTGAGGGGGCGGGGTGTGAGGGGGTGTGTGAGGGGTGTGAGGGGGTGTGAGGGGGTGTGAGGGGGTGTGAGGGGTGTGAGGGGGTGTGAGGGGGTGTGAGGGGGTGTGAGGGGGTGTGAGGGGGTGTGAGGGGGTGTGAGGGGTGTGGGGGTGTGAGGGGGGTGTGAGGGGGTGTGAGGGGGTGTGAGGGGGTGTGAGGGGGTGAGGGTGTGAGGGGGTGTGAGGGGGGGTGTGTGAGGGGGTGTAGGGGGTGTGATGGGGTGTGAGGGGGCGGGGTGTGAGGGGGTGTGAGGGGGTGTGAGGGGGTGTGAGGGGGTGTGAGGGGGGTGTGAGGGGGCGGCGTGAGGGGGGCGGCCTACCTGCCAGCCGCACAGGCAGCCGCACACAACCTGGGCTTCGAATGGAGGGAGCGGGAGGAGGGCAGGCCCCGCCCACCAGGCCCACCTGCACTCCAGGCACAGGCGAAGGCCACGAACCGGAAGTGCCTGCCGGTGCACCGGAAGTAGTTGCTTGGGCCCAAGCACCGGAAGTCCTGCGGGTGCCCTCGCACTGCAAGCAGCTGCATGTGCCCGGGCACCGGAAGTGCCTGCCGAAGTAGCTGCTTGTGCCCATGCACCAGGAGTAGCTGCTTGGAGCCAGCCACCGGAAGCGCCTGCCAATGCCCCGAACCGGAAGTAGCTGCTTGTGCCCATGCACCAGGAGTAGCTGCTTGGAGCCAGCCACCGGAAGCGCCTGCCAATGCCCCGAACCGGAAGTAGCTGCTTGTGCCCATGCACCAGGAGTAGCTGCTTGGAGCCAGCCACCGGAAGCGCCTGCCAATGCCCCGAACCGGAAGTAGCTGCTTGGGCCCAGGTGGCGGAAGTGTCTGCCGCTCCAGCCAGCTTCCCTAACTCCCCGCACGTGGAGCCCGCCCGGAGAACCACCGCACAGAACTCCACACCCTCCTGTAGTAACAACTCTGCGCCCAGCTGGGCGTAGAGGGAACGCCCCTCCGCACAGCGCAGGCCGCACCTGCCACGCCCGCAGCTCACATCCTCCGCGGTGAGCAGCTGGGCGTCTTTCCCAGCCGTGAGGAGCCGGGCAAGGACGCCACTCTCCCCCTCCCACTCCCATGGGGTGGAAGTCCTAGCCACAGCGGTCAGGCAGGAAAGACAAATGAGAGCCGTCCACGTCGGAGAGGAAGAAGTGAAGCTCGCATCGTGTGCAGAGGACATGATCATATGTACGGAGAACCCTAAAGACCCCATCAAAAAGAAAAACTATTGGAAAAAATAAGTGACTTCAGTAAAGTTGCAGGGTACAGAAGTCAATATACAGAAATCTGTTGCATGTCTCTATGCCAATAATGAATGAGTGGAAGGAGAAATTAAGGAGACAGACCCACTTACAATTGCATCAAAAAGTTAAAATATTAAATAAACGAGTAAACAAAACAAAGCAGAAACGGACCCAGACTAAGGGAAGGGGTGAGGGGATTGGAATTTTCTTTTTTTAAAAGAGGAGTTACTCAGTAAAGTTAACTTTAACATGTCTATTAGCGAAATTAAAGCCGCAAGATAGGAAAATATTTATATGTTATAAATCAACAAAGGCCAGTACTGGATTAACACCCTCAGATATGTAAAGAGACCTTACAAACAGATGTCTTAAGTAAAAAAGGACTCCCTGCCCGGGGCTGGCCGCCCGAGGGCACAGCCCCTCCTTCCTGGAGGTGCCTGGACTGGACATCCCGTGTAAGGACACTGGGAGGTGGGCGGTCCCTCTGTAGTCTCCAGGCCGAGCCAGGCAGCAGGGAGCTGGGACCCACCCAGGCAGAGCTGTGGAGAGAGCCCGGGCCCTTCGCAGGTGTCTGGGCAGGTGGGCCACTAGCTTCCCGGTGCCTCAGAGCCCTGCCCTTTGCCCTCTGCACTCACCTTGTCTTTCCTTCTCCCATTTATCCATGGCAGCTCGAGGCTGGGGGCCTCCCAGGCACTGCTGGCACTTCAGACCAGGGACTCTGCTGAGGGGTGTTCTGTACCCAGAAGGACATGTGGCAGCACCCTGGCCTCTGCCCACTAGATGCCAGCAGCCATCCCTCCCCCCTTTCCTTCTCCTCCCCCGCCCCTCACACCTCCGTCTCCAGATTGGGCCACATGGAGCGGAAGCGACCCCAGATAAGACACCTGGTCCAGAGCAGATGCCCAAGAAGACACCCCGATGAGGAGCCACACGGATGAGCCCTGTGCCCATGCCCCCCTACCCCACCAGCTGCCCTAGGTGGGGATTCACACACCATCCTCACCTTCCATTTCCCTGGAATCACAGGCAGGGAAAGGGGAAGTAATCCTCAAGGTCATCTGGCCACGATGTTTGACCTTGAAGCTGGCACTCTCCTCCTCCTGGCTTTCTTCTTCCCTCTCTGCCTCTTCTCCCTGCTTACCACCCCCCCCCCCCATGACCTTGGGACAACGAGGGGTGAGCCCTTGCCTGGCCCAGGGCCCAGCACGTAGTAGGGATTCAGGAAACGCTGACCTTCCCAGTGCCGCCCGCACGCACACACGCGCGGCCCGGCCCGGCAGGCGGGGAGCAGGTGGCCGCCTGCGTTGACAGGGCGTTGTGTAACCTCCTGCCCTTGATCAAGAACATGAAGGAGAGAGCGCGTCGCCGCCGCACGCCCACGCGGAGGGGCGCGGGCCAGAGCCACAGCTTGGAGTCCCCGGCTCTTGGCAGGCGCCCCGGCTCAGCCTCTCCCGAGAAGGCGTCATTGAGGTTATCTGTGGCTGCACAGCCAAGGGGAAAAAAGGAAAAGAAGGAAAAAAGGAAAAGGGGGGCAAAAGGCAAGAAAAATAAAAATTAAAAACAAAATCTGAATCGCTTAGCATCTGAATTGCCTCCCGAAGACACGGA
>CM072936.1:46957843-46977843 GCA_036971965.1 Nyctalus aviator | reverse complement strand
GAGCACCAGCCGCAGGAGTCCGGGTGGGGAGTGGGGAGTGGGGAGTGGGGGGAGTGGGGTGGTTTGGTGAAGCTCAGAGCTGGGGAAATGCCAACAACTTTTTTTTTTTTTGACACATAAAAGGCGAAGAACGTACGTGATGACAGGACGGTTTTCCGTCCACAAAGGTCAGGAGTGAGGATCCGCCGTCCTCCCACACAGGGCGGGCCGTGACGACAGGGCTGAAGGAGGCAGACGCCACCATCCGGGCTCCTCCGTCCACCTGCCCCCCACACACACACACACACACGTATGCACGCACAAACATGCACGGAGATGTGTGTGCACCCGCAGGGACACGTGTGTGCACATGGACACGTATGTGCAGGGGTCCGTGTCACGTGTACCAGGACTGAACGAAGCGGCACAGGGCTGTGACTCAGAATAAGGTGTTTCACGCGCAGTCTGTGCACCGGCCACTCCCCACCCAGATGACAAAGTTGCCTCAACGATGATGTATAACGGGGTCACACGGGGGCAAAATGGCAGGGACTGGAGCGTGTTCCCCGGAGACGGGCGCCCAGTGCCCGCCCCGGGCTGGGAAGCAGTGGGAGCTCTGAGCCCCGGGCCGCAGGTGGCTGGAGTCCTCCCGTGCAGCAGAGGGCGCTGTCTGCAGGGGAGCCCACCCCGAAGGGCCTGGCTGCCCCGTTTCCCAGGAAGGCCAGGCTCCCTCCCCCGTGGGCACTGTCTTTCTCATCTTCCGTGGGACACCCGGAGCTCAGAGAGGTGGATCCCTGTCTCAGGTCACAGCGAGCAGCCACGTCCCCCCTGGCCCAGCGCCTCCTGCCTGGGGACTGGGCGAGGGGGGCAGGAAGGGCGGGTCTGGGCGCTCCGTGGGCGCTCCGTGGGGGCTGACCTTGGGCCAGCCTGTCGCCCATGACCCCCACGGCCAGTGCTCTCCGGTTCAAACCACGTCCCTCGTCCCTCCTCCCAGCCCCTGCCTGGAATTCTCACTTTCCAACGATGCCATCCCCGTGGCTGAGCCGCAACCACAGGTCACCGTGACAACAGGGATGCTGGCCCTCGAGGCCCACGGGGCAGCTGGCCTCCGGGGTCCGGTCCCTGGCCTCCGGGGTCCGGTCCCTGGCCTCCGGGGTCTGGTCCCTGGCCTCTGAGGTCCAGTCCCTGGCCTCCGGGGTCCGGTCCCTGGCCTCTGAGGTCCGGTCCCTGGCCTCCGGGGTCCGGTCCCTGGCCTCCGGGGTCCGGTCCCTGGCCTCCGGGGTCCGGTCCCTGGCCTCCGGGGTCCCGGGCTCTGGCCTCCGGGGTCCCGGGCTCTGGCCTCCGGGGTCTGGTCCCTGGCCTCTGAGGTCCGGTCCCTGGCCTCCGGGGTCCAGTCCCTGGCCTCTGAGGTCCAGTCCCTGGCCTCCGGGGTCCTGGGCTCTGGCCTCCGGGGTCCGGTCCCTGGCCTCCGGGGTCCGGTCCCTGGCCTCCGGGGTCCCGGCCCTGGCCTCCGGAGTGAAACGAGGCTAGGCTCGCCAGAGAAGATGCACTTTGTCTGTAATGAATAGAACGTATCCCCCCTTTCCCTTTATTCCAGAAGAAAATAAGTTATTGATTTCAGCCACCAAGATAACTATTTGCATACAGAGTTGATTATGTACTGTAACTGGTCCAGATGGAATTAATTTGCTGGAAATACCTCAGATAATTTCCTTAAGCAGGGAGAGATTTCCTATCCAGGCAGATCTCTCCCCCGTGAGCCAAGCCCCGACCTCACCCCGGCGGGCGTGGGGGACGCGCCCGGCCCCAGGTCTGCATGCTCGGGGATGTCGGTCCTGACCCCGGAGAGTGGGGTGCTCTGGGCCCTTGGGGGAAGACACGGGGGAGGGGGTGCTCTTACTCAGCAGACACCCCATTCCTTCACAGGCAGTTTTCCAGGGGGGCCTCCTCGTTCCCAGGGGTGTCTCTCTCTCCTGCAGAGCGAGGGGCACGGTGCAGGTCCTCCCGGGCCTTCGGGCTGGGGGCTCCGGGGTCCCTGTCCCCGGCCGAGGGGACCCGGGCTCAGGGCAGCGGTAACCTCCCAGCTCCCAGCACACCGGGCGGCAGACAGGACGCGATGCTGGGGTTGGAGAAAGCGGGCGCCATGCACGGGGTGCTCATGGTGTTGTTCATTGGGGGCCGAGCTGGGCAGCTCTGTGGCCGGGAGCACCATTTACTTGCTCACTGAATGGGGAGGAGCCTGTGAGAATTTGCATCACTTCCCAGGCCTCTGTACACACTGCGGGCAGCCTGGACCTCAGGAGAGAGAGAGAGAGAGAGAGAGAGAGAGGAGAAAGAGAGGGGGAAGAGGGAGAGAGGAGGGAGAGAGGACATAATAGACAGAGATCTTTTTATTAAAAAGCCGTGAACACAGCCGCAGTCATTCAACCTTAGGCGCGCTGAGCTGCTCCGCGGGCGGTCCGTTCAGAGGGGAGCGCGCTGTGAACACAAACGGCCGAGGAGACGCCATCGGCCGAACACCATGTAAAGCCGGCGGGCGGGGCGGGGCAGGGTGTGCGTCCGGGCCCCGAGCAGGTCCCAGCCGGCAGGATCCGGGGGGCTGTCACTGCTCCAGGGTGACGCCGGGTCAGGGGCCTCACTGGTCGGTGTGTGCCGGGAGGAGGCGGTGCCCACGTGGTTCGCACCCTGATCTCACCGCCGGCATCGGCCCGGAGGGTCCTCCCAGCGCAGTGGCTCCTGTCCCTGGGCTGCCCTGCCTCCGTGTTTCCTAGGAGGTTTTCACCTTTTGAAACCCCCCACCCCATCCCCACCTCCACCCCCCCTACACCCAGTTCCTGGGATTGGAGCTCCACGTGTGCCTCCTCCTTCTTCCTCCTCTTCTTCCTCTTCTTCCTCTTCCTCTTCCTCTTCTTCCTCTTCCTCCCTCACATTTTAAAAACTGCTGATTCTTTGGGTCATGGACTCCATGTGTGTCTCCTCCTCCTCCTCCTCCTCCTCCTCCTTCTTCCCTCACCTGAGGATAGTTTCCTCTGATTCTTAGGGAGAATGGAAGAGAGAGGGAGAGACAGAGAGAAACGTTCTTGTGAGAGAAACACAGCAACTGGTTGCCTCCTGAACGTGCCGGACCAGGGCCCGGGCGGGGAGGAGCCTGCCACCGAGATACGTGGCCTTGACCGGAATCGAGCCGGGAACCCTTCGGTCCGCAGGCCGACACTATCCACTGAGCCACACCAGCCCGGGCTCCACACGCGTCTCCTGGGATGGGCGGGTTTGTTTTGCTGGGATTGACCATGACGGAGCGTCGTCCCCCATAACCCGGGCCCACATCCCCCGCTGCGGCCGCTGAGCACCTCCTGTTCCTGCTCCTCCTGCCAGGCCCGTGCCCCGCTGGCTGTCAGCGCCACCCCTGCAGCAGGGGGACAGGGGTGCGGGCTGCAGGGCCCCTCAGGGGCGCCCCCTCCAGAGCGGGGAGCCCAGGCCGTCCCCCCTCCCCCCCGCCACCGCCCTCCGCAGACAGAGGCGCCCCGGGCCCACGGGAATGATCGTAGCAACGGGTCCCTATTCCGGTCACAACCACCGGAACCGGGGACGCCGACACCCTGAGTTACGGCCTTGCCTCTGGGGAAAGGAACCAGCGGGGTGCTGGGGAAGCTGCCCCCAAACACGCACGGATGACAAAGCCACGGGCCCTCCGAGCGGAGGGGGGCGGGCAGCCGTGGGGTGGGGAGGGCCGGTCTGGCGGCACCTGAGGGTGTCCGCGGGCGGCTGCGGGCGGGAGTCACCGGGCCTGGGCGTGGGACGGCTCCGGGCGCCCCGTCCCCCGTCCGCCCCGAGGCCCGCCCCCGCTGCGCACGGGCCTCGTTCTCGTGTGGAACAGATGGGGCGGCATCGTCATTAACGGGAGCTGGCAACCCTAAAACTGAAATATAGATTCCGAAAGGGACCTAATGAATTAAATCAACGTTACTGCCGCGGAAGCCAGCGGAGTTATCGGTGATTTGTAAAGTTACCCCGCGTTCTAACCCCCGTATATCCTCGGCCGGCCCCGTTAGCATCCTGGGCCCTCCTCTCCGTCGTGGTTAATGCCTGCCGGTGCCAGCACACCGCCTTAATTCATCTCTCCCTCTCCGCCCCTCGCCGACTCCGGGGGGATGGCCGGCCGGCCGCCCGCTCCCGCCGGCTCTCCGGGCTCCGGCCGCGCCCACGCCCAGCCCTTCGCCTGACCTTGGGGGCTCTGTTTCGGCCAGAACACGCGGCTCACGGTTTTGGGGTTTTTTTTCTTTTCTTTTCTTTTAATTTCTTTCTTAGCGAGGAGAATCTGATTTTTAAAACAATCCCAAATGCCGGGGCTGTTTTAAGTAATAAATGGGAGGAAAAGCATTTCCAGCTGTCCAATTGCTACAGACGTTTCATGATCATATCAAACCAATTACCGCAGCCGGGCCCAGAACACCCTGCCTTCCGGCCGGGGGGACCCCGAGGGAGAACAAAGGCAGGCCCCGGGCAGCGGGGGGCGGGGAGGAGGCCGGGGGCCTGGCGATCAGCCCGGGGCCGGCCAGATCTCCGGGCGAGGAGAGGGGCTGGGCTGCCCCCCAGCTGTCCAGAGGGACCTAACACCGTGCCGGGCAGGGATCAGGATGGACGAGGTCTCAGGGCTGGGCTTCCTCTGATGGGCAGAGGTGGACACACGCTGACCGGGGACAACAAGGGCCTCAGGCAGCGGCAAGGACCAGGGATGGGTGGGGAAGAGCTCGGACTGACAGGTCAGGGACGCCCCATGGAGGAGGGAGGTCTGAGCAAGGAACAGGGTGTAAAGAGGGGGCTGGGGGGAGCCTTCCTGGCGGAGAAAGCGGCACGTGCAAAGGCCTGGGGTGACGGAGTTTGCAGAGCAGCAGGCAGGCCGGTGTGCCCGCAGCTCGGGGATGGGAGAGGCTGGAGACCAGGTCAGGAGGATGCCCCGGCCACAGGATAGAGGAAGGGACAGCTGGCAGGTGTCCCTTTGCTCCAGGATTCACCGTGTCCAGGAGGGAACGGGGCGGCCACCTCCTGCCCCATGCGGGGGTCTCCACCGAGCGAGGGTGTCCTGGAGACCCAGCGAGCCGGGCCCTGGGGACAGCCATCCTCACCGGTCACCAGCCTCTCCCCCGCTCACAGGTACCAGGAACCAGGCCAACGTCCTCCTGGAATAGTCTGGAATCTCGCCTGGGCATTCCCACAGGCAGGCTCCCGGTCCCTGAACGCCACACCAGCCGCCGGCCTGCCCGGCCCAGCCCTTCCAACCTCCCCTCCCCACCCCCCCTTCCCAACACCCCCATCCCCCCCCCCCCCCCCGGCAGACCGGCCTCTCCCTCCCTGCAGGCCGGCCTCCCCCTCCCTGCGGGCCGGCCTCCCCCTCCCCCCTCCCTGCGGGCCGGCCTCCCCCTCCCCCCTCCCTGCGGGCCGGCCTCTCCCTCCCTGCGGGCCAGCCTCCCCCTCCCTGCAGACCGGCCTCCCCCTCCCCCCTCCCTGCGGGCCGGCCTCCCCCTCTCTGCGGGCCGGCCTCCCCCTCCCCCCTCCCTGCGGGCCGGCCTCCCCCTCCCTGCGGGCCGGCCTCCCCCTCCCCCCTCCCTGCGGGCCGGCCTCCTCCCCCTCCCCCTCCCTGCGGGCCGGCCTCCCCCTCCCCCCTCCCTGCGGGCCGGCCTCCCCCTCCCCCCTCCCTGCGGGCCGGCCTCCCCCTCCCCCTCCCTGCGGGCCGGCCTCCCCCTCCCTGCGGGCCGGCCTCCCCCTCCCCCCCTCCCTGCGGGCCGGCCTCCCCCTCCCTGCGGGCCGGCCTCCCCCTCCCCCCTCCCTGCGGGCCGGCCTCCCCCTCCCCCCTCCCTGCGGGCCGGCCTCCCCCTCCCTGCGGGCCGGCCTCCCCCTCCCCCCTCTGCGGGCCGGCCTCCCCCTCCCCCTCCCTGCGGGCCGGCCTCCCCCTCCCCCCTCCCTGCGGGCCGGCCTCCCCCTCTCTGCGGGCCGGCCTCCCCCTCCCCCCTCCCTGCGGGCCGGCCTCCCCCTCCCCCCTCCCTGCGGGCCGGCCTCCCCCTCCCCCCTCCCTGCGGGCCGGCCTCCCCTCCCCCCTCCCTGCGGGCCGGCCTCCTCCCTCCCTGCGGGCCGGCCTCCCCCTCCCCCCTCCCTGCGGGCCGGCCTCCCCCTCCCCCCTCCCTGCGGGCCGGCCTCCCCCTCCCCCCTCCCTGCGGGCCGGCCTCCCCCTCCCCCCTCCCTGCGGGCCGGCCTCTCCCTCCCTGCGGGCCGGCCGGCCTGTGAGGCCTCCCCTGGCTCCCCCCAGCAGCAGCCTCCTCCCGCCCGCCCGGCCCCAGCCCCTGGCCCCGCTGGCCGCCGCCGTCCCCCCAGAAGGCCCGGCTCCCACAGGGCCTGCGGTGTCTGCTCGGGTCTCCGGGCAAACAGGCCCGGCTCCCAGGTCAGAGGGTCCCCTGAGGCGGTGGCCAGCAGGAGCGTTCTGTGTCCACACCCCGACCCCCGGAAGGGAGGCACCCCGAGGAGAAGGCTCCGGGCCCAGGAGAGCCCAGCGCCGGTCCCGGGGGCGCGTCTGGTGAGGGGGGCGTGCCGGCCCGGGGGACGGCGGGAAGCGGGTGCAGATGTGCCCTCCTCTGTCCCAGGAGCCCCCACACCGGCCCACAGGCACCTCGGACACCGCTGACCGGGCACCCTTCCCTCGGCTGAATTCAGTCCCCCGGGTTCAGGGGGTTCCGTGGCCGCCATAAGCTCACCCCGCACAGCCCAGCCAGCCCTGCTTCCCCGCCGGGGCCTCTGCGGACTCCGCGTCCAGCACTGAGGGAAACGCCTCTTCTCCCCGCTGGGAGGTACTTTTTGACAGGGCGATAAAAGGCATGGAGAGCCGAAACCGGTGTGGCTCAGTGGACAGAGTGTCCGACTGCGGACTGAAAGGTCCCAGGTTCGATTCCGGTCAAGGGCATGTACCTGAGTTGCAGGCACATCCCTGGTAGGGGGTGTGCAGGAGGCAGCTGGTCGATGTATCTCTCTTATGGATGTTTCTAGCTCTCTGTCCCTCTCCCTTCCTCTCTGTGAAAAAACAATAAAATATATTTTTTTAAAAAAAAAAAGCATGGAGTCCATCATGTTTTCCCTTTTCGCCTTGGCTGCCAGGAAGCTCAGAGGTAGCATTTTTACTGAATCCTCCATCCAGGGCTCCCTCTCTCAACGTTAACGTTCGCCGCTGGCCCCGGTGTGGATCCCTGTCTATCCACAAGGCGCTGACAGTGAGAAGACTCCATTCTAGACCAATCCACCAAGCAAGGCCCGCCCGAGGGCCCCTTCCCTCGGCCCGGCCGCCCACCTCGGCCACCGTGTCACCCCCGAGAGCCCGGGCCTCGTCCTCCATTGGGCGTGCGCGTCCCGCCGTGAGCCGAGCCTGGCTCCCGGCAGCAGAGGCCCGAGCCTCTGCCTCCGATGCCACGCCCGGCGCCTCCAGGGGGCAGGCAATCCTGTTCGGGCCGAGGCCCCTCCCTCTGGAGCACGCTCCCCGGGTGACGGACGGCCCTGCCTCACGTCCAGAAAATAAGGCGCCTTCCCCTCGCTAACTGAGCCGCGGGCGCGGCGATAGATCCCGGAATGTGTCTCGCGTGGGCTCTGCATCCCCTTCCGCAGACAAACCCAGAAACATGGTCCACATTTGCCGCAAAATTATCATAGAAATGCCATCTCAAATCTTATTTTCTTCCCTTTTTTCCCCCAACATGCGTGTCACAAATAACGTGTATTAAAATTACGTCCCACAGCGGAGAGGCAGGGAGCGCGCGCACACACACACACACACACGCACACACGCACACACGCACACGCACACGGTGATTTACGTCGGCGTTTGCACACCACGGCCGGAGCGCTGCGGAAACGGGCATCAGGGAAATACGGGTTCAAAACCACTCAAACACAAGTGACGTCCGTAAGTCTGATATGAAAACGCCCGTTCGCCGTATTAATTAGCGGATGGGAGTGTTGTTCCTGGAGTCTCTTCTGGCTAACAGGCTGGGGGCTGGGGGAGGTGGTTTGTGGTTATATATAAATATATAAATATATATATTACTGAGTTTTCACTGAGAGGAAGGGAGGAGGAGAGAGAGTTAGAGACATCAATGCGAGAGGAACATGGACCGGCTGCCTCCTGCACACCCCCACCTGAGAATGTGCCCGCAGCCAAGGCCCATGCATGCCCCCGTTTGGACAAGGCACGTGCCCCACAGACACCGGGCCGCTGGGCACCGGAGCCCGCGCCTGGGCTGACACTTCACGGAGGCGGCACACCGGCCGCAGCGGCGAGCAGGAGGCTCCGGGCGCCTGTGTCTGCCGGCCAGGCCTGACCGGGCCGCACTCCGGCCACCGCCCTCCCCTCCCTGCCCCTCCGAGGGTCCCGCGGCCGAATTACTGTTCCTGCACAGCACATGTGCGCGTGTGTGTGTGTGCGTGTGCGCACATATGTTTCTCTGTGTGTGCCTGGGTGTTTCTGAGGGTGAGTCATATGTATCTCTGGGTCTATGTGTGCATGTTTCTCTCTCTCTGTACATCTGTGTGCATGTGTGTGTGTCTGGCTGTGTGTGTATGTGTGTCTGTGTGTTTCTGTGTCTGTGTGTGTGCCTGTGTGTGTGCATGTATGTGTGTGTGTTTCTGTGTCTGTGTGTGTGCCTGTATATGTGTGTGTATGTGTCTGCGTGTTTCTGTGTCTGTGTGTGTGCTTGTGTGTGTGTGTGTCTGTGTGTTTCTGTGTGTGTGTGCCTGTATGTGTGTGTGTATGTATCTGTGTGTTTCTGTGTGTGTGCCTGAGGGTGGGTAAGCTGTCAGGCCTCCCAATCTCACCTCCAGGATCAGTGCCTCCTTCACTCTCACTCGTCAGAGATCGCCTGAGCCCGGCCGGCGTGGCCCCGTGGATGAGTGTCCACTGTGAACCGGGAGGTCACCTGATTCCCGGTCAGGGCACAGGCCCGGGTTGGGGGCTCCATCCCCAGTGGGGGGGGGTGCAGGAGGCAGTTAATCCACGACTCTCTCTCATCACTGATGTTTCTCTCTCTCCCTCTCCCTTCCTCTCTGACATCCATAAAAATAAATAAAAGATCGTCCCGCTCCCCCACGGCCGACACGGTGCCCCCCGTGAGCCCAAGGACGCGGTAAGAATCCTTACGTGTCTGAGCCCACCTCCCCGCCCCTGGGAGGGCTCCGTGGGTGGGCTGAGGGCCTGCCTGAAGCACGGGGTCCCCCGTCGCCCTGGGGGAGTGGGCGCTTCCCCCCCGTGCCCCCTCTCCCCATCCCCGTGCTGCTGGCACTTAGCGGGCCTCCAGGCAATGCTCCTAGAGGTCACCCGCTGGAATCAACACTCACACGCGCACACACACACACACACACACACAGACACAGAGATACATACATATACACATGCATGCTGTACACATACACGTGTGTGTACACAGAGACACGCACGTATGTGTATGCGCGTGCGTGTGTTTATACACATGCGCATACACATACATGCAAACACAGAGAGAGAGGAAGCAAAGCTGCAGGGGAGCCATTGATTGCTCCTGGGCGGGGCGTGCGGAGCCGCTCCGAGGGCCGGTGCAGAGCAGCCGGTGGGTCCTTCCGGCACCGCGTGCAGTTCCCGCCTCCTCCCGGGACGCGGGCCGCCAGGCGCGGGCACGGCCTGGCCCCGCACGGGGTGGGGGCCCCGCACGGGGTGGGGGCGGCACGGGGTGGGGGCGGCACGGGGTGGGGGGCGGCACGGGGTGGGGGCGGTACGGGGTGGGGCCGGTACGGGGTGGGGGCGGTACGGGGTGGGGGCGGTACGGGGTGGGGGCGGTACGGGGTGGGGGGCGGCACGGGGTGGGGGCCGGTACGGGGTGGGGGCCGGTACGGGGTGGGGCCGGTACGGGGTGGGGGCAGAGGCGGGAAGCGGTCCGGGTGGCCTGGGAGGACGCGGTAAGCATCCCTGCGTGTCTGTCTCATGAAACACGGGGTTCCGGCTGCGGCTGCCGATGGGGAGCCTGCTCCCCTCCCCCTGACCCCCGTGTGCGTGCCCAGAGCCCCCACGGGGCCCTCCTCCCTGCGCTGGGACACGGGGACCTCCCTGTGCCCGGACGAGGCAGACAGGGCGACGGGGTCACTATCACACGCGGCCCTGCTGGCGAGGGGCCGGTCAGGGCGCTGAGACCCCGGCCGTGTCTTTCAAAAGGTGCCGCCTCGGCCCGGCCGGTGGTTCAGGGGTTAGCGCGTCGGCCTGCGGGTTTGGCCCTGCAGGCTGATCCCTGGCGTGGCTGGGCGCGGGCGGGAGGCAACCGATCCATGCGTCTCTCTCACATCAGTGTCTCTCTCTCTCTCTCTCTCTCCCTTCCACTCGTTCTAGAAATCAGCGAGAAAATATCCTCAGGTGAGGAAGGAAGGAAGGAAGGAGGGAGGAAGGAAGGAGGGAAGGAAGGAGGGAGGGAAGGAAGGAGGGAAGGAGGGAGGGAAGGAGGGAGGGAAGGAGGGAAGGAAGAAGGGAAGGAGGGAAGGAAGGAAGGAGGGAGGAAAGATGGGAAGGAGGAAGGGAAGGAGGGAAAGAAGGAGGGAGAGAAGGAGGGAGGGAAGGAGGGAGGGAAGGAGGGAAGGAAGAAGGGAAGCAGGGAAGGAAGGAGGGAGGGAAGGGGGGAAGGAAGGAGGGAAGGAGGGAAGGAAGGAGGGAGGGAAGGAGGGAGGGAAGGAGGGAGGGAAGGAGGGAAGGAAGGAGGGAGGGAAGGAGGGAAGGAAGGAGGGAAGGAGGGAAGGAAGGAGGGAGGGAAGGAGGGAAGGAAGGAGGGAGGGAAGGAGGGAAGGAAGGAGGGAGGGAAGGAGGGAAGGAAGGAGGGAGGGAAGGAGGGAGGGAAGGAGGGAGGGAAGGAGGGAAGGAAGGAATCGCTGAGCTGGTGGGCGGAGGGAGGGAGCGGCTGGCGGCGGTGGGGACAGACAGCAGGGCGGACAGAGGGCCCTGTGACCATGGAGGGAAGGCCCCTCGGGGGGGGGGGGGGGGCCAGACGGGGCCTCGGGGGCACGCGGGAGCCACGGACAGACTCACCCCCGAGCAGAGGCCCGTCTGCCCCAGTCGATGCCTCTGGCGCCCACGCTGTTCCGATCGCGCCCTGATGATGGCGCTCCGGGGACCGCCACCGGCTGGGGCTCAGCACGTCTCTCCCCAAACCGGACGGCCTCCTGCGGCCGGGGCTCCCGTCCCCGGGAGGGGGCACCCAGCGGCCACCTGCCGAGGACACGTCCCTGGTGTCCAGAGTGGGGCCGGGGACCACCCGTCTGGAAGGCCCGGTGTTCCCTCGCGGCCTCCCGATGGACACGGAGCAATGGAGAGCGAGCCCGCAGGGAGCCAGCAGGCAGCCCCGCAGCACCCACCAGCTAACCACGGGGCCGCAGGCCGCACGCCGCCCGGCCCCACGCACACGCGTCTCACCGCCGTGGGCCTGGACCTCACAGCGCACAGGATGGACAGAGAACATCCCGCTCCCTCTGCGGAGCCCCCAGGCGCCGAGGCCTGGACGCGGTCTGGACGGTCACCCCGTCCCTCGGACGCTGACCGGGAATCCAGACGTGGCCGTGGCCCGGCCGGCGTGGCCCCGGGGCTGAGCGCGGACCCAGGAACCGGGAGGTCGGGGCTCCATCCCCACTCAGGGCGCCGGCCCGGGCTGCGGGCTGGATCCCCGGTGAGGGTCCCGGGTTCGATTCAGGTCAAGGGCATGGACCCTGGTCGGGGCAGGTGCAGGAGGCAGCCCATCCGTGTGTCTCCCTCACATCGATGCTGCGGCCTCTCTCCCCCACCACCACTCCCTTCCACTCTCTCTGAAACAGTCGATGGGGAAATGTCCCCGGGTGAGGATTATTAACGAAAAAATTTTAAAAGGGGAGATCTCACCTTGCCCGGATGTATTTCCATCTTCTGACACGGACCGGCCGTGGGCGGCGGGCGGCTCTCACCGCGGCGCCCCCCCTCCCGGCCCGCCCGGCGCAGGCCCGTGGCGCCCCGCACGCTGCCCGCGGCCTTTCTCCCCAGATGGCCGCGATGCTAATGTGTGACAATCTCCACGATGAACCCGGCCTGCTTTACGGAGCCAACATTTGTTCCCCGGCTTTTTTCCCCGAGACGCGGGATTCTGACACAGATGGTCCAGATTACTCAGAAAAAACAGCAATGTTCATTTAGGAGCTTAAATATGTGGTTTCGCTCAGGCCGGCGAGTAGTTCGCATTTGCAATTCAGTAAATTTACTAACAGCCCCGCTATAATTAAGGTCTGTTATAAAAAATAAAAAAATAGAAACCCTTTCTCCAGCCCTGCACACCCACAGGGCTCCGTGGAGCCGGGGGGGTGGGGGGGGGTATTGTTATTTATTCTGGCTGCGCCGTGTCCCCATTTCCCGGGGACAGGCAGCCGTCCCCGTCCCCCAGGCTGCTCGTCGCTGTCGAGGGCAGAGGGCTGGCCGCCGGGGTCCCCCGTCCGAGCCACGGTCCCTCCGAGCCCCCGCGTCAGCTGTGCCGGCCGCAGCGCTGCCGGAAGCCCCTGCGAAGGAGGTGAGGAGCCCCCGCCCGCCCCGCGCAGGGCCCGCCCCACACAAGCCCCGTGGCGGCTGCGGGTCCGTCCTTGTTCCGGGCCGGCCGGCCTCCCGCCTCTCAGCCCCGCGCGGACCCGGCCCAGCACCGGGGGCGGCTCGAAGACAGGCCGATCCGAGAGGCGGCCGGGGGGCGGCCTCCCTCCAGGGGAGCAGGCTGAGGCCGGAGAGGTCACCTCCAGGGCCAGGCCTCCCTCCGCTGTCCGCAGGCGCACCGGAGCGTGCTGACCGGGGGGCCGGCCGCTCCGTCCGCCAAGGTGACCGCACTCGAACCTCCTTTAAAAATACTGTCCGGGCACTGTCCGGCCGGCGGGGCTCAGGGGCCAGAGTGTCGGCCTGTGGACTGAAGGGTCCCAGGTTCGAACCCGGTCAGGGGCATGTGCCTTGGTTGCAGGTGCATCCCCAGTAGGGGGTGTGCAGGAGGCAGCTGATCCGTGTTTCTAACTCTCTCTCTCCCTTCTTCTCTGTGAGAAATCAATTTAAAAATATATTAAATATAAATAATAAATAAAAATATGGGGACTGCCCAGCTGGCAGGGCTCAGGGGCTGAGCGTCCACCTCGGAACCAGGAGGTCACGGTTTGACTCCCGGTCGGGGCACAGGCCCAGGTGCGGGCTCCATCCTGGTGGGGGGCGTGCCGGAGGCAGCGATCCATGATTCTCTCTCATCATTGATGGTTTTCTCTCCCTCTCTCCCTCTCTCTCTCTCTCTCTCTCTCTCTCTCTCTCTCTCGCTGAAGTCAATAAAAATACATAAAGGAAGAATCCATCACAGTCCTTTGCTAATCCCTGCAGTAAGCACATGCACACACACACACTCACACACACACTCACACACTCACACACACACACTCACACACACACACGCTCACACACACACACGCGCACACACTCATACACACACACTCACACACACACACACACACACTCACACACACTCACACACACACACTCACACACACACACACTCACACACACTCACACACACTCACACACACACACATACACTCACACTCACACACACGCACACACACACACACTCACACACACACTCACACACACACACACACTCACACACACTCACACACACTCACACACACACACATACACTCACACTCACACACACACACATACACTCACACTCACACACACACTCACACACTCACACACACACGCTCACACACACACACACGCACACACTCATACACACACACTCACACACACACACACACACTCACACACACTCACACACACACTCACACACACACATACACTCACACTCACACACACACACACACACTCACACACACTCACACACACACACACACTCACACACACTCACACACACTCACACACACACACACACTCACACACACACTCACACACTCACACACACACACTCACACACACACACGCTCACACACACACACACACACTCACACACACTCACACACACACACTCACACACACACACACACACACACACTCACACACACTCACACACACACACATACACTCACACTCACACACACGCACACACACGCGCACACCCCCGCCCCCTTGAGCGCCAGGGGGCTCTGTAAGCGCCACCACAGGGGCCATCTGCGCGTTTCCGTGTTGTTTCCGTGAAAACCCATCACCCCCCCAAGGAAGCCGGACGCCCGCCATTCCGCCTTCGGGAGCGAGGGCTCCCCAGTCCCTGACAGCCGGCTCCCGGGGTGACCGGGGCGGGGCGCAGGCTGGGCTGCCCGCCCCCGGGAGCCGGGACGCCTCTCGCCGAACGCTCCTCGTCCCCGCGCCCCGAGGCGCCTCCTGCCACGCACAGCGGCACCGGCGGGCGCTCCCCGCGCGGGATCGATAGCGCGCGCCGGGGAGAAGTGTCGGTTTTCGGCACAAATATTGATACGCTCCCAGCTCGGCGAAAACTGCCGGTTGGACTTTGTGCGCGCTCTGTGTACTGTATCATTCAGCAAATAAGTGAGCTAAATATTGTTTGTTACAAAACAGATGTCAAATAAAATTATGCCATATGTGCCATTAAACACTTTCCTTATTTTTTTTCTCCCCAGCAAAACCCAAGATGGGCCTCCGAAGGGAGCCTGCATTCCCAAGGACGGGAGGTGGGAGGCGGCGGCTCTGAAATATTTTTAAACCGCAGGCGCGCGGCTGGCCGTGTGAGCGACGCTGAGTGCGTCCCGGATCTGAGACCACGGAGACGGGCGGAGAGGGGGACACAGACACCCACAGGGCAGCCCGGGCGCGCGGGACCCAGGGCTCCCGGGGGGAGGACGGCGGAGGAAACCCCGTGCCAGAAAGAAAGAAAGAAAATGTCTTAATTTTAAACAGCCCAGCAGGCATGGCTCCGCAGTTGAGCGTCCACCTGTGAACCAGGAGGTCAGGGTTCGATTCCCGGTCAGGGCGCAGGCCCGGGTTGTAGGCTCGATCCTCAGTGTGAGGCGTGCAGGAGGCAGCCGGTCCATGGTTCTCTCTCATCATGGATGTCTCTCTCTCTCTCTCTCTCTCTCTCTCTTTCTCTCTCTCTCCTCTCTCTCCTTCCTCTCTGAAATCAGTAAAAATATATTTTTTTTTTTTTCAACGAGATGCCTGCCACGGGCCACACAAAGCCAGCAGGGCGGCCGGAGCCTGCACGCGGGGCCTGTGACCGGTGCCTTCAGCCAGGATCTCTACAACCCCCTCTGCCTCCCGGGACCCGCCCCCAGGGCTCGGAGCCCAGCGCCCGGCCCGTGAGAAAGGAGAGGACCGGGGAGCGGGGGCTGCCAGAGCGGCCGGGAGCGAAGGAGAATGGCCTCTGAGACCTCCACCCGTCCATCGGACCCGGACATAACCGTAGCGGCCGCAGAACGGCGTTTGGCGAGAACCGAAACCCCTCCAAGTCCCACGGGCCCCCCAGGACGCGGCCCTTTTCCACGGCGAGGGGCAGCACGCGTGTCATTTTGGGGGGAATTAGACTTGGTAATCGTACTTCCTGTTTATACAGCGCAACTTGCCGATGAGAAAAATGTGCTAAACCTATTGATTCATGACGGTAATTGTTTAATTATTTATCCTCCAGAACGGCATTAGCATTGCTGATGGCGGAGGCGCACCCAGGGGTGGGGAGTCGGGTGCGGCTTCTGTTCGGGGTGCGGGGCCGAGGAGGGGGGCCCCTGAGGTCCCCAGGACGTGCCCCGACTTCTCCATCCCGGTCCCGCAGACTCTCGGGCCCGCGCCTCGGTCCTCCCCGAATCCAGGCCTGGGCTGAGGGGCGGTTGGAGGCCCCTGGGAGGGTCCCTAACCGCTCGCCCTGCGTGGCCCAGCTGACCTCCGCGGGGTCCCCGGGAGCTGAGGGACAGCCAGGCCCACAGACACCGGGCGGGGTCGCCGGAAGTTTCTAGAATCTCCCAGAAGCCATCCCTGGCCACCCATCCGTGTCATCACCGCCCCCTGAACCCAGAGGAGGGATGAATCCCAAAGGAAGTAGCGGGGACACCAGAGCTGCACCCAGAGTGACTTCCGGTTCTCTGAGTCCGCCTGTTGGTGTCACCGGCAGGACGCTGAGTCCGAGAGCGGCCCGAGCCGCAGAGTCCCGCCGGGACCTGGAGCCTCAGCTGGCTCAGGGCTGAGCCTCGACCCAGGAACCAGGAGGTCAGGGGTTCGATTCCCGGTCCGGGCACAGGCCCGGGGGCGGGCTCCATCCCCAGCGGGGGGCGTGCAGAAGGCAGCCGGTCCATGGTTCTCTCTCATCGCTGATGTTTCCGTCTCCCTCTCCCTTCCTCTCTGAGACCGATAAAAACACGTTTGTTTTAAAGAGCAGGGAGGGGCGTGCAGACAACCGGAGTCGTCGGCGGAGGGGCTGGGCTGGCTGAGGTACTGGTGCTGAGTCCTCGCTCCCCTGTGAGGGAATCACCCCCCACGCCCTGCCTCAGCTCACAGCGGCCACACACCCTTCTCGGCCCCCGACCTTGGGGTTGACCCCCAGCCACCCGCCGGCGGCAGCCGACACCACGGACCACGGACGGAGCCTGAGCATCGTGCGGCCGGCCCTGCGGGGGGAGCTCCAGCTTCTGCCGGCCCGGAGCGGACGGACAGCCGCTCATGGCACCGGGCGCCGGGCTGCCTCTCAGCTCCCTGACCGGCCCGAGGGCCCCATGGACCCAGCGGCTCCGATGGCAGCCCTGATGGCAGCCGCGGGCAGGCACCGGCCGCTGCACGGAGCACGTGAGCCCCGCCCGGACACGGGGGGCGTGGGGGGGGCTCCACCTGGGGCGCTGGAGGGAGCTCGGGGCGCAGCGGGGTCCGGGCAGACCCTGGGCTCCCCGGCTCCCTGCCCCACCGCGGGGGCCCTGTCCCTGGTGCTGACGGAGGAGGCGCTGCTGGCACCGCCCCAGCCCGGCTGCCCGGCTCCGCTCACTCAGCCCCTCCTGGGGGACCAGAGGGTCCGGGGCCAGCTCCCTCACTCACCATCCCCCCCGGGGAGAGTCAGGCCAGGAGAGCGACACCCCATTTCCTGCCGAGGCATAGAGGCCCGAGATCGGGGGGTATCTCGCCTCGGCCCTGGGGTAGGCAGCTCTCCCCGCATCGCCCAGGCCAGGGGGGAGGCACCCACAATGTCCCGGCCTCCCACCATGGCTCAGGGGGAGGGCAAGGGAGCCCAGAGCACACACAGGGAGCCCGGAGCCACGGGGAGCCACGGGGAGCCACGGGGAGCCACGGGAGCCACGGGGAGCCACGGGGAGCCACGGGGAGCCACGGGAGCCACGGGGAGCCACGGGGAGCCACGGGAGCCACGGGAGCCACGGGGAGCCACGGGGAGCCACGGGGAGCCACGGGGAGCCACGGGGAGCCACGGGGAGCCACGGGAGCCACGGCTGGGCGCACCCTCGCCGGCAGCAGACTCCGAGGCGATGGCGACGGGCCCCGGGGGGGGGGGGCGGCCCTTGGCGCCCGGTGAACGGGATAGAGGCCGGGCAGCAGCCCGCTCGGCCCCTCCGCTCGCCGAGAAGCCATTATGCCACTGCCAACGTGGCTTCAGATATATTTTGCAAACGAGGGCTCCGACAAATATTAATGGCAGCAAATTACAGTGCTTAGCAGAATTATCACCTAGCAGAGAGGCGCTTTTAATCCGTGAAAAATATCAACAAAAGATGTAAATACGAACCCCCCGGTGGGGGTGGCGCTTGACGGAAAATATACGTCTAATCTCGCGGCGGGCGCCCCGGCACCCGGGGGGAGGTGAACGGCTCCGGGGCGCCCCCCGCGGCCGGAGCACGTGTTTGGGGGGGATTTGTGGGTATCGGGGACTTTAAATCTATGGTAAGTCCTGGGGGGAGGGCGGGGAGCCGGCCACCCACGTCCGCCCGCCCGCCCGGGAGGAAGGCGGCCTGAGGGCTGGGCAGAGCCGGGTTCCCGCCGGCGGCTCGTGGCTCCCGACCTCCTCCTGGGGACGCAGAGCGGCCGGGGTGGCCCCTGCTGGGGCCCGTCACCCCCTCTTTTTTTTAATTTGTTAAATGTTTTTATTGATGTCACAGAGGAAGGCAGAGGGAGAGAGAGAAGCATCCATGATGAGAGAGGATCATGGACCGGCTGCCTCCAGCACGCCCCCCACCGGGGACGGAGCCCACCACCCGGGCCTGTGCCCTGACCGGGAGTCGAACCCTGACCTCCTGGGTCACAGGTCGAAGCGCAGCCACAGAGCCCCGCCCGCCGGGCAAAGCCCTGTCTCGTTTGCGCTGCGTGGCCCCCAGCACCCGGGCCTCCTCGGAGTCGTCGGCTCCGGGTCCAAGGGCAGTGCCGGGGCCCGGGCAGAGGCCCCGCGGGTGGCTCGCCTTGCCGATGCCCGCTCCTTGGGCAGGCCTTCTGAGAAGCCACTGGCCAGCAGGTGCAGCTTAAAACGCAGTCACGTCATGGCAGCCCGTGCCACCCACCCACTTGGCTTCCAGGGTCTGAGGTGGGCTCCCGGCCTCCCCTGGCCATGCCCTCCCAGCCCCCGATGCCCGGGTGCCGGCCCCAGGGTGCGGGCCCCAGGGTGCGGGCTCTCAGGGTGCGGGCTCTCAGGGTGCGGGCTCTCAGGGTGCGGGCTCTCAGGGTGCGGGCTCTCAGGGTGCAGGCCCCAGGGTGCCGGCCCCAGGGTGCAGGCCTCAGGGTGCGGGCTCTCAGGGTGCAGGCTCTCAGGGTGCGGGCTCTCAGGGTGCGGGCCCCAGGGTGCAGGCCCCACGGTGCAGGCACCCTTACGGAGCCCGCGAAGGCGAGGAGCCTGGAGCTCAGCAGGAAGGTGGTGCCCTGCTCGGTGCCCCCCATCACCGCGGAGCAGACCTGGGTCCCGGGGCAGGGGCGCTGGCCCCCGGCTGCGTCTGGCTGCCATGCGGGGCTCCCCAGTCGCCCTGGCAGACCCATTGCTCCGGCAGGGGGGTCAGCACAGGGCTGCAGGGGGGTCCGCCCGGCCCTGAGGAGACGCGGGCCCTGGCTCCCCCCCACCGGGGCTCCCCCTCCCCTCCCCAGGGACAGGGCCCGGGAGCAGGGGGTACATCTGTGTGCAGGCCAGGCAAAGCCAGATTCCTGGGGTCACCCCGAGGGACCCTCGCCCTCGGGCCGGGGAGGGGGACGGGGACTGAGGGGCACTGGCTCCGGGACCGCCGGAGGGACCCCAGAGAAGACGGACAACGTGTGGACCCCGACTCCGGCCTCACAGATACAAACCCAGGGGAGGCGAACCCCGACTCCACGGTGGCCCGGCCCCGCGCCCCGAGCCGCCAGCCACGCTGGCCCGGGACTCAGAGGGCCCCCTCCCGCGTGGGGCCCGGGCCCGCGCCCGCGAAGGCATAAATTTGGGGAAACGGGCGGAGTGGCGGCTCCCCGATAGCATCGGCACATCTCGGAGGCGCACCACCTCCTGACAGGAACGGCAGGCCGCTGGACCGTGGCGGCGCCGGTGAACACGCGGCTCGGCAGGAAGGGCATCTGCTATCTGCGGCGCCGATGATGCGCTTTGTTTGCGTTCCGGTCCCGGCCGCTCGTGGGTAAAGCGACGCGCCCCCCGCGCTATCTCCACCGGCTCCAAGGCCGGACTATAACTTTATCGCCAGAATAATTAACATCCGGGCACGCCTGTATCTTTCCACTCGGCGTTATCAGCCCCGACAATAAACCACGCCGCCCGAGGCCGCCGGGCGCCCGCCCTCCGAGGCCGCCGCGGCGAGAGCCATGAATCTCCGTCCGCAGGGTCAGCGGTCCGGGGGCTTTTTTGTGGGTGTTTTTTAAAATTTGTGTGTGTGTGTGTGTGTGTGTGTGTTTTGCGGTTGGGAACCACAAATCTGCACCTCCTCTTCCCCATAAATTCTCAGGCAAGAACACCCACCGATGGGCACAGAACCTTGGCAGCTGAACGATTCTGCGCGCAGATTTAAATATT
>CM072936.1:46935343-46952843 GCA_036971965.1 Nyctalus aviator | reverse complement strand
GGGTCAGAGGGCGGTGACCCGGGGGTCAGAGGGCAGTGACCCGGGGGTCAGAGGGCAGTGACCCGGCGGTCAGAGGGCGGTGACCCGGGGGCGGCCATCGGCCCGGGTCCCGGTGAGGATGAGTCGCCGGCCCACAGGGAGCCGGGCACAGGCAGCTGGGGGGCTGGCGGGCCGAGGATGGGGAGCTGCCCGCCGCCATGCCCACGCCGGCCGGGAGCCAGGCCTGGGGGGGCCTCGCCGGGGCCGCCGTCCATGTGCCCCCACCCCCGTGCCAAGGCGGGCACGGCCCCCTCCACAGCCGCTCGCCCGGAACGCAGACGGGGCGGGGCTCGCGGCCAGTGGCCCCCGGACCCCGAGCTCCAGGCCCACCCATGGCCGTGACACCAGCGGGCGAGGCGGCAGCTCCCACAGGGGGCGGGCGGCTCCCGGGGCGGCCGCTCGTAATCACGGCTGACGGCAGCTCCCAGAGAGGCAGCCGAGGACCCCTCCCGGCCACGGGGCTGCTCCCATAGAACAGAGGCTCCCCGGGGCGGGCAGGAGCCACAGCAGGGCCCCCCGGCCCCCGGTCCCCGGCCCCCGGCCCCCGGCCCCCCACCCGGCCTCCGGCCCCCGGCCCCCCGCCCCCCGCCCCCCGGCCCCCAGCCCCGGCGAGGAGGTGCTGAGGCTCAGTCCCTAGAGGGGAGGCTGGGGAGCCGCTAAGAGGGAGCAGGCGGTGGGCACACTCCCCTTGGGAGCCCCCAGGGCCTCCCCCCATCAGCGAGGGGTCCTCCCCTCTGCCCCCCCCCCGTGCCGATGGGCAGAGCCCCCCCAGGTCACCAGGGAAGGGCACCTGGTGCCCCGGCAGCAGGCCCGGCCCCAGGACACCGGCCGGCCGCTCCCAGACTGCTCAGATCAGAGACCAGAGGGGCCCGGCCGGTGGCTTTGACCCAGGAACCGGGAGGTCAGGGTTCGATGCCCGGTCAGGGCACAGGCCCGGTGCGGCTCCATCCCCGTGGGGGCGTGCAGGAGGCGGCCGGTCCGGGATTCTACCTCATCATTGACGTTCCTCTCTCCCTCTCCCTCCCCCTCTGATGTCGATAAAAATATTTTAAAAAACGACGGAGCGGCACCCTCCCTGCAACGGCCGCCAGCCACTGACCCGCCCCGGTGCCTCCAGGGCTCGCCCGGAGCCGGCAAAGGGAGTGCCCTGCCCCCCTCCCCCCTCCCAGCCCAGGGGCTGACGAGAGAGCCGCAGGGAGAGCCGCACACCCCCACCCGCCCCCGGCCTTCCTCTCTGCGAAGACCCCTCGGGCTCCGGGCTGTCCCGCCCTCCGACCTCCCCTCCAGCGCCCGCTGAGGGCGGCTGGGGGAGATGAAGGGAACTCGCTCTCTCTCCTCCTAAGCCCCTCAAACTCCCGGTGACCCCGTTAAATCCCTTTTAGCAGGCCTCCCCACCTCCCCTCGCCCGGCCGGTTAAACTGCACAAATAAACAGGCCAGCCGCTCTCCTGCAGCCTGGAGGCCGGCTGGGTGGGGGGCAGGGGTCTTACCGATGGGGAGCAGGGTGCTGCTTTCCAAAAGGGGGGGCCAGGCCTGCCCCCCCTGCTCAGGGGCCCCCTCCCCAGGACCCCCCAGGGACACGCCCCGTGAGCCGGCCTCCTGCAGCCCGGCTGTGTGAGCGCTGGGGGCCCCGCAGGCCTGTGCTCCGGGGATGGGGGGGCTGGGTCTGGGGGGCCGGCTGTCGAGCCCAGGTGGCCAGAGGTCAAAGTGCAGGGGCTCCTCAGCTCCCTCAGAGCCACACACACACACCCAAACCCCATGTGCGCACGAGCTGCACCCACAGCCACGGGGCCACCAGCCCCTCAGGGAGGCGCCCGGGGTCTCTGGGGCAGGTGCAGGGCCCCAGCCGGAGGGACTGTGTCCCCTGCTCCCTCCAACCCTGCAGGGGCGACCCTCCCGTCCCCCCAGAGCGGCTCCCCCCGGAGGGGCCAGGAGCCAGAGGCCGGGGAACGGAGCCCCCAACGCAGCTGCATCCCTGCCTCAGCTTTCTCCCTCCTGGGTCCCCACGCTCTGCCGGCTCCTTCACCGGCTCCCCGCTCCGTGACCCTGAGGCTTCCGGGGCCTGACTGCCTGAGGCTGGGGGACCCCGGAGAGAGGAGTGTCCCGGGACACGGGGGGACTCGGGGAAACACGGGGGGAACACGGGGGAACACGAGGAAACACGGAGGGAACACGGGGGAGACACGGAGAAAACACGGGGGGGACAGGGGGGAGACACGGAGAAAACACGGGGGGAACATGGGGGAGACGGAGAAAACACGGGGGGAACACGGGGAAGACACGGGGGGACACGGGGGGAACACGGGGGAGACACGGAGAAAACACGGGGGGAACATGAGGGAAACACGGGGGGAACACGGGGGAGACATGGGGAGAACACGGGGGAACATGGGAAAGACACGGGGGAACATGGAACATGGGGGGACACGGGGAGAACACTGGAGAACATGGGGAAACACGGGGGGAACGCGGGGTAAACAGGGAAACACAGGGGAACATGGGGGGACACGGGGGGACACGGGGGGACACGGGGGAGACACGGGGGGACACAGGGGGACACGGGGGGACACGGGGGGACACGGGGCCGGCCAATGTGTGGCCTGCAGCCCCGTCACCCCTCTTCCTCCGCCCAGGCCGGCGCGGGGCCAGCGGAGGCCGCAGGGGCTGGCATGGCAGCTGCCCTCGGTTGCTAAGGAGACGGGACTGCTTTTGGTGAGGAGGAAGCCGACAGGAAGCAGAGCCGAGAGGCTCCGAGGAAGCAGAACCTTCATCTCACGGTTTAAGGGCCTTGAGCCAGCCAGACCTGAAGGCAGCCCCTTCCATGAACCTACAGTCCCCTGGGCGTGGGCCCCGGCACCGCGCCCACCCAGAGCCCGCCGGGCGCCCCTCCTGGGATGGGCACCCCATCTGTCCTCACGCTGCCCCCCATCCCCAAACCCCTCCCCAGGGACACGCCCCTGTGCGCGTGCCCCCCAAGGCCACCGTCCTCCTCAACCAGGTGCCACGCCGGGCCGGCCGGCCCCTCAGCCCCGCACAGCCCTCCTCCCCCCACGCTCACCACGGCAGCCCACACGTCCACGGGCTGTGTGCCCCCCCCGTGTCCCTGGGGAGGGGTTTGGGGTGTGGGGGGCAGCGTGAGGACAGATGGGGTGCCCATCCCAGGAGGGGCGCCCGGCGGGCTCTGGGTGGGCGCGGTGCCAGGACACACGGCTTCAGAGCTGCCGTGTGGCCCACGCATCCCCCCCACCGACCCACAGCCTGGGCCCGGCCCCCGGCTGCCTGGCCGCCACCGCACACGCCCGCGGCCGCCTGACCTTTCGGGCACATGGACGCCTGGCACGCTGGCCAAATGGCAGGCCCCTCAGGGACGCCGGGTCAATGCCAATGTCAATGCCCTCGCCCCCTCCCTCCCCCGGCCGCGGCCCCCGCCCGCCCCCCGCCCGCCCTCAGAGCTGAGCTCTGCCGGGGACGGAGCAAAGAGGAGCCGTGCGGCCGGCAGGGCTCTCGGGCAGCCCTCGCCCCTCTCCCCCCCCCCCCCCCCCCCCCGGCCCAGGGCCCCGCCGGCCCCGCACCGCCCGCCGCCGCCTCCGGGGGGCGTTTCGGAGCACGGACTTGGCGGCCGAGGCCTCCCGGGCGAACGTGAGGGCAAATAGCAAACGTCTGGCTCGTCCCCGCGACTTCTGAGCGGAGAAATGTCAGGCGGGTCTCAGCGAGCGGCTGTGCGGCCGGGGGGCGGCGTGGGGGGGGGGGACGACAGAACCCTAATGTTCACACGGCCCCCAGGCCCCGGCTCCCAGCCCCACCCCCTCCCACCCCCACCCCGTGCAGGGCCGGTGCCGTCCCAGGCCTGGCTCGTGCAGAGACCTGACGGAGAAGCCCAGTGCTCCCCCCTCTCCTCCCACAGCAGTGGGCACGGAGCAGCGAGCCTGAGGGGGGGGCCTGGGCAGGAGGGGCCTGCAGGGCGCGCGCACCTGGCACCGTGTCCCTGCACCACCCAGATGCCACTGGAGCCCCGTCCTCTGGCTGCACCCCGAGACGGAGGGAACCCGGGCCCTGCTCCCCGGAGCACGGGCTGGCGTGGGGGCCGCCGCCCACAGACACGGAACCGCCCGGAGGGCCCCAGGCGGTTCCCAGGGGGCTCGGCAGGCTGGGCGGTGAGAGGAGGCCTGGCGGGGCGGGGGGCGGTGTCAGGTGCTGATGGGGGGCTGAGGAGGAGATGGGGGGCTGGGGAGGGGAAGGGGCTCAGGCGGGGAAGGGGGTGCCTGTGTCTTCCTGGAGACCGGGAGCTGCCGGCACCCCCTCCCCGCACCGCGCTCTGCGGTTCGTCTCGGCGATGCCAGCGCGTTCTAATTTTGTCATTCAAGCCATCTGACTTCCCCCGCTCCGAACAAACAAAACCCAATTTAGCCCGAGATGTTCTGAGCCATAACAATGACGGATGGCGTGGGTTCAGGTGTGGTGGGCTCTCCGCAGCCCGGCCTCTTCCCGCCGCGGAGACAGACAGCGCTCTGGCTCTGATTCATTAGGATTTTGCATTTCGGGAGGAGGAGGAGGAGGAGGGGGAGGGGAAAATAATAAAAAGATCGCCTTTTCCGGGCTCGGGTATTAATTGGTTATTTAATTAGGAATCCTCGGAGCCTCGGGTGCGGGGAGCGGGTGTGGGAGACACCGCGCCGGCCGTGAAGGTCGGCGGAGACGGGCTGGGGGCACGGCGGTGACGCCACCGGCCGGACTTCAGGCCCGCGCCCCTCGCCGCGCCCATCGGAGAGGGTTCCGTCGCCGGAATGAATCCGCGGCGGCAGGCGCGGCTGGAAGGATTTCCGAGAGAGGGAGGGATTTGTACAACGCACCGCTCGCTGCCTAAACGGCCGTGCGGGCGGATCAATTACCGCCGGGCCGGGCAGCACGACATCCAGTGCGTCCCGGCCCGGTACCGAGCCGGCGGACGGCCCCGCCCGGGGCAGGGCTCCGGGGCCGGCGGGGCCGCCTCAGCCACGGCCGCGGGCTGGAGGCTGGGATGTCCCGGGGCCCGGTTGCTGGGGGGCTGAGGACTTGGAGCCAGCGGGCAGGGTCCCTGTTAATACAGAATTACTCCTCCCGACAGCCCGTTCATACCCCTCTCTGTGTGCCCACAGGCTGCTCCGTCCCTCCGTGGGCACCGGGCGGCGTCAGCACCTCCGGATGCCACCGGTCGCCTCCCGCAGCCCCTCGGGGGCCGGGGTCAGGAGGGACGGGCCCCTGGGCTCCGGGTGGGAGGGGTCTCGCGAGTGGGCCCGGTGCTGCCTGAAGACTCGGCGTCAGAGAGGGGCCCGGGCCCGGCCGGCCTGGCTCCGTGGTTGACATCGGTGTGCCCTGGCCGGGCGGCTCAGTGGGTAGACATCGGCCTGCGGACGGAAGGGCCCGGGTTTGGTTCCGGTCGAGGGCACGGAGCTCGGCTGCAGGCTCAAGCCCCAGTCCTGGTGCAGGAGGCAACCCACCTGGGCATCTCTCTCACATCAATGTTCCTCTCGGTCTCTCCCCCTCCCTCCGCTCCCTCTGAAATATTAACGGGGAAATGTCCTCGGGTGAGGATTAACAGCCAAGAGACAGGAAGTCTTTTTTTTTTTTACTTACAGAAGGCTGCCCTTGGACCTGGACCCCAGGAGCCCTCCCCTGCTCCCCACGGGGCCCCTGGCAGGCGGGGAGTGGGGGCTTCTCCCTGAGCCAGCCCCCCTGATCGCCCAGGGCACCCACACTCTCCCAGAGGGGCCAGGACAGAGCTCCTCACTGGCGCCCTCCTCTGGTGGCAGGTGGGAGACCAGCCAGCCCCACAGCCCAGCTCCGACTAAGGTCTCTCCCCCAGGGGTGGGGGGCCGGCTCTGAGAGCTACACGTTGAATGTTTGAACAAATAGAGCAGGTACTTTTAAAAATATGTATCTTAAATGTTTTTATTGAGTTCAGAGAGGGAGGAAGAGAGAGAGAAACATCAGTGATGAGAGAATCATGGGTCGGCTGCTTCCTGCACGGCCCCCTGGGGATCGGGCCCGCAGTCCCGGCCTGGGCCTGACCGGGAATCGAGCCTTGACCTCCTGGCTCACAGGTGATGCTCAAACCCTGGGCCAGGCCGGCCGGGCTGCCCGCGGGCTAACTTTAAACAGAAGATTTGGTTCGGGCCCCCCATGAGGTTGTCAATCACCACGTGGCCGAGGCAGGAAAAGGTCCCCCACCCCTCCCGGCACGGACGAGCAGGGACAGGGCGGCCGGCCAGGGTCCGGGAGCAGAAGCAGAGCCCGGCCTGCTGGGCTCGCACCCGGGTGTGCAGGGGGCGGGCTAGGCTGGCGTCTGCACACACACACCCCCCCCACACACACCCTCATGCAGGATCCCAGCCGCACCCGCTCCCTCCCGCCCTCCGCCCGCGTCCATGGGTGAGGCTGATACCCTGACACCGGGGGGGTGGGGGGGGCGGGAGGGGGCGCACCACGTCCACCCCACGCCCATCGGGTCTGTGGCAGCTGCCGGTGAGGTTTGCTGTGACATTTCACCGTGAACTGACCTTTCTCAGTGGGAGGGACTTAGCTTTTCCATTGGAAGTTTGCAAGATAACAAACTGACAGACACACAACCTCCTCCCCCTCGCAAACACACAAATCGTGGCCATAAACCATGTTGAATATCCCGGCCAGCAGGGCTCCGTGGCTGAGCATCGACCTAGGAGCCAGGAGGTCAGGGTTCGATTCCCGCTCAGGGCACAGGCCAGGTTGTGGGCTCCATCTCCAGTGAGGGGCGTGCAGGAGGCAGCCGATCCATGATCCTCTCTCATCGTGGGTGTTTCTCTCTCTCCCTCTCCCCTCTGAAATGAATAAGAATATTTTTTAAAAAAATACATTGTACATTTCAACAAAAGACATCACAGCCAAAGACTGTGACCAGCATGGGGCACCCTGGACGCGGCCCCACCCCTTTTCTCGGTATTTTCCACAGTTATCGGCACACAGATCTCGGGGGGCTCGGGATGGGGGCGCAGACACTGCTGGGACAGACAGCGAGGACAGGACGTGTCCCCGAGGCTCCCTCGCTCTGTCGGACCGGACTCGGACCCGGGATCTGCATCCTGGTCCCGGTGCCACACGCGCTGCCGTCCGCCAGCCGTCCCCGCGGCGGGGAAACAGGGCCCCAGCCCGGGCAGTGAAGGCGGGGGCGCGGCCGGCATGCCCATCCCAGGGGGCGGGAGGGGGCGCTCTGTGCATGGTGCGGCCGGCATGGCCATCCCAGGGGGCGGGAGGGGGCGCTCTGTGCATGGCGCGGCCGCATGGGCCTGCGCGTGGCTAATCTGTCTCCTGCATTATTTTATCCCATCTCCTCTGACTTTATGCCTTTGACATTTTTGCTACACTCAGTAAATCTGAGTGAATAGGCAATTTTGGAGAATTTTTATAGCGCTTCGGAGAAGTCATAGGCAGGCGGCATCTTTGTTCGAAATTGAACAGTCTCAATATTTCCTTTGTCTGGGCACAGAGTAATCTTTAGACCAAAAATAAAAAAAGAGAGAGAGAGAGAGAAAGGAAGAAAGAATGCTTTAACCTTAAGATGTTAACCGTGTTTCCTGAGACAGCTGGGTTATTTTGAAAAGGAAGAGAGAAAAGGGAAAACAAAAGAGCAAGCGTGTGACGGAGGAGCGGCCGGCTTTTCCACCCGTCATTTCACAGACGGGCTGGCCTCCTGTGACCGGGGACGTCCTCTCTCCCGGTCCGGGGCGCGGAAGGTGCCTTAAACAGGAGGGATTACACCGAATCGGGAGCTCAGAGTGGCTCAGTGGGCAGCGCCCGCTTCCTCTGCCGTCGCACGTAATAAGGACCTCGTCACCGGTCCTTCATTAGCTGGGACCTGGGACCCGCCCAGGCCATGATCGGCGGCGTGCGTCTGGCCGGGCACGGCATGCAGGTCCCCGACGCCGAGGAGAGGGGGTGCGACAGGCAGTGAACCCCGACTTTCCCGGCCAACCGGGGGGAGTCCTCCCGCCCCCTGCTGGGGGGAGACTCAGTGACCTGGGGGAAGGATTGGGGCCGCACGGCGGTCCCCAGCCTGGTGTTGGCCATGCCCCACCTCCGCATCTCCAAAAGCCTGATGCCCCCACCTCCACTGACAGAAAATTCTCCTTGTTCACACAGTGAGCTCCTGTTCACATGGAGGGAGCCTAAAAGGCCATGAACTTGGTCTAAACAGGCTTCCCAAGAGCATGGCATCCACGAAAGAGAAAGAAAACAACAAAAGGGCATTTCACTAAGAAATCACTAAGAAATTGTTAATAACGATATGAAGTGATGGAAAAAAATAGCAAATAGTTTCAACACATATTAGAGAACTGAAATGCACAAATATGTCACAACATATATTTATATGCTGTATAAGAGGCCCCTAAGAGAAATGCAAAAAATCCACTGTGAACAGCTCATTCTGGAATTGCCTCCCCTTAAACATCAAATTGCCCCCCGTGGGGTGTGTGCCCCACACTGGGAACCACTGGGCTAGCTAGCGGGTGCTGGCCGCGGAGCTGGGGCTTATCCTTTCGAAAAGATTATTAAACTGTTTAAGGTAAATGTAGCCCTGGCTGGTGTGGCTCAGAGCGTTGGCTTGTGGACTGAAGGGTCCCGGGTTCAATTCCCAGTGAGGGCACATGCCTGGGTTGCAGGCTCCATCCCTAGTAGGTGGTGTGCAGCCAATCAGTGATTCTCTCTCATCACTGGTGTTTCTAGCTCTCCTTCTCCCATCCTCTCCAAAATCAATAAAAACCTATTTTAAAAATAATAATAAATTAAAAGGTAAACTTCGGAGGAGCCTGCCTGATGGATCCGGGCGGCCAGTCATGCTTACGGCCTCTGTGATATCCAATCGCTCATCAATATCCAATATCCAACCGCTCGTCACCCACCCCAGCGGGGGGCGGGATGCTTCGTTCAGTATCTGAGATGTTTTCAAGAAACTGGGCCTGAGGATCCCTCGGAGGGAAGTGGGAGTTCGGGGCCCCTGCTGGCCTGCCCAGCCTCACGGGGCCACGCCCGGGGCCCACAGTCCAGAGCGGACGGAGCCAGGCTGCGGGCTGTGGCCGCGTGGGGAGAGCCAGCCCCCCGAGCAGAGCCGAGGGCCGGGCCGGGGACGCCAAGGTCCCCCGAAGGAAGCAGGGCAGCAGCCTGCTGGGCCTGGCGGCGGCCGATGAGGGCAGGGAGGGCGAGTGGGGACAGAGAGACAGCGGGTAGTGAGCGTCTGGTGGTGCCCACAGATGGGAGGCTCCTGCTGCCCCCATGTGCCACGCACGCCCCCATCTCCCCAGGAGCTTGGGGCCGAGGCCACGCCCGACGCCCTCGTCTCCGGAGAGAGACCTGGGTCTGCGACCCCCGGCCACTGCCCAACGGACAAACCTCCTCCCCACCACGTCCTCAGGGCAGACAGAGACCCCCATCGCCGCAGCACGGGGAGTTCGGGGCAGTGCAGGCCTGCCGGGGCCCCGCTGCGCAATGCTCCCACCAGCAGGCATGGCCCCTGCCCCCCAGTCCCCCCATAGCGCCGCCCTGCTGTCGGGAAGGCCATGCCCCCTTCCTGGGGACACGCAGACATGCCCGTGGCCAGCTGGCCCCATCGATTCAGACTCTGATCCTACGGGCCTGTCTCTGCACATTTCTAGTCAATCAGGAAGCTTCTCAACGAAACACCTGGCTGCTGTGGCTCAGGGGCTGAGCGTCCACCTAGGAACCGGGAGGTCAGGGTTCGATTCCCGGTCAGGGCACAGGCCCGGGTTGTGGGCCCCATCCCCAGTGGGGGGCGTGCAGGAGGCAGCCGGTCAGGGATTCTCTCTCATCATTGATGTTTCTCTCTCCCTCCCCCTTCCTCTCTGAAATCAATAATATATAATAATAATAATATATTATTGATTTCAGAGAGGGAGAAACATCAAATGATAAGACAGAACATTATATATATATATATATATATATATTTTTTTTTTTTTTTTTTTTTTTTTTTTTTTTTTTTTAATCAAAGTATGCCCTAGCCGTTTTGCTCAGTGGACAGAGTGTGGGCCTGCAGAAGGAAGGGTCCCCGGTTCGATTCCGGTCAAGAGCACACGCCCTAGTTTGTGGGCTCACCCCAGAGGGGCGTGTAAAAGGCAGCCGATCACTGATTCTCTCCGTCACTGGGGTTTCCACCGCTCCCTCCCTCCCTCCCTCCCTCTCTGAAACCACAAAAACACGTTTATTAAAAAAGGAAAGGACCCACTCCTTCCAAACGAAATGGACCCTGAGCCATCCTGCCACGTCCAGAGATGGAGCCAGGTCACCAGCAGGACAGGGATTGCGTGCTCAGAGCCCTGGTTCCTTGCAGGCGAGGGGTGGGGTGGGGTGGGGTGGGGGGCGGAGGCCCCACGCGGCCTGCCTCCCGCACAGCCGCCGGCCGCACGCCTGAGCGCCCCTGCGGGCGGTGCCTGACCCGGACCCGGGGCGGCGGGGAGCGGGCGCCCACCCAGACCCGGCCATGCGGGGCTGCGCGCGCTCAGCAACCGCGTGAATGAGGGGGGAGCCGGTTGCCTAGGAAACCCTCCGGTCCTGGTAATTATGACTGTAACGGACTGCACACCCCACCTATAGCAGAATGAATAATGATGCTCGCCCGTGACTGGCAGGCCCGCCGTCGCCGCTCGCCGCTGTCCCCTGCTGGCACCCGCGGGGAGTGACAGGGAGCCGTGGGCCTCCCAGAGAGACACCCACAGAGAAACGCACCCCCCTACTCCCACCCCCCACGCCCACCCCCACCCACGGCCCCCTCCCGCCTCCTCCTCCTCCTCCTCCTCCTCCGGGTCCGAGTCCAGTTCACGCAGATTGCCGCCCGATCAATAGAGCAAAAATGAAAAGTGCTCGGTGCCCGCGAGACGGCGGGGGTGGAGCCGGCTAATGGCCGTCGGTCATCTCAATTAAAAGCCATTTCATACGGTGACAGGAACGGGCCCAAAAGGAGGCACTTAATACAGTTAGCAGAGGCGGGCGCTGGCGTGACGGCCCCGGCCCCCCACCCCCGCCCGGCCCAGGCCCCCGGCGGGGCCGGGACGGCACGGCGCTATAAATAACACCCATCAGAGGTTGTGATCAATTAAACGGCGTAATTAACGGAGACGGTCCATTTGTCTCGGCGGAGCCGTCCGAGCCAGCGGAGCCGGATCCCGCCCGGGAAGGCGCGTTGTGCGGGAAGGAGGACGTGTGTTGGGTGTGAGGCACAGCGGGAGCCGGCGAAACTCACGCTCCGCGGGTGAATGCGGCCGGAGTGCGGCGGCTTGTGACACGGAAACACCGCGTCCAAGGACACGCAGCCGGCTCCCGCCCTGCCCCTCCCGCCGCCACTGCCAGCCACGGCAGGGACAGCTGCCTTCGCCAGCGGCTGGGCAGGCGCCGCTCCCGGTGCCCACGCCAGGCCGAGCTGCTGGGCGGGGCGTCCGCCCGGCGGACCGGGGCCGTGGTGTCCCCACCGGACGTGCGGTGCCCCGAGCGGACGGTGTTTCCCGGGAGGAGCGGGGTCTGGGCCGCAGCCCCAGACACTCAGCCCACCGCATCCGGGCTCGGTCCAATCCAGGCGTTTCGTTTTTATTTCTGTTTTTTAAATATACTGTTATTGACTTTAGAGAGAGGGAGAGGGAGAAACATCCATGATGAGATAGAACATGGATTGGCCGCCTCCTGCACGCCTCACACTGGGCTTGGAACCCACAACCTGGGCCTGTGCCCCAACCGGGAATCGAACTGTGACCTCCCTGTTCACAGGTCAACGCTCAGCCCGAGCCCCTGTGGGCCGGGCAGTCTGGGCACTTAAACTTGCCCTCCCGGGCTCGGAAGGAAAAGGGAAACACCCCGAGGATTGCTGAAGCTACAGACACCCCGAGGCGGAGGTGGGAGGAGCAGGCGGGCGCCGTCACCCTGGGTTAGGGGCGTCCCGGGGCCAACGGGAGGCTCAGCCCTCAAAGCTCGGAGCAGGGTCCAGCCCGGGCTCCAGGAAGAGCACAGGGAGGACCATGGGCAGTGCCGGGGCGCACGGCCAGGGCGCCAGGGGGCGGGGAGGGCAGGCCAGGCCCCGCTGGGGCAGACATGAGACGGTCCCCACGCTGCACAGGCGCCTGCAGGACCCGGGCTCCAGCTGGCGGGGCCTCGGCCCTGACCCCGGAGGCTGTGCACAAGGTGCGAACCCGCAGGCAGACGGACACCTGGCCAGAGGGCACGGTCTGCAGCCCGGCCGCCCCCCGCAGCGCCTGGACCTCAGAAGGAGGAGGAACCCAGCGCGGGGAGACGGCTACGGCGGAAAAGCCCCCCAGCGGACGCCGGGCGAGCCGGGGAGAGTCCCCCCCGTGCGCACCCGGCGAGCCCTGCGGACGCACTGGGCAAACCCGAAGGGAGAGACGGTCTGTGACGTCACCTGGCCAGGCCCTTGGAGCCCGTGGGGCCCGGGGAACAAGCAGCTGAGAAAGGCCCCGGGGGAAGGGGAGGGAGGACAGACACACGAGCGGGTGGCAGGGATGGGGCGCCTCGGGGGGAGGCCTCTCTCATCTTTCCACGGAGCTGTGACTCCTAGAGCCACACGTCTCCCCAAATGAACCATGAAAACCGAACCACGGTGTGGAGCAAACCCACATGACAAATGGCTCGCCGCCGCCCTGGCCCGGCTGCTCAGTGGTTAGTGTCGGCAATGGGACCACGGGGTGGGGGTTCGGTTCCTGGTCAGGGGCACGAGGGCGGCTGGGGCACTCGCAGCACATACACAATCAGACGTTTCCACACGCGGCTCTGAATCATGAAGTCCACAGCATTTTTGAGACCAAGTTTCATAAAATTTTTACTTAAAAAAAAACAAAAAGTTTTACAAAATCCCATTCTTCTGACCAAGAAACCTGCCCACAGGCCAGGGGAGCATCTGGCGAGGACAGCGCAGTCCTGGGGTCAAAGGGCACCTCGCTGCAGAACCCCTGGAAGGTTCTGGAAGGCCTTTCCCAGGCTGAGGCAGGAACAGAAGCGCTGGCTCTACCGGAACCCTGCGTCTGTTACGTGCCCCGTGGTGTGCACACCGCAGCGGGGCGGAGCTGAGCGTGCAGTTCAAACACCACCAGCCGGGACATCCTCTCTGAGGCGATCCCAGAGCTGCGGCCTCAGGAGCAGCAGCGGCGGTGCCGGTGCCGGTGCCGGTGCCGAGGACGAGCAAGCCGGCTGGGAGTCCTGGGCTCGCTCGGACCCTCGCCACCAGGACAGAAGCCGCTTCCACTGACTCGGGCCTCACTGTCTCCGAGAGCCGTTAGCCGTTAGGTCGCGGGCCGCCTAGCTCCGCTGCAGCAGCCTGGCGGCTTTGAACTTGGACACCCGCTTGGTGACCTCCGACCCCTCTGACGGGGCTTCTCTCCGCTCAGGGATGGTGGCCAGCACAGGGTGGGCCGCGGCCGGGTGCGGGGTGAGGCAGGACGGCAATTCCTTCTCTGTCACCGTTCCAGAAAAAGCCTACAAGACAAGCGTCGAGTGTGGTAACAGAACTGAAGGAGGATGCCAACAGCCCTTTCCCTGTGTGTTAGTGGCACAGTTCTTTTCATTCAAAGCACATTCACGAGCTTTCTGGATTAAAAAATATAACATCAGAATACAAACTGCTCAGAGAAATCAAGTGCCATTAAAACATCTTGATCACGGCGGAGGCCTCGCTGAGGCGCCTGGCCGGGCCTGGCCGGCATCTCGGTCTCAGCAGTGGCGGCTGTGGGCGTCCGCTCATGCCTGTGGGCATCTCCTCAACGTCACGTACGAGTGGAATTTAGCCACCCCGCGGCCCGGCCAGCGAGCCTGGAAGTCTCTATGACCTAGGAGGTCTCTCAGCATTGATGTTTCTCTCCGCCCCCCCTTCCTCTCTAAAATCAATAAAAATGTGGGGTTTTAGTGACAACACTCTCACTGGTGGGACAGTGAGGCCGACGCGAAGGCCCCGGCGTCTGCGGGCCGCCTGGCGCGGGCGCCCCTGGAGCCACAGGACTGAGCACACGCGTGACGCACCGGCCTCGTCACCGCCAGCTCCGTCCACAGAGATCGGTAGACCAGGCGTGACGACCTTCTAAACGATCCCGCACGTGGAACCTCCCTGGCGGGAACCATGGGCACACAGACGGACCACACTGCCATGCACACACAGTGCTGACCGTGTAAGCCAGGGAACAAGCTGGCTAAGATGGTGCGTCACCCACATACAGTGTGTAAAACACCGTTCACCAAACAAGGACCCCGGGGACTGACTGGGTCCTCTGACTTCTGAGAGGACGTGAACGTACGAAGTAAAGCCACAAGGTAAGCAATGCCGCTGCCCTTCCATTCATGAACATATAGACACAAGAATGTAAAGGCAGAGACGCACGACGTTCGGACCAGCCTGGAGCCAGCGCCGGGCACTTCTCACACAGGAGGAGCCTCTTACAGAAACACCCACGCCCACAAGAGCCACAAGGGGCGGGGCAGGAGCGGGGACCACAGAGGCCGCGGCACCACCGCCCCCGAGCCGGCCAAGGGCACGGCGACACGCGTGAGACGCACACACACCTGGAGCGTCCCGAATGCGGGCGAGGGCGGCGGCGGCTGCGGCTGCGGCTGCGGCTCCGGCTCCGGCTCCTCCTCCGGGATGCTCTCGCCGGCGTCGCTGCCCGCGGCCTCCTCGCCGCTCAGGCTCCGCAGCAGCCCGCGGCGCTCCTCGCCGTCGGCGGCGCTGCCCTCGCTGGTGTCGCTGCACACGCTGTTCTCCCGGCTGCGCGACTTCAGGATGGACTTGCGAGGGACGTACGCCCCGTCCACCAGGTCCACGAAGACCCTGCGCCGAGCACAGGCTCAGCCACGGACGTCAGCCTGCCGTGGTGACTCAAACGTGTGTCTAACATTTCACAACCCAAATGACTGAGTAGCCTCCAGAGACAAAGTTCATGTGCTTCTGAGAACTGTGACCCGGGGCTCCTACAGCAGCACTTTATTTACAACACGTGCTGGGTGACAATAGCTGGATTCCCCCCGTTAGTAACTGAGACCCCCTCAGGAGGGGCCAGCGGTTTTTGCCATTTCCACAAACGTGGGTCGTGCAGACCGTCAGGCAGTGCCAGCAACCAGGCCGGCCAAGGCTGCAGGGACCGTCCCTTCAGCCACCCAACACCTCACCCAGCCCCAGACACACCTCCATTCTGAAGGCCACATAGGACGCGGTCTGACTGATCAATGGGAATGTTTGATGGCGATGACCAAGAGGGCAGGGGAGGGGAAGTGAGCAGCACGCCGGGCTCTGGACTGAGCGCGGTGGCCGGCAGCCGCCAGGGGACGCCCGGACCCAGGGCCGCCCGCCGAGGCGGTGCCCGCAGGACGGCCCAGGGCCCAGCCCACCTGTAGACATCGGCCGGGCTCCGGATGGCGGGCGGCTCCGGGGCGGGGTGGCTGCCACCGCCGTTCTTCCGCTTCCGTCTGGCCTCCTCCCTCTTCTCACTGAACTTCAAGGTGGTGTTCTTCCCAGTGTTTATTCGCACCTGAAACGTGCACAGCACAACATGACAGCGTCCTGAGAACTAAGTCACAGCCAAATGAAAGCCAGCGCGCGCCGCACTGGAGGCAGCAGCAGCGGGCCACCTATGCTTCCTGCACGGGAGTGAGGTGCAGCATGACCCCCTCCCCCCCCCGCCACTGCCCGCACGGGCCTCCCAGCACCCAGCTCCACCTCACCAGCGACCACTCCAGCCCCCGTGCCTCGGCCCCACACCAAAAGCAAAGGGCAGACCCTTGAGCAGCACGGTCTGAGCCGGCGATCACTCTCCGAGGTACTTCTGATAAATACGCTGAAAACCAGGACCACCGCTGAGGGTGTCTGTCCTTCCGTGCCTGCCGGGCGCCCCACACCCCCCTGGACAACGCCCCCACACCCCCTGGACAACGCCCCCACACCCTGCAAATGTCACTCCCTCTGCCTGTACTCCGCTGACAGTACGAGAGACGGAAAGCCCAAAAAACCACAAAGCGAACTTTTTTCCTGACTAATCAGTCCTTTTCCCACGGAATTCAGTAAGTGCTCCCTTTAGTCTGAAGTATTAGAGCATTAAACAGCAGATAATTATTTCACTTCACATTACAGCAGGGATAACTTCAGGGACCTGAGAAATATCAAATATGTTTTAAACATGTTTCATTAAATAATCATCACAGGCACTTGGGACAGAACCGCAGGCCCTGCGGGGACACGCGTCAGGAGGAGTGCGAACCGAGACCAGACGTGGTCTCCGAGCCCGTGTCCTTGAGAGACGATTAGAAAGAGGAGCCTCAGGGGCTCCTGGCACAGGGGACAGAGCGCGGGAGGGAGGGCGGCTCACGGTGGCCTGTCCTTCCTCACCCTGAGCCCGCCCCCAGGAGCCTGACTTCCCGGGGGCAGGACGGAGGGTCAGGCGTCTTTGGATGCTGAGAGAAGCTCGAACCCCAGCTCTAACTGCCAAGACTCTGAAGTCATGAGTGCGCACAGATGTTTATATTTACTGTCAGAAAGGAGGCTAATTTTACCTCCTCCTACATTCTCCTTGTGCATGACGTCCCTATTCATTCCATGCCCACAGAGAAACAGCAGCCTGGATCATTAAAACTGACGCAGCCACTTTCACACACCCCCACGCCACCACCCACCCCCACCTCACTCCGGGATTCCCGAGGAGCCGCAGGAGAGCCGACCCCTCCCCGACCCGCACTGGCCAGCGCCGCAGAGACCGCCGCTTCCTGCATGGAGGGCCGAGAAGCAGTCATGGCCCGCCGCGAGCTAACGAGTGGACTTTTCCTTTTTCTGTTTCAACAAACTGATCAGAGCGGGGACGGGATCAGCGCCAGTCACCGCGTACAGACCGCTGGGCAGAACACCCGGCACAGTTAAGGGGGGGACACCCACCCGCTTGGGTTCCACCGTGTGGGAGAAGTAGATGGTGGGCACACAGCTGGCCCCGGGCCCGAGCGCGTCGTCCTCGTCACCATCCTCATCCTCGTCCTCGTCCTCATCGCTGAGCGGGGAGCGAGAGCCGTTCACGGCGCAGCTCGGACCGCGGAGCCGCTCCACACGGGGGTCGTCCGCGGGGCGATAGCTGGGAGCCGCGGGCTCGGCCGCTGGATGCGTCCCGTTCACACGTCCGTTCACACGTCTGCCCGCACCCTCCTCCTCCTCTTCGGAAGACGCTGCATCTTCTCCGTTTACCGTCGCAGGAGGCTGACTAGTAGAGGAAACGGGGGAAAGAGCAAATGGACAAACACTAGAACCTTACTTTTCCTCATTTCCCGTTCACGTCAATGGCTGAAATTTAACATTTCGAATAGGATACTTTTTAACTAGAATTCTCCGTTAACAAAAATTTTCTGGAATAAACAGAAACACATTCATTTCTCTGCTGACTCTGTGTACTGCAGTAATTCAAACATGAGTACAA